>SMMW01000551.1:600000-1118943 GCA_004794655.1 Marisa cornuarietis | reverse complement strand
CTCTGCATATATTTACTCCGTTTATCCCGTGGGTAGGTGCGTGGGTCTGTGGGTGTTATGACCGCCGGTTCACCAACAGTTAAAAGTTTGTTAGACGCGGAGACAAGTGATCGTGTTAGGTTTGTCAGTATGAGGCCTGTAAGGTTTGATGTGAGCGAGACTTACCTGCTTGAGGTAAACAAACAGGACCAAGACTTTATATGGGGCTGTGTGCTATCAGGGAGACGGCATCGTATTTTTGAGCATTTGAAATGTGTTTTCACAAGATTTTTCCTGACAAATATATGGAGATTATCATATTATCAATTAACTAACTACTGACTAAATCATATACTAAATATCGGCGAACCTAAGACTAAGTCCTAGACTAGTATATATATATATTCGTAGGGGGTGGGGATGGGAGGAGGTACTCGGTCAATTCGAATTTTCGAAAGTGGTACTCGTCTGGAGTAGGGGTACGTCAAGGATGTCCCCTATCACCCGTGTTGTTTAATATATTCTTGGAGAACATCATGCTTGAAGCTCTTCATGACCACCATACCTCCATTTCAATCGGTGGAAGACCAATCGTCAACCTACGCTTTGCAGATGATATAGATCTGTTAGCAGGTACAAACAAGGAACTGCAAGACCTCACCAACAGACTGACAGACAGCTCAAACGCATATGGAATGGAGAACAGCACAGAAAAGAGCAAAGTTATGATCAATGGCAGCGGCAAAGCAGAGATCTATATGAACGGGGTACAGCTCGAAGAGGTAAGCAGCTTCAAGTACTTGGGAGCCACTCTCTCCAAGGACGGCAGCTCCACGCAAGATACCCGCATCAGGATCGCAACAGCAACAGCAGCAATGGCTAGGCTAGATAGGATCTGGCATAGCCACAAGATAAGGTTCACTACCAAGTACAGGCTATACAAATCCCTGGTAGTGCCGATCCTGCTCTGCGGATGCGACACGTGGACTCTACTCGCCGAAACAGAAAGGAGAATCCAGGCATTCGAGCACAAGTGTCTGAGGAGGCTGCTCCGGATCTCATACAAAGAACACAAAACCAACGACTTTGTAAGAAACAAGATTGCCACACTGGTAGGACACCACGAACCTCTACTATCAACAGTCAAGCGACGTAAGCTGGTCTTCTTTGGCCGTGTAACCCGGCACGACACCTTGTCGAAGACTATCCTTCAAGGCACCTTGGAGGGTAGCCGACGCCGCGGTGGTCAGAGAAAGAACTGGCTTACGAACGTCAAAGACTGGACTGGTCGTCCTGTACAGGACCTGCTGACTATTGCCCAAAACAGGCAAGAGTGGCGTGCCCTATCAGCTGCCGCGTCTATCCATGTGCTCCCCCCAACGCCAGGTGCCAGGCAAGGGACGACTGACTGACTGACTGTACAGCGCACTGTACACTGACTCGTCTGGAAAAGTTTGAAAACCACTGCTTTAAGCCACTGATTTTAAAAACTACAAGCAGCTGCAATACGTAAAGATAACATCACCGAACACAAACCGATAGCCACAAACGTGTCTGCGACCTATCACCCATTAGGTTCACTAACTCCTGCGCAGGGAACGTGACAGGTTGCTTCCCTTGGCAGGAAATCCTGTGGCACCATTTTGGTGCGTAGAGTAGTGTTGAGAGACTGGCAACGACAAACGCTTTCCTAAAGATTCTCTTGCCGTAGGGCCATTTATTTTCGAGGTAAGATTAAATCTTTATTTATGATAGAGTGAAAACAATCGTTTTCTTTCTTCACATCTTGACATGGGATGGCCAACACATAATACCAATAAAGAATAGACTAAATAATGTTAGCAGACGATCGCAGAAAAACAATTCACAATCGATTTGCACTGTAGAACAAGCGATTTTAGTACCTGGTGGCAAAGCTTGAATAAGGAATACTCAGGAGTTAGCTACCTAATTTAAATTAAAATTAAAAATAGTAAAATTGTATGTTTATATTTGTCAGTGTGATGATTCCTATTAATGCTAGACATTATTAGACTATTATTACAGTCATTAAATGGAAGGGTTGGGCTAGGGCTAGAATCGCACTTACCATCCTACACAGAGAAATGCTTCAGTATCAGTATGAATATATGCAGGATAGTGTATAAAAGTATCCCAGGACAATAAGCGCAAGATAAAATTAAATTATATTTTATAGAATGGTTCAGATTTTAGTGTTTGTATATCATATTTTTCTTTCTCCTGTTTTAATATATATTTTTTGGTTTTTATAGGTAAAATCAACCAGCTGCAGTTCTGTTGTAAAAAGAACTGCTAAGCAGCTGGTTACCATGGCATCTGGTGATAAGGTCACACTAACCAATGCTTTAGAAAATGTGGATGTTTTGGATGAACTTGTTTTGCCAGACCAACAGCCCTGTATTGAGGCTCTGTCTTTACCCATCCATTACCGAGCAAACCTAGATACCAACTTTACAGACAAGTCAGCCTTCGTTACTGGCCAAGCCAAGTACATTGAGCAGGCAACCATTCAAGCAGATCTGGTTAGTAAGCCTTCCTGGTTAGGCTGAGTTGGAAAAGTGTTTGCTTTGTTTCTTTACTTCTTTTAACATCATTATTTGAAACAGCATCAGCTAATACTGAGCTAATCTGAAGACTAAGGTAGTTTACTACATAATCACTTAAAAAGCAGTTTAAAACTGCATCTTCTTTTTGGAACTAAATAGTTCAACTATAGGTATCAAATGTTGCCTTGTTTTTAGTATGTCTAGGATCCTGACCAGTTTCAAAGATTGCCTTCTAAAAGTAGACCTTAAGTCTTTTTGAGCCAACAGATTGTTAGATGGTGTAATATATTTCTTTACAGAACACTTTGTTAGAGGAAGGAGAGGAGTATGCTGTGATGTTGTTTACTTGGAGATGTTGCTCTAGGGCGTTACCACAGGTAAGTATTTTATGTGAGAAATTTTCAGCCTTCATTAATGTCTAATTACGTTAATAGTAATTATCCACTCCATTTCTCCATTAGTAGAGTTATGACTACATGATAAATGGTGTAAAATATGAAATTTTTTTGCTTATTTTGCTTTTAAGCATACTATCATCTCATCTAACTGACCTTCGTTTACAGGTGAAAAGCAATGAACAGCCAAATCGCACCCAGATCTATCAGAAAATTGTAGAAGTGCTTGAGCCACATGTCAACAAACTAATGCGCTTCATGTTTTTCCAGGTCAGTAGAAAGTGTTTATGTGTAGGTGAAATGCACTAGCATATCACAGAATTATTTGTCTTGTGTTATATTTATGATATATTACATTATTATGATAGATTATCATACAATATAACATAAAGCTAACCTTTCTAGACACATTAAAGACATACCAGGGTGTAAAATGTTTTTTAAATAAACTCAACACTAGTTAATTGAAAGCTACTAATTCTCAAAATCGGATCAAATAACCCTACCCTGTGTGCAGAATAAAAGTTTCGGGCATTGTCATGCATTAGAAAAGGGTTATGTTAGAATACATTTATATTAAAGCAGCATCTTATGGGGGAGGTGGGAAAATATATTTGCATTAACTGTTTTCTGATGTTTCATGGATTTGGCCTTTTTCTTTTAGACTGTCAGTGTTTGAAGGCATATATTGCCTAAATGGAAGGGAGTTATTCACCAACATTTGGGAATATGGCATTGGAATGAATTAACGCAGTCATTTGGAAAAAAAAGGTCCTCTCATCAAACTTTAGAGACCCAGTTAGATGATCTCAGTGTGTATAAATCAATTGCTACAACATGGTGTATCACAGTCCGTGCATGTAAACAATGCCCAGATTCCTTAGAAGATCTTCCAATATCCATTGCATTGTCACTGTGAGGTCTCCAGAAGTGGCCTTAGCAGTCTGTGGGGTCCTGGGCAAATGTCAAAAAGCTGTAAGTGTAGGCTATATACCGTATCACAAGAATCTCCTATCCCTGAGCCCCCCACTCAGGCATGGGGCCTGGGCGGTCACCCCAGTTGCCATCCCCAAAGGCTGCCTCTGGAGCTCTCTCTATCTCTTTTATGCTGTATGTCATTCTCTCTGCTTAAGAAAATATAAGAATTTGGCTACTACTCATTGAGGTCTTCAATGATGCTAATTGTTTTAAATGAATATAAAGACTGTAAAAAGAAGGTAACCGTGCTACATTGTGTGCAAAAAAGGAAAGATAACTCTTGCTTAAAAGGTACTTCATAGAACTAAAAAGAAAACATTCTTGGCAAAGCATTTTTGAGGGGTTCCAGTCAGTTAAAAATCTGCCCATGAATAATAAAAACACAAATAATTTGAGAAACAAAAAATATTAAAATGCACACAAATTTACACTTTTTTGTTTGTTATAAGATCACAATATTTGCAGCTGTGTCTATCTCACACTAAACTAGCAACAAAAAGGAAAGAAAGGCCCCCAGGAAATTGCATGGGCAAACCAAGCAAGATAACCAAGATCTACAGCATGTGAATAAATCAAATGAGTATGAAGGGGAAAAAAAACTGGTACCTGAGTTGTTTTGTATGTAAGCATAGAAAGGTAACAATGAGTTGTTATGTTTGTGAACAGAGAAAAGCCATAGACAGTTTCTGTGCTGAGGTGAAGCGCTTGTGTCATCGAGAAAAGCGCAATGACTTTGTGTCAGAGGCTTACCTGCTGACACTGGGAAAATTCATTAACATGTTTGCAGAACTGGATGAGCTAAAGAACATGAAGTCAAGCGTACGCAATGACTATTCTGCATATAGAAGGTGAAGATAACATACAATAATAATGAAATTATAATTTTTCTTGGCTATATACAGTATTGACTATTGCCATGACTATGAAATCATGTACTGATTACCATATTGATTTTTCTATGTGTGTGTGTGCGTGAGAGAGAGAAAACCCATGTGCAATGAAGACAAGCCTTTCTAGCATGATGTCCACCTCTAAAGCAAATCAATAAAAATTACGCAGCTCACACTATTCTAAACAAGCAGGTCTATTCAAATGGATATTTTTACACATTATATATAGGTTGTTTTAACTGGGACTGTGTGTATTCAACAGGGCAGCTCAATTTTTAAAGGTGATGGCTGATCAACAAGCCTTACAGGACTCGCAAAATTTGTCCATGAATCTAGCAGTGCAGAACAAGATCCGTGAGACACTCAAAGCCACGCTTGTCGAGATTCCTGGCTATGAGGAGCTTCTTTCAGATGTCATCAACATATGTCTACACATGTATGAAACCCGCATGTACCTTGAGCCATCAGAGAAGTACATGTTGGTAAAGGTGGGTTATTTGCTTATTATTATGTAGGGCACTAAGTTGTCAGAAAAATATTTTATATTTGTTGCACTTCTGTCTCCTGTGTTGGGCTGCTGTGTGCATAAAGAGGGGAGCTACGATTTCTTCTGTCTTCAATGTTTTCATTCCTATTTTAACTGCTTATAGTGTCTAAATAGTGTCAGAAAAGATCAGCAGCTAGTCTTTTCCAGAAGGAGCTGCAGATAAATTTTACCAAGTTGTTTCCTCTGTATATCATTTAGTTCTTTTGTTCAAACTGGGCATTCTTGTCGTGAAAATGTAAGAGATACACAGATATTTTTCTCCTTGATGGTTAGGTGTGAAGGTGGTTGTTCATGGCTTTAACAAAGAACTTTATGGAGAACAGTACTTCACAGTCATTTCAGAAAGTAGCTATTATGTTAAAGTGAATGCTGTTTTAGCTGACCTTATTTTTGGTAGCTGTTATTATTTAGCTATGAATGTTAGTGTCTGTGAGGATGATCAGTGGTGTTGTGGTTGTATAATGTAAAAACATTTAGCTATGTGTGCAAATAACTCTGTGCATTTTTTATGCAGGTCATGGCATTTGGCATGTTCTTGATGGACACAAAGGAAGGGCCTAACATTTACAAAATGGATGCCAAGAGACGCATCAACATAAGCAAGATTGACAGAATTCTTAAAGTAGGTTGCACTTTTTAAATCTTTTTAATTTTATCCTTAGCCACCTTAGTTTTTAGACATGTAAATGTGTCATTGAGACATTTTTGTTTGTCCGCTTGAACTTAACCTTCAATGCCTTCTTACTCCACTATTTCCTAAATTACTACAGGTATTCTGTTTGAGAGGGGTCATCTAGTGTGCTTTTTGGCAGAGCCCTCCTCTGGATAGTTATTCTTATAACAGTCAGGTTGTTTGGTAAACTTCTTTGATACTTGCCAGATGACCTGATATGAAGGCCTTCCCCACATCTTTTTTGGGAGGCTGATGAAAATATTGCTGAGTTCTTTTTTACATAGCTTTCTACAGTGGTCTAGGGTGGATGCAGTTGGGTACAGCAAAGACCTTAAACCCTTAATATTTGGGTTTTCTGGTAGAAGAAGGTTTACAAGGAAAATTTCATTTCTCTGAGGAGCTGGTACTTACCTAATCTAAACTACATATTTTTAACTACTGGTGAATCAGAATGCTTCCGTGTATCTTGTCACGTAGCTATGCTTACATGTTCTTGCTGACACACTAGCCTATCTAACACAATTCATCAAGTTGACATGGAGCTCTGTCTTTACATAATTCTACTTTTTAGCTTTGTCAGTAAAATGATTTTCATTCAGTAATAACAAAAGAACCTTGATCTCCAGTGGTCAGTTACTTTATGCATCATGTTGTGATGTAGTCTACAGTGTTTGGATATGCAGTCATATAACTTCCCTTACATTGTGGTTGCAGATCTAAACAGATAAAAAATAACCTTTCCTCCAAATCACAACAAATAGCTTTAGTACTAGAACATTTTAGTTGCTAAATGTTACAGCTTTCTTTATCACCTTTTGGTTATTTATACTTGTTACAATATTTCATATCCTTATAGAGATAATAAATAAAAAAAGCAGTTGCAGTGGATGCTTATGTAGTATCCCAAGTCATTTATATTACAAAATGTCTGGACGGCCTTGTTGTTATTTGTCATATAGCTATAGATGTTTAAAATTTCAGAATCTGGAGATTGTTCCTTTGTATGGAGACATGCAAATTGCCCCATATCAGTACATTCGAAATGGACCAAATTTTGACCCTTCAAAGTGGCCTGTTTGTGAATCAAGTGCCCCCAGCCCTCAATCTAACCTTCTAGTAAATCTTGAAGCAATCCGTGAAGACCATATGCAGTACATCAGCCAGCTTGCTCGACACAGCAATGAAGCAACCACCACCACTCGTGAGGTTCCACGAAATGATGAAGAGAACAGAGAGCTAACAGAACTAGCTCTCCGAGGCCTGCAGCTGTTGTCAGCATGGACACAGCAAGTTATGGAGTTGGTGAGTGGAATTGTTATTTTGCTTTGAGGATCATCGTCTGCTACAGAAGTGAATGTTAAATAGTCTGTTTGGAGAAAAGCATATTGAAGCTGTTTTTATTATGTCATTAAAAAAAGTTTTTGGATTTGTCCTCAGTACTCTTGGAAACTGCTGAATCCCACAGATCCTCACAAGAACAAGGACTGTCCTCCAGATGCAGAAGAGTATGAGCGGGTAAGTATCTCTTTTCGAGAGCATGTTTTGTTCCTGTGCTATGCTTTAGTAATCAAGTGTCACTGATCACTCCTCTGCTCCATGGCTCATCTCTGAAGTTACCAAAAAAAAAAATGCAAGGTGAGATGGTGACATGCTCAACACTAGTAGAGAAAGATGGGCTTCACAATCTACTGAGACATTTTTGGAGAAGGGCCTCACAGTCCACAGAGACATTTTTCTGCCTCACAGGGAGATCTCAAAGCACTTGACTATTTCTGAAAATATTTGACATACCAATGAGCAGATAGAACAATGTTCAGCAAGTTTTGTTTTGGAATGTGGGTCAGATGTTAGGCATGCACAAAGGCATCTTCACTCTGCCTACTGCCATTACATGTTTTACTGATATGTGATATTTTCTACAAATGCTTTCTGGGGAAATAAACCAACACCATTAGGTTTGTGCCTGGCACCGAGTTCCAGGTCGCAGAGATCATAAACTCTCTGCTTTCTCAGCCTGATTCTTACTCTCCTCCTGCACAGGTGCCTTGACTTGATGATTTTAGTTATTACTTATATTATCAATCACTCCTTGTCCACTGGTGCTGTATCCCCGTTGCTTAAGCATGGTGTTATCACCCCACTTCTAAAAACCCCAGTATCAACCATGATAACCTCAAAAACTTTTGCACTGTTTCCAGTCTTCATTTTTTGTTCAGTTTTTTTAAAAGGTTGTGCAAGTCCAGTTCCTGAACCATTTCTCCAATAATCTACTTGAACCATTTCAGTCAGCCGAGCATGAGAATCAGTTGACTGCAACAGCATTGCTGTGAGTGGTGAATGATGGTTTGCTAGCAGCGTGGCTCATACTCTCCTTGCTGTCATGGCTGTATCTGTCAGCTGTGTTGGATATACTTGACCATGACATCCTTCTCTAGGGCCTTCATGTTACTTTTGGGTTTCTCTGGCACTTTTTTGAACTGGTTCCGGTCCTACCTGTCTGATCGCACCCAGTCTGTGGTAGTTGTAGGCACCACATCTTTTCCTGCTTCTTTGAAGTATGGATGCCTGAAGGCGCTGCTCTTGGGCCTCCTTTACATTCAGTTACTTGGTTCTGCCATCCATCACTTGGGCCTGCAGCATCACATGTATGCTGATAATACACAGTTGCAAGCCTCTTTCCACACAGCATACAGTAGACTCTGTGAAAGCCTGGATGGCCATGATCTCCCTAACTTCCTGCTGGACAGACTTTAAGGGCTCAGAATAATGTTGCTCATGTTGTTTTCTGCAAGCAGAAAGCAGACACCTCTCCTCTGTTAGCTTCTTGGCCTTCACTGGCCTTGGCCTAGCACGTTGCTCTGCTACAGATGCCTTACCACCCAAGTCAGTGTCTTTAGTTTGCTTGTGTTATCCTCCTCTCAGACAGGCAGAATTTAGCAAATGCTTTTTGTCCTTCTCAGCCCCTACTGTTTGGAATTCTCGTCCCTTTTAAATTTGAAATGTCTATATTTGAAGCCTTCAAATCCGGCCTCAAAATCCATCTTTTTAAGAAATATCTTGCATAATCAAAAGCACTGTTCACCCCACTCTTCAGTTCTTCAGCCATTCTTTTAGTTCATGTTTTTGGTGTGGTGTCATCTGTTGCTAAAGCTTATGTTTCTTGTATGGACTGCTGGTTCGTTTGTAGTTTTTTCATGTGCAGTACATTGAACTCACATCCACATGAGGAAATGTGCATTAGAAATTCTATTATTGTTATTATGAGTTGGTAGGTTTCACTTACTTTAAGTTGTTTTGCTTGTGTTCCATTCTAATAATGTTTGTGTATTTTTTATTTGCTTCAGATTGATGTTTTATAACCAGTACTAAATGTATTAAACAGATGAAAAAAGACTTGTCAGCAGTTCTGTGCATATCAAGATGTGAAAACCAGGACTTTGTATGGGAAAATATTGGAAAATTGGGCATTTTATTTTTCACTTGCAAAATGTATGAAGCAGTTTATAAAGATGACAGTAGCTACGGCATAAAAAAGAATGTGTGTTTATGTGTGTAATATAGTCAGTCATGAATGAGGGCATAGGACCTTGACCATCAGTTGCTTTGCCTTACAGATTACATAGTATAGAAATGGCATTTAAATTGAAAATGTGTCAAGAATGAGTTCAGTGGACAAAAGTAATGGAAAAAATACAAAAGGTAGGCAACTCTAAAACATCAGTATTAACCTATGACTCATTTGCTTGCTAGAAAAATTTTTTGCAACTTTTACTGAGTTCTGGCTTTCATCCATCTCTTTCACAACCTCCCCTTCCCCACCTTCACAAAATAAAAAATAAGTACAAACACAAACTAAAGGCAAAAAGTACACCAGAGCAAGGGAAACAGGGACTTCCTGTGAGTTTACTGGTTTAAAAGCCCTGGGTTTTACCTGTTCTTCAGGCTACGCGGTACAACTACAGCAAAGATGAGAAATTTGCATTGATTGAAGTAATCGCCATGATCAAAGGTCTGCAGCTGCTCATGTCCCGTATGGAGTCTGTGTTTATGGATGCAATACGACGCCACATCTATGCACAGTTACAGGATTTTGTGCAGCTTTTTCTTCGTGAGCCTTTGCGTAAAGCTATCAAGAAAAAGAATGATATCATCAAAGTGTGAGTACTGCCAATGTTATTAAAATATACTTACTAATCTGTCAGCTTTAGCAGCTCTTGGGAAAAAAATTTTTTTGGTGCTGTTTTTGTGCATTTATTGATAAGATGTTGACTGTTTGAAATTATGAAAACATTGTAAAGTATTTTTTTCACTCTTTCTGCATGCATTTTTGATTTTGCTGCTTTATTGCTTTATATGAAACAAGGTCTTCATGTTTCCTGCTATTGCATTGAGGGTATTTTTTAGTCCATTGGTACATATGCACTACACACTCTTGCTGGTCAAAGAAGAAATGGGGGTTCAGTCTGTTAGCCACTCAGTTGCCATTCATTCACTTGTCACTTGAGCTAGCTGACTAATTTGCTGAACTATTTACTTTAGTCTTATTTATCTCATTTGTCTGTCATTTGCTTAGTATCGTCATGTCTGTACGTGACACTTGTGTTGACTGGCTTCGGGGCACAGAACCTCCTGATGATCCGGCACAACGAGGCAAGAAGGATACTGATGAAGGTTTCTTTATCAAAGTGCCCAGAAGGAACGTAGGGCCATCATCTACCCAGGTAATCTATTTAACTCATGTGCTATACAGGGAGGAAATGGAGCTAATTACCTGGAATGCATCAAAATATCCTATCTTCCAAAAAGTATTGAAAACTTAAAGAGAAAACATAAAAAATGTACAAAAAAAGCAAAAAGCACCTCTTCCATTTGAAAATTTACATTTGTAAATCCAAAATGAATGAGGTAATGGCAACAGAATTTTTAAAAATTTTCTCTGCCTAGAAAAGTTTTTCTTTGCAGCTCATACATGAATTTTGCTTAATTTTTTCCATGGTGCTGCCTTTTCACTTTCAGTCTCAGGCAAATTTCATCATGTCTTAAGTTCATAAGTTGCATAACATTTAACACAGAATGTAGGGTCCTGCTTGACATCACTTTTGTAGGGAAAAGTGATGCGATGGGGAAATGTTCAAAATTCCTATATAACTTCCTACATAAAATAAGAAAAAATGTAAATCTAGTTTATATTTTGTAGAACACGTGTGGTTGAAATGTGTTTAGAATCAACATTTTTCATTAATATTTATTGCCAATATTTTACAGTTGTACATGATCCGTACCATGCTGGAGTCGCTGATTGCTGAACGCAGCGGAGGCAAAAAGACTCTCCGCAAAGATATTGACCCACAACATCTCATGACTATTGATGAATTTCATCGTCGATCATTCTTCTGGAACTATCTTCTTAACTTTAATGGTGGGTTATAGATGAAACTTTTGTTTGAAAAGATTGTGTGGTTTTCTCAATCGATTTCTTGGGTCATTAGATTCCCTCTCCTATAATGCTTTAATAGGTAATATATTTATTTATGACCTTTGCAAGTGTCTGTTAATAAGTGGTGCAATAGCATGTGACAGAAATGCATTGATGTATTGAAGATACTGATGTGAAGTACACAGTGAAAGTGATGTTAAGAGGCAAGTGACTTGTGCAGGAAGATAAATGGTGCATGTTTTATTGTTTTGATTTCAGAGTCCCTTTTTAACTGCTGTGATCTGTCTCAACTGTGGTATCGTGAGTTCTTTCTGGAAATGACCATGGGCAAACGCATTCAGGTGAGAGTATTGTTTTTTTTTTCAACTTCATCTGATAACACGACTGTATAATTATAGTTATTTGTTATCACAGATTTTTCAGCCAGAATTATACTCATGGCTCCTCCCAGCTGTAACAGGTGGTCCGATGGTGCAAAGGTTAGCGCCTGTCACCAGTACAGTGAGGGTTGGCTGCCCTGGGTTCAGCTCTTGTCTCAGGCACACTGTTCTTTTTCTGCACACTGTTCTTTTTCTGCTTGTGGCATCTGGTTACAGGACTGGCTGCATAAAACATCAATTCCCCCCTCCCCCACTCAGCTGTAACACCGCATCCATTATAGAGCTTTTGACCTAGATGAAGCATATGGTCCTTTTTACTAGTTGTTTTGTGGCTGCGTGAATTTAGTTTTATCATGTTGAAGATGTTTCTAATTTCCATGTTTGTACCTATGAACAAGAATTTTGTGTAAAGGTTGAGGGACTAACAAAGTTACCAATTATCTACACAAAGTTATTAAGAATCACATAATCTACAGCATGTCCTGGTTAAGATATTTGAGGAATAAACTTCAGCACAACTATAGACTAGCAGTAACAACAACAACAAAAAGATACTTTGGTGTTCTGCACTGAACTATTCTAGTATATTGGGGCGTTCTAGTTTGCCACTGAGATGCCTTCATGCACATGTTTCTAGTTTCCCATTGAGATGTCCATGCCCTGGGTACTAACGGATCATATACTGGAAACAAAGGAACCTTCCATGATGGAGTAAGTTTGCCTGTCACCTTGACTCCAAATGCTTCATGTCAGCTTTTGACCTTAAGGAACTATAACTGTTCACATGCCTTTAACTGTCTGTAAATATGTCCACTTTCCTGTTTTAACCTACCTGCCAGCCCATCTCTCTGTAAGTCAATAATTCCATTCTATTTGCTGTAATTTTGTTGATTTATTGTCCATTCATTCCCACAAACACACACACACATATATATATATATAGATATGTATAATTAAAGCCATTAATATGGACCCACAATCAATACAACACATAATCATTTTGGATGTTATATAAAAAGCAGTCAAGATGATCAACAATGATATAAATGTGTCCTACAAGATCTTCTGATATTGATGTTAATAGTCCATGATGTTTGAAGGAGGAACAGGAGGGCTGCATTAAGTCTGAACTCTGACTGTGCCCTAGTGGAAATGAAGAATATAAAAAAAGGAGATTATCATGTCCTAATTACTGTAAGATAAGTAACCATCATAGTTAAAGTCTTCATTAGGAGAATGATGATGACCACTGTCATTAATGTGACGCACAGTTTGTTAGATTGATTTAGCACACATTGTGTCATTATTCTTACTATACTTGTGTCTTCTACCATGTGTGCAGATACATTCTGTACCCTTTAGATCTCTATAATGACAGTGCTCAGTATGCACTCATGCGATTCAAGAAGCAGTTTCTCTACGATGAAGTGGAGGCAGAGGTAAGCTAGGGGAAGGGAATTGTGTTTGTGTAAGCAAGTGTATACCTGTTGCACACTCTTAACACAGGGTATACCTCTTTTGTACACTTAACAGCATGTACCATAACCAGCCACCATGCCAGAGGCAATGTAACATTGTAACACCCATGGATATAGATTTTATAAACAGCTGTAGCTGTTGATTTTTGTTTTAATAAGAAATTTTATATCTGCTTTGCAGGTGAACCTTTGTTTTGATCAGTTTGTGTACAAATTGAGTGACCAAATCTTTGCATACTACAAACATCTGGCAGGAAGGTAAGAAGCTGTGTGTTTCCCCCTTTGTAGTATCAGTTAATATATTAGTATTGCTGTAATGTTCTCCATTCCTTCATCTCATATCAGACATGCAGATATTTGTTCATCTACTTTTCTTCATTCATTATATTTTACCTATCAGGCTGGTCATGGTGGCTTTTTTTGGGCGGTCTTATGGTGCAGTGGTTACCAACTGTTATCAATGCAATGGGAACTGGCTGTCCTGGATTCAGATCTTGTCTCGGCCATGCTGTTATTTCTCTGCATATGGCACCTGTTTTCAGGGCCAGCTGCTTTGCTTTGATATAGCCTTAGGTGCTGCCTCAGCATAAAACACCAGTTATTTCCCTCTGCATTTGTTGTTGTTCTCCATTCTTTTATGTCTGACAGATAAATGTTGTAAAGGTATTAAAAGGGTAAAGCATAAGGCACTGAGGCAGCTGTTTGGGCATGGGACTTTTTGCACGCATTTAGGAAATGATTGTTTTTCAGCCATCACGCCTGTTTTGAATTTCATCTTTGGTGAATTTGAGTGTGAGAATGATTGTTTTTAGCATAGTTTATGCCATATTGACCTTTTTAGTTCTACAGCTGCTTATAAAGCACCTTAAACTTATCTAAAGGAAGGCGCTATTTAAATTATTGTTTTCATAAAGTTGCTGCAGTGAAGTAGGAGTTTTAGTCATTTCATTTGAATAATTTTGATGGTAATTCTACCTCTCAGTTTCATACTAAAGGGAATGTGCATGTGTTGTATTGCCTACTATTCTCTGTGTGAGCAGTATTCTAGGTATCTGGATCATTTTCCATGATGTTATTTCTTTGTGTAGCATTCTCCTGGATAAGAGATTTCGTGCAGAGTGCATGAATGCTGGAGAGAAAATTCAGTTCCCAATAGCAAACCGTTACAAGACTTTGCTGAAACAGCGCCATGTCCAGTTGTTGGGTCGATCCATTGACCTTAGTCGCCTAATTTCCCAGCGTGTCAATGCTGCACTGCAGAAGGCACTGGATGTGGCCATTTCACGCTTTGAGGTTGGAGATATCACAGGCATCATGGTGAGTGGTGACTCATGTTCAGAGAAATGACAGAGTTCAGGGTGAATATACCACTGAGGTAGTTGCAACATTTCTGTGAGGTCAACCATGTCGCAGAGGTTATGATGAATGTATCTCCCTCTCCACATTTGTGAAATTCGCTCTCATTCATTAATGTTTGTTACGTAATTTCTCTTTGCATTATTTATGCTTGTTTTTTATTACCTGTCAGTACTGTTTTTGAGCTTTCCATTCTTCGTATGCCATCCTTGTCATGCTTTTGTCTCAAGCACTGAGAGCATGCTCTGAGTGTTACTATGGGCTACATAAATCATCACCTTCAGTGTTAAGACAGACCTCTATGATAAAAAAAATGATTGAAATTGTAGAATTCAGATGTTGTTCTTTTGTGTTTGATGATCAGCAATGTGAGTAATGGGTCTTCTCTGATGTGTTGATTTATATACAAATTTGCCTTTCTATCCCTCCTTCATGAATCAGTTTGTATACACCTCAGAGTGTGTCTACAGGAATTGGAAGGACTGATAGAGTGCAATCGTCTGGCTCACAAACTGCTGGGTCAGTATCTTACACTCAATGACTTTGATGCCATGCTGCGAGAGGCGAATCACAATGTCTCAGTACCTTATGGTCGCATCACTCTTCATGTCTTTTGGGAATTGAACTATGATCTTCTGCCCAATTATTGTTATAATGCTGCCACAAACAGGTATGTGGAGAAACAGATTATAGCAGTTAGCAGCTGATAAAATACAAGTAATTGTTTGAATGGTAAAGTGGTTATATATGGGAGTATGAATGTGTGCACAGAGAGAAAGAATAAGGGGAGAGAGTAGAAAGTGCCGAAGTGTCACATATTGTATAATAAAAACAATTATCTCCATCTTCATGGAGTTTTTATTACCATTTTCATAAACTTTTATTCAGGTGCAGCAGATTTTTACGTGTCAAATGTTGAATTGTTGAATGGTTATTTTAGTTGGTGTAGACAGTGACTTTTCCTAGTATGCGTCTATAACTACTTTTTTAAAATCTAAGTTTGTAGAAGCAATGCAGATTTGGAGAGTGTAATTGCTACTAGATTTGCATACTTATATAGGTTTGTGAAGACGCAGCTTACTTTTGAAAAGGAGACCAAGCGGGACAAACCACCAAATCCTTCTGCATATTATGTCTGGGGAAGCAAAGTAAGGCTTTCTCTGAGATTTTAGATTGGCTGCATGTGCTAGTTGTCCATGTGGCTGCATTAGGGGAGTTGGCCACAGGTTGATTCAACTATTTACCGATTTGACCACTGTCCATAGTTGACCACATCCAAGAGTCTGTTCACTCCCAGTCAGGAGTCTGTTCGACCACCAATTACAGAATTAGCTTACTGTTCAAATTAATTATTCGTCTGCAGACGTGCATGCACATAATGACAGAGAGGGTTGTGCAGACCAGAGGTGTTCATATCACCACACATTGTTTGTTTGAATTTATGTGTGCACTGCACCGGGCTACTATCTGATCTAAAGGAGGGTGCACTTTAAACTCAGACACAAAACAACAGAAAAGAGGCAAATTTCAATTAAAAAATATTTTAAGCCATAAAAAAGTGAACAAGTGAGTGTTTAGAACTGTGACATTGACTGCATTAACACACATATGCACAACTTGCTACATTTTGGGGATGTGGGTGGAGGAGAGGGTTTTGACTTGCCCGTGTATTCTATAGTATATTTGCAAGCCTTAAAAAGAAATCCTGGGGATATTAGCTTCAAAATGGAAGCTATGCTTGACTTTATTTTTACCATAAATTACATCTAAATTCCCAAACTAAAAATGTCATTTCCACACACTCGCACATGCACATGTGAGCACATGCACACACAATTGAGTTTGCAGAATTGGTAAAAGCTACAAAGATTAATGTGCACGTCAACCAATGCCAATAAAAAGGAATAAACCAAAATTGATTTATTTCATGATTGAATCATCACAGATGGTGTGGTTGAATCAACTGTGGACTGTAGTCATGGTCAAATAGACTCATGTGGCTGCAGAACCGACTAATGATCAAATCAGTTGGCCCCCTGGAAGTTTATGAGTGCAAGTGTGCAATGTTACAGGGACTGTGTATAATGTGTCATGTGATGGTCACATGCATATTGGTAGTGACAATTTGTATATTGAGTGCAGATGTCACAGTTACTTGTATTATTATAACAGTTATATATAACTGTTGGTGTGACAGTTAATTTGTATGAATTCTATGTATAACTGCTAGTGACAGGTATCCATTACAAAAAGATAGTCAGTTGGTAACAATGTAAAATTCTGTTATTGAATACAACAAATGTAAAGAATGATATTTTAGTTAATTTGTAAAATGTATGCAAAAGTATCCAAAACTAAAATGAGTTTATAAACAAATCCCTTTTTTTTTTGTATAGTTGTTAAGTGTGACCATGATTAGCACTTTTGAAATAGTCTGTTGTTTAAGAATTTAACAGAGGCAAGTAATTAACTTTTACCAAATTCATAAGGAGAATATTGGTTGTTGTTTTCTATTCTTTCTCATGCGTTTTTTGTGATATTCATTAAACACCTTTGAAGCACCAGATCTTATAATATTCAGTATAATAAACACGTCTGGCATTTTTCAGCGGCTGAACACATCCTTCAGCACCATATACAGCCTGTATTCAGGTTTTATTGGTGCTCCACACTTCCGGGCAATCTGCAGGCTTCTGGGGTATCAGGGTATTGCTGTTGTCATTGAAGAGCTTTTGAAGACGATAGAAAGCTTTGTGAGTTTCCAATAAAAATTGTAGCACTGATAATCAAAATGCTTTTCTGCTTTTAGTGATAAAAATATATAACTTCTGCTCTAATATTAGTGCAATCATTTGGATTAGCAAAAGTATTTACATGTAATAAACTCAGAAAAAGTTTTGTATATAAACATGCTGTTAAATAGAAATATCATCATTAACATTGTTTATTTTTACCTCGGATTACAAACTGGTCATGCTGAGGGTGCCTATAATAGTCACATAAAGATAGGTTGGTTTTAAAAGTTTTAGGGGGGCTCCATATATAATGTTAAAATGGTGACCGGACACTTAATCCCCGGACACTTAATCCCCGACACTTAATCCCCAGACACTTAATCCCCAAATCGTGACACAACACTCAAAACTGCTATTTTGTGAACTATAAATATTATAACCGTAAGAGAAATGTGTCGCGTGGTAACTCTGGGTAACTCTGGTAAGACTGGGATGTTATAAATGTTGAAGTTAAGTATTATTTGAATTTGAATTAAATTTTTCATTCACTTCATAATTTTTTTAGTTGAAATTTCATTTTGAGGATTAAGTGTCTGGGGATTAAGTGTCTAGGGGATTAAGTGTCTGGGGATTAAGTGTCTGGGATTCGTTAAAATATATAATACATATGTAATTTTCAGATTAGAAACTATTTCTGTGGTGTCATTAAAAAAAACTTTTTCTGACCCCAGCATTTAGAATGCCTTGGTCCTTTCTCTCTATGCAGTTGTTATGCTACAGGCATTCCAGTTTGGACAAAATACAGAAGACAAATCTCTTTTTCAATAATAGCTTCTATAATCCAGCAAATTGTTGAACTGTCTTTTCTTTCGTTACTTTTATCTCTGCATTTCTTCATGCTTTTAGAGCTGAGTTGTGTGTTTGAGTGTATTTCTTCTTTAACTTTACCAGACTACCCAGCTGTTAGGAGCTTAGGAGCTACCACTATTCTTTAACTAAATGAATTATTGACCCTGGTCAGTGGCGCTAGCATCCCTTTCTGCCAGAGGCCCACTGAACTTATACCATAGACTTCTATCATAAGCTCTTCAAAAAACAGCTCAGCACTATTTCCCATTTGTTCACAGACTATGCTACATGAATACTTTGCTGTCATCAGGTTAGTTCTTTAGCGTGCTGGACTGTTGTCCAGACATTCAGAAGAATTTGCTCATTCTTTTTCGCATTGGATATTTGGCTTTTAGCTACACATCCCATCTCCTTCCCCCTCTTTGGCTGTCTCCTCCTTCTCATATCTGGTTGGATTTTTTTTCTGAGAAATCAAAGACTGCTTTGCTGTTAAGATGGGCTCACAGTTTTCCCCCGTTTGGACTTTGGGATAAAAACCTTGTTTTCCTTGGCTTTTGGTACAGCTAACAGTTCCCATTTACCTCATGGAGGCAGCAGACAGCCCTCGTTCTTTGATGCATCTTACAGTATAAACTGGTATACGCTGGTATTCAGAGCTGTTGATAATCCTTCAGTCCTCATGTGGTATTTAGTTTTCCTTTAACCGAGGAACTGTTCTGCTTTAGTGTCTTTTAAAACACAAAAACCTGGATGTTTAAGATTAGTAAATATCCATTATTTTGTGTCTGATGCTCCAACTATAAGTTTATTAAGGGTTTACATATTAAGAACACTATACAGTATAAAATTTCATCATTGTCATTGTTGTTATCATCATCAATCATCCCATCATCATCATTGCTTGTATTTTGCATACTTTGTAAGGTCTTGGATAATTTTGTTTGATCTAGCTGAAGGGCACCACATTAGATTACATGAAGACTTTAATGAAAGTCATGCCAGAGATCTGCAAACTTCAACGATATGACTATGGATCACCGGGTAAAATTCTTTACTCTTGTAGCTTCTTGTAGGCAAAATATACAGAATGACAAGTTCATATCTCATTAGATACACTTGAAGATGTTCACACTCTTACTTTTTCTTCTTGCAAGGTAATGCTAGAATTTTGTATAATTTCTGAGGTAACTGGAGTGTGAATAGATTTGTATTTCCTTTGTGTGTATTGAACTGATTGTTTTTTTTTTTGCATATTTAAATACAGAGGATGAGGAAGCATTGTTTGTTTACTTAGAACTCTTGCACTTTTGTGGTGCAGAAGTGATGTCTGCTTTCAGATTCTTTTAAATTGAGTAAATCAGAATAACATTTTTTTTACTCTTTTTTTGTTTTTTTTTATTTAAGCAGAACATTTAGACCTCAGCACTGTATTTGTTTATTATGCTATATGTTAAGTAACTATGATGCATTAATCTGACCTGAGATTATTTGTGTACTTTTGTGATGCAGGTGTACTGATGTACTTTCAAGCTCAGCTTAATGACTTGATTCAATATCCTGACCTCAGAACAGAAGTTTTTCAGAGCTTCCGTGAAATTGGCAATGCTATACTGTTTTGCTTATTGGTTGAGCAGTCTCTGGTCAGTGTAGATAAAACTGATGCTTTCTGTTAGTTTTAAGACTGGAAAGTTTTAGCTAGATTTTATATTGGTCACCCAATATTTTGGTGGAGCAGTCTGTGATCAGTAAGATAGTGTAAGAATATAGTCTTCTGCTGGAGTAGTCTCTGTTCATTATCCACACAAGCTAAAAGCATATATAACACTGTAATATAATATATCTCTGTGTGTGTGTGTATATCAAGAAAGAGATGTTGTCGTTTTTGGCATTTCTGTCTGCAAAGGTGAACAACAGTATAAATCTAGTATTGGTGTACCATTATTCTGGTGGTATAACAGTCTGTATCTGTGTTCTGTAGAATAAGACTATACTTTAAAAATTATGACCCAGTGTTCTATTCATAAAGCAGTAATCATATTTTCTTACAGACTCAGGAGGAAGTTCTTGACCTGAAACATGCAGCACCCTTTCAAAATATCATTCCAAAACCATTCATCCCACCTAGAGGTATGTCTATGCTGCTTTTTCCACAAAGGTACAAAGCTTTTATTACCAAATTTCTCTGGCATTTGATTAAGAGCAAGCACGTACATGAATTAACAATCCTCATTCACACATAACCCTCAGACACTCAAGTACACAAGACATTGGCTAAACATTATCGACAGACATTAAAGTGGATACAGGTAGAACATTTACCTTAGTTCCATACATTAAAAAAAAAGCATCCAGACAGTGATTGGGGCAGTTTGTGGTGCAGTGACTAAAATGCTTGTCACCACGAAATTGAAATTTGGGTGTCTTGTGTTTGGATCTCGGCTCCGACACACAAGAGAGCAAGAGAATTTTTATATGAATAATGGCGAATGAATTTGTAAGACACATGATGCATGCTGATGATGTGTCCTCATACACTTTCATGTATGTAAAGTACCTTGAACCAGCCGTCAGTGGTGGAAAAGGTGCTGTATATATAATTCATATTATTATAATAGATCTGGATACACTGCTTAGATCATATTACAACCATGCATTTGGTGATTGTAGATATAGATAAAAAATACACAGCTAAGATCATATCATAATCATGTTGATAGCAGACATAGTTTAAATATATATACAGGTCACATCATTTTACACTGTTATAGAGACATTAATGGTAAACTTGGATAAAACACAGATGCTGCAGCTGCGATCATATCGACACCCATGCAGACACTGATTGTGGATATTAACAGACTGACAGTCAATTTTTAGTGCTGTTTTAGTGGTGGTGTAAGAGAAGTTTCAAAGTTATAGATGTGTAATAATTATATATTACTGTAATCCAGTAAAGTAGAATATCAGATATTTCTTAAATATTTGGCCATTGGAGAAATTCACTTTTGTACAAATCTTTGACAATGACATTTCAGAAGGCAGGGACCCTCGTGAGCGAGAGCAAGAGGTCAAAGCTGTCATGAAGCAGCTTGAAAAAAAATATGCAGCACTTCAGGTTGTCTCTGTTATCAAGAAGCTGGGTAATCAAACGGTGAGCTTCAGATAACTTCAGATAACGTCGTCCTCAATAATTACAATTACAAATGTACTCACAAGTGACTGTCTAATAGAGACAGTTTGAAGCTGTCAGTTAGGGAAAGCCTTGTTTCCAGCTGGTAACCTGAAAGAGGTGGGTTGGGGGTCCCAAAGCATATGCAGAAATGGTGCTGCTGATGGCTGGCTGGGAGCCACAGGACAGTGGCTGTCATCACTGTTTATCGCACAGTGCCAGGGTCACCAGCAACAGTTTCTGCAGGTGCCACCTGAAGCTGGCAAGAGAGAGAGCATCACATAGAAGCTTGGTAGAAAGTGGGACCTGACATCAAAGCACAACAGTCATTTCTGCTCCAAATGTTCACAATGGCACACAGACATGTCCATACACATATTTTGTCCTTCTGAATGCCTGATTTAGCTACTGTCATGAGCAAGGGGAATACACAGTGAACCATTTTTGCAGTAGTGAGTATAACAGCTCACTGGGTCCATTCACACTCTTGCTACTAACAACTATCTATTCTTCTTTTGTTCTTCTTTTTCTCATGTCTTGACACATATCCGTGACAGTAATGACTAA
Source organism: Marisa cornuarietis (assembly GCA_004794655.1). NCBI lineage: Eukaryota > Metazoa > Mollusca > Gastropoda > Architaenioglossa > Ampullariidae > Marisa > Marisa cornuarietis. The sequence goes on along the minus strand of SMMW01000551.1, from coordinate 1,096,943 downwards.
ACTATGTTCACTTTATGAATACAGCCCCAGGATATTCGTTATGTATCACCTTTCTCAGTTATATCTATGAGTGAGTGCTACTCAGTAGTTTAGTAGAACATTGTATATTCTATAATGTTAGGTTGTGGATGGTTGTTGATGCTAGTTTAATGAGCATAAGTAAAATTACTCAGTAAAAAGGGTCAGATAAATGTTGCTATAGCATAGTGACCATATAGGCAATGAGCTGTGTTCATCATGCCTAGGTGATGGCATATGGAATACAGAGTCCAGGCTACTTCCTCTGCTGCCTTTTACCATCCCTGATAACTTTGGTATAACATCACTGCTGGATGAGCAGCAGATGTATTCTGGTCACTGATCTAAGAAAAACTCTAAATACAAAATTCTGCTTCAAAGTCTTGTACACTAACAGCAATGCTACAGAACTTTCCCAGTTATTCATAAGTGGCTTACAGTTTACATAATATGTTTAAGGATATTCATTGTTGGTGTGTCAGGCTGACTCTGTTGGAAATATTTTACAACAGTGTCTCGAGGAGATTGCCTGGGTAGGTGGTATCTGCTGCTTCTTTTCTTACAATAAACATGAAATTTTGTGAATTTTACTCAGTGATGCATACTGTGGATTTGTGTGTATCACAGCAAGCAGATATCGCTGCTGAGGGTGATCTTCTGACACGTGAAAGACTGTGCTGTGGTCTGTCCATGTTTGAGATTCTCCTGACACGCATCAAAACTTTCCTTGATGACCCAGTGTGGCAGGGCCAGCCCCCAGCTAATGGTGTCATGAATGTAGATCGCTGTGCAGAGTTTCACCGCCTTTGGAGTGCAATTCAGTTTGTCTTTTGTATCCCAGGGGGAGAACATGAGTACACAATAGAGTGAGTATTGTATGTCACACCAGTGAATAAGTAAAGTCTGTTTATACTGTTGTGATTAAAATAAAATATAGATGTTTCATTCCTTAGAAGCTTAAAATGTCCCTATGTTATGAGATTCTTGTAGATTGAAGGTACGGCTGCAATTTTTTTGAATGAGAATTTTTTAGAGGACTAGTAGGGTGCAATTTTTTCTAAGTAAAGCTCAGTGCAAAAGATACTAATTCCTGTCTGTGTGAATACCTCTCTTACATCCCTATAAACATCATCCTGATTAGAAAGAGATCAAAATCATGACATCGTGGTATGCCTAATTAACATATAATCCCAGTTTTCTATGAGGCTGAGGTCTTTACAATGTAAACATATCCATACCTTTTCTGTGTTGTTGACCTCTTTGTGTGCTGTGTGGTGATAATGATGGTGATGTTTGTAGGCATGTATTTTGAGAACAGAAGGGTGGGGGAGGTGTTTATCTAGATATGGGGAAATTGTATCTTGCACTGAGTTGTACTCAGAAGAGAAACGAATGTGCTTTACAGCATTCTGTATCCCAGGTAGTTAAACATTCAGCTTCACAAAAGTAGGCCATGATTTGGGGTTTTCTTTTGCATAAATAAAATCGTGAAATGTACATTTACTTTGTTTTTAGTCTAATTGCTTGACTTCCAAAATATTCTGGTCTCAGGACTAGATTTTAACCACAGGTGCTGGTACCAGGACTAGACTGTAATCACAATTTAGATATCTGGATTTAAGTCACGAGTTAAAAACTGGGACAAATCTTCACACAGACCACGCCTGGAGGCTGTGCTGCAAGCGGAGGATTTTATCTTAGAGCCACTCTTAGTGGAAATTTTAGTCTCATAAAAAGTTAGACTACATAACTTTTTAAAAACAGTTTCCAGTGCCTTTTTGCAAAGACATTAGACAAGTTATATTTTCTAAAAGCCATTAGTGGGCAGTGTAATGTTGAGAAAGTGTTCATTGTAATCTGATGACAGATGTCGATAGGCACACTGATGAAAAATATTTATGGGCAGAATGGAGTGAATTTTGGAATTGATCACTGGACATAGTGATCTCATTTAGAAACAATTTGACTTGAATGTACCAGGGAGCTGTACGGAGAGGGCTTCAACTGGGCTGGCTGTGCCTTGATTGTCTTGTTGAGTCAGCAGCGGCGCTTTGAAGCATTAGATTTTTGCTACCACATTCTCAAGGTTAATCGTGTGGATATGAAGGATGAGGTGGTGAAAGGAATTGTAAGTATAGCTTTGGTTTCCTTTAAGCTTTGGACACATAAGAAATAATATTTTAAGTTATATTTATGTCATTTATGTTGTTTCATGTAGGCACAGCTCATTTTGCAACAGCAAATCCACTCAACTGTGAACTCATTCAGACTTTTTCTTTTTTCTTTGCTGGGATAAAATAATGTTGGGACAGTACCTGGCTGAAGGCATTACAGATAGGAAATTACATTTTTCCTTGCAAATACAATATTGTATTGTGAAGCAATCTTCTGCAAATTATGGTTTTTCAAAGGGCCATTCTGCTGGCAATCATATGAACAACAACAACAACAAAAACTTATCCCTATTAGATCTGTTTTAGAACTGGAACTGTGGTGTGGACAAAATCCATTTTCTGCCTGGATTAGTACATTTCGAATGAATTGTGTAAACTGAGAGCAACTTCTGGCTACATAACTTCTACCCATATAACTTTCTATAGACAACTTTGCATGTTATTTAGTGTCCATCTGTGTATGTATGTGTTTGTAAAGCCCCATAGGGCTGGAATTTGGTATTATATAAGTTCACTTTATTATTATTATATTTTACAGTTTTGCAAGCATAATTACATGGAAGTATGAAGAGTGTTAATAAAAATGATGACAACAGATTTTAAGCCGTAACACTGTTAGAGTATTATAAACACTTTGTAAACCATATCACTATACTCTTAAGTGAATATAGTCTGGTTTTCAGTCAAGTCTGCTAATGACCTAGCACTTTTGGCAGTCATGCTGAAAAGCCGAAATTTTAGAACATGCAAAACAGCGAACATTAGCCAAGCAGGTTTGCCAAACCATTTGGAAACAGTTTATAGTGAAGGTCACAAAGGAGAAAAATTTTGTGGTTTGCATTTCTTATGTATCTAAGTCTTTAATAGTTGTTAAAATTAGCATTTGTTACTGTACTGGACCTTTTTTTTATTATAACACCAGAAATCCTGGGATCTTAAAGGTCTTGTAGCTCAAAGGTTACTCAGAAAATGCAGACCAAGTCTTCATTTCAGTTCATTAATGTCTGGTATTCTGAAACTTCATACATAAGGCATTACTTTTTTGAAATTTGAATTTTTGGGTTATTACTGGTGCTTTTGTCATTTACATGGCAAGTGTGTGTTAACTTCTTTCTCTGGATTACAGCCTCTGAAGAAGATGGTGGATCGCATCCGCAAATTTCAGATTTTGAACAACCAGATCTTCTCAGTTCTCAACAAGTACATGAAGACCAGTGATGCTGAAAGCCTACCTGTAGAGCATGTCCGGTGCTTCCCTCCACCCATTCACCAATCACTGGCTACTAGCATTTAACCATCATTTGTCAGTATTTCTTCTAGTCAGCAGCAGACAGTTGTGAAACTGTTGGAAGAATGCCAGCAGTATTTTCGCAAATCATGGTCACTTTTTACACTGCCAACAAATCAGTCAGTTTGATTTTGCCTCTAGAGGCCCATCCAACTATCATGAGATATTTCATGTCACATTTTCACTCATTCACATTTATAATATAAACCACTGCACCATTTTGTAAATATCCACATGTTAAATGTAGTCACCTGTAGAATAAATTTTTGTGTATCTTTGACAGTGTGCACTCAAGGCTAGTCATCTTGGCAGTGAACAGATTTTGAAATGTGTTCAGTATTCATGAATATTGTTGTGATGATGATGACAGTTAAGTAGCTGGCATATTGATCAGTGCTTCTGATTTCTCACCTGTCACCAACCAAAAACCACTGCTATCTGCTAAAATGTGAACCACAACAGCAGAATTCTAGCCTACAGATTTTGTGCCAAAATCTGATTTGACACAAATACATATGGACTTAAAGTGAATAAGGACACAATAAAATGGCATGGACGAGGTTGTTAGTTCATCATAGTAATTTAAATGATGCACACCTATACTTACTCAGCATTGTGAATAGGTGACATTTATGTCACCAGATTTTTGTTACTTTACCTTTTCAGTCATTGAGTTGTGAAACTGTGAAACAAGTCTGCAACTGTCCATCACATTGACTTTCTGTGCAGTGATGGGTAAAGTGCCCTTCTAGGACAATCATTTTTTCATACAGATCATGCAAGCCTAGAATTTTTAGAATGACAAGGTTGATCCATTGAGCAGAGTTTATTTGCAGAAATTATAGAGATTTTAAGCTTATTTCCTGTTGACATACATCTTCCAAGGAAACGTTATGTACAAGTATTCTAGTGAATATACACAAAAGGACTGGGCAAGTTTTGAGGAGTGAATTTTCTTTTTCACATTTAACTTATCATGATGTTCTTTTTCATGATCCTCCCACTTTGCTTTTTATTCCTTTTTCTAATACAGACTTCTTTTTCTGTACGCTATTTAAGGCTATTTGTTCATAATTTTACATTTGTTCATACGTTTACTTTTTGTGTTATGAATATTTGTTCATAATTTAGTGTGCCAGAATTTTAATTTATAGTTATGATTTAGCATTTAAAGCTTCATCTGTACTCGGTGAGAGGCATCCTAGGTTAACAAATGTATGTTGATATAGCATAGTGCTGTCATATCAATTTTAATCTGCCAAGGTTGTTGTCAGAATGGCATTTTAAAATTTGTAATAGTCCTTATTTACTAAGTTGTATTTTTGAATGTTTAGAAAACAACAGTGAAATTAATTTTGGGCATAAAATGTACCTACACATTTTGAACAAAAAAACACCCAGTGCAATAAATATTTGTCAAACTTCTGTTAACTCATTCCAAAATCAGGTTGTGCATAGTGATTGTTAATGTTGTCTTTGCAGTGACAAAACATCTTGAATGAGTTAAGCTTAACACAGCTTTAATTTGTTTATATGGCATAAGCTCAAGTGCTCACCTCTAACATAAGCATCAGAAATTTATGGTGTGACCTTCAGTACTGGCTTATAAATAGCTTGTTTTCTGTAGTATAACTTTTAGTACTAACAGTTACATTTATTAAGTTGTAAAATTGTTTGCTTGTTTATTTGAATAATCCTGCTTTGGGGATTTCCTTATATTCCTTATAGGACAGAACATAGACTTGTAAATATTGGGCATCTTATTTTTGATATACCCGAGGCTTTATTCATATCCTATAAATAAGCAAAAGGAAAATAAGGATACCATCCAGAAAAACTGATTTGATGTAATCTATAGTTTAGTTTTCCACATAAAAGTATGTGTATGGAAGAAAAACAGTTTACAACAGTTCAATACATACAACATACTGTTGTTGCTGCTACTACCGAACACGATCACCTATTCCACTTTTACGAAAACCGCAAGCTTCAGTTGGACCATTAACAAAAGAAAAACGCCATCTTTTTCATTCAGTCCCATGAGTTGAACCTGGAATCAGGGGTACCATAGGTATTGTCCTTTTGATCAGCTGGTCACTTTCACTTTTTGATCATACTAGCTCATGTATACCTTCTGAGTTCCTCATTGTGATGGCCCCTGGATTTTCAAGACTTCACATGCACACAAGCCAACAGAGATGTTTGGAAGTTAAACCAAAGAACTCGGGCTTAAGTCTGACAAGACCACATGAAAACAACCCCTGGTGTAGGTTGGCTTTCTTAGGGGATGACTCAATTATTCCTGCTTTCAGGGTGTGAATTGCTCTTAGTACTTGTGTTTTCATACTTACCTATAAATTACTATTTACACCAATTTCCTGTTTTTATTCAGTAGTTTTTCTACTGGTGGAATCGCACAAGACTATTGAAGAGATGGTTATAGACGTGTTTGGAATCCTTCTATCTGATCCATTGCTTATCATCATTAATAAATATTAACAGTCTTAGCTGGATATCTGATCTGTGTTTGAGTAAACAGATTTTTTGCTGTCCATTCTTTAAGGTTTCATTACCTTCAGCTTCTATTGCTTGTTAAGTTTTGTAAAACAAAAAAAAATTCTTACAGTTATGTGCTTCTTTGTACAGCTTCTCAGATACTGCAGTCTTTATTAATTTCTGTGCTAGTTGTGCTGTTTTCTATAAATTTCTTCTTTACTATCATTATTATTATTAAAACAAAAATTACATCAGTATATATGTATACTTAACTAGAACTTTCATTTTGGTCCTGGTCACTATCAGTCAGTACACCGTAGGTGTTACAAGTACTGTGGCAGTGCTAGTTCTTATATATTTATTTTTTAAAATTGTTTTTATCCTTTAGCTAGTGCTTCATGCTTTTCATTTTCGTGCAGGGTGTATATGGGCCTTACAGGTGCTTAGAATTCTGTAGATTGGGGTGGGTAAAGTAAGCCATTAAAAGCGTTTATTTTTAGTGAATATGTTGTTAAAAATGACATTCTTTTTGTGCTCCATAATTTAAAAAAAAATTAAAAATAGTTTCATCAGCATTTATCGGAGCTAAATATTGCACTTTCTTAAGGCCTAACTTCCACTTTCATAAAAGAATGGGTTTGACTGGAGGGTACTTAACATCATGTCAGTGAAAGATCTTGGGTCTTGGATCTCGTCTTGGGACACTCTCTGTAACACATGTTCACAGGGCTGGCTATTTCCTGCCTTACCTTCCTCTCCCCTCGGTGTGAAATCACATCTAGGTGGAAGCACTTTCCCACCAAACAAACCAACCACCCAGCGAGCTAGGCGCAGGCAGATTGAAACTAAGGTAACCGCATCGTGTGTGATCCTCATGTCCATCCCCAAACAATTCTTTACTGCCATAAACATGAATCAGAAGTCTTTGCCAAGAAAAAGACAAATTCTCAAGACAGACATAGGATGCAAAATTAAATTCTGCATGACCGGGGAATGGGATGAACAGTGAACAAACATGAACTGAACTAGGTAAGAATGAGGAGGAAGGAGAGGAAGACAGTTCAAATGATAGTAGTAGTGTAAGTTTCTATATATGCCTCTGGCATGTATACCTTTTCAAAGGCCCATACACTCACACAAATTTTTAAAGAATACTAAGTTTTGATCTTTTGTAGTCAATTTGCTACCATTATGCATCATTTTCAAATCCTATTAGTCAAATGTATACTTTTATACTTAATTTCTTCAATTTTCATTACCCGTGTCTTAGCATGTGGCCTATTGGCTGTGTTTTGTGTATCGTAGCATGTTATTGTTAGCAACTGTTTTTAATATTATTTCTTATTATTGGTCGGTGCAAAGCGGAAACTGCTTTAGTTGTGATGCTGCATGATAAAAGTACTCTGCTGTTGTTATTAATATTATTATACATACATGCACATCCGCACAGACTAGAGAGAGGAGGGAGGAGCAAGAGGATTCCTCTTGCACAAGGCAGAACTGCGAGAGTTGTGACTCACATTGAAACAGGCCATGTCAGCTCAAGACAGATTGCAACTGGATGAATTAAGTACTAATGTGGACATACTATGAAATGTGATGCAGCTGGATAATGTTAACATGAAGGTTATCACAGCTTCTTCAATATATATTTTAAAAAACCTTGAAACATCAGACAATCATTACAATCGTATAATTTCCTAAAAAATAAAGACACTGCCCAAAACAAAGATGATACCTAATGAGTAACTAATTATTAAGTTATGCATGATACTTCTCATAGAGCTGAAACTAGACACCTTGCCTAAATATCAAAATTATATATGTATGCTTTAAATCACGCAGTGTTATGTGCCGTCTGCTACTGTTGTTTACTTTCTCAGTTGATATTGTATTCATTCAGACGTAGTGGTATGATGCTTTTTTTCTGTAGTTGTAACATTGTTTTGAGGAAACCTTAGAAAAAAAATTAATTTCTGTAAAAGTAGGTCACCTGTTGAAATTTACGTTTATATGTTTTAAAATTGATCAAGCAGATAATCTTGTTTGGTATTACCTGTTTACATAGTGCTGGTTGAAACCATTATTTTTATTTCAGTACTTTGGTTCTTGATAAAAAAAAATGTAATGTCTTCATCATTAATTTTATCCCAGCACTCAAGTAAAAAAATATACTTTTAAAAACTAACTTGATGATGCAAAACATATTTTACTTTACTCTTTTAACACCTCTTCATTGTCGTTATGACTAATAATTAAAACACGGATTGATATATCGTGTTTTAGAATGAGATGGTGAATACTTAAAGAAATTTAATTTTGAGTTAAGCTTTTTTTTTATTTTGCCAGCTCTGACGGCAAAAATAGCTTATTTTGTGCAGTTCGTACTGTGCACATAAGTGATTACAATTTTTTTAATGCATAACTTATATGCACCAATGCGACCATATTTCATTGTTAAAGAATATGGATAGCTATGATACCAATTATAATAGTAGAAAAAATTGCACTAAAGCTCCTGTCTTGACTGACAACATTTAAAATGTTTGATGACAGTCTTGCCACGGACGTGTATATAAGTGTAATACAAGTTCGTGATTTTGCTAAGAAACAGCATATAGGTCTCGATCAGTAATTCATTCTGCACAATCGTACCGAAGTCGCACTGTACTCATTCTCATAAAAACTCCCCATGCGCTAAACTTACATCTGCACACTGACATTTTGTAAAATAAAGATCTCTGAAAGGGAAAGACAGCATCGATACCGACGAAGCATCTAAGACAGACAGACTTAAACAACCTAGCACCATTTATGTTTTTATTATTTTTTACTTTCCTGTTGTTTTAATTTTTTCTCTTCTGTTTTTGCTGCGCAATGAGCATTCTTTTGAATGGATACCTGCGCAATATAAATTGACATCATCATCTAAGCTAAAACTTTAGAAGCACCCATCGTCTGGTGCGAATTTTTACGTCCCCATTAGTCGCAACATTTAGCTTGCTCAGTTTAAAAAATTCAAAAGAAACAGTCTTAGGCATTTGAAAGTGAGGTTAAATACAACTTGCAAACAATTTATCGATAATTTATTTCGTAGTAAGCACAGACGTAGATACACACGCAGTCATCAGCCGACATCGAAACCGGAAAAAGTGAAACCCATTATTTGAGGTGAAGGTCGCGTGCACCGAAGCCCCTTCCAGCGAGCAGCTGTTCTCCTCGCATCTTTTGACCACGTCACACGAAACAGCTCATTATATTTGCAAAAAATAAAATCACCAACTTGATATAATGATATCGCAATGGCTTTCTCTTGAGATTCCACACATCGCAGGGTTCATGACGCGACGTCTACTGTCCTAGCGAAAGGAAATGATCAATATTATTCTGCTAAAATGTATATTTTAAAGTGGCTGTTATTTATAAACATTGTCGTCTTCGTACAGTTAATAAACGATAAGTAAAATAGGCCTCAAACAACTTAATTTTTAAAACAGGCAGTCAAATGAATTCGTCAGACAGACCGTGAAAGACACATGGGAAAAAAAAAGAAAAAAAAGTTGCAGGTTCGAGCGGCAGACTCAAGAACCTGCAGCGTGTGTGGTAGACAATGGGAAACAGACACAGCATCGTCGGCCTTTTCACCAATAGTATTTTTACGAAGTCGCCAACCAAAAGCATATACTTTTCAGTAAGTTAAATATTTGTATTTGGATGGGTGAAAGAAATTTTAAATCATGTAGTTGCTGCTATTTGTGGATACTGGTCTCAGGTGGAGATGAATGGAGGTGACTGCTGCGCTCTATCAGATCTGCACAACGACTGGTAGAAACGCCTCGCCAGTTTCGAGATGAAATGAGTGATGTTGATGATGATAAGGCGCCTATGTTACGGTTTACTATAGTTACAGTTACAGGCTCATGTATGCGGCATGCGTTTTGTGGACATTTATAAAATATTCCTCAGTGTTTTCCTTGCAGTGAAAATTGATGATAATTCTGGGTGTAAATAAAAAAAAAGTGAATATGAAACATGACCAGTTGTTTTGTATTCTTATTGAGTCATACAAGAATCTCTCCTTTAACGCTATTGTAAACGATATGTGTTGGCTAACAATCCTTTAAAATGATCATACCAATTGTAGTGCTATTTATAGGACTATTTGGCCTTTTGCAATTATTTTGCATCATCGGAATCATCTTTTTTTCCCTTTAGGCATTGAAGACATGGTTGGTTTATTGTTGGTAGCTAACACTTGCCAGCAGCTGTGTGAGTATGAGTTGCCAGTACAGCTGTCAGAACAGGCGTGCTGGAGGCAGGCTACATAATGAAGACATGTCTGCAAAAAGTAGGCATTCTGATGCTGACAAAAGTGATTTTCTTGAAGAGGTTCATGTACGGAGGGTGTATGAACAGATAGCCCCACATATTTGTGATTTGAAGCAACGGACTTGGCCTGGTGTGAGAGATTTTCTAGAGTCCCTTGCTCCAGGCTCACTGGTGGCCGATGTTGGTAAGAGTAAGACAGAACACTGTCATGTACATCTAGTTTCCATAACCTAGCAACAAACTGCAACTGGAGGCCCAATAACACATTTAAGAATAATAATTTATTCTAAGAAATGTTATCGATCATATCTAAACATCGGTCATTTTTTGAAGTTGTATAAGCTCTGGTCATAAGAAAAAAACTCATTGTGCTTTAATTTATTTTTATTTTGGTTTCACAGGTTGTGGAAGTGGCCGCTACCTGCATGTTAATCCCTCAATCTTCAAAATTGGCCTGGACATCTGCCATATATTTTTGGAATCAGCAGTTGTACAGGGATTTGAGGTGCTTTCAGCAAATAATCTTTCTCTGCCATTTCGAGATGGTATTTTTGATGGCATCATATCTATTGGTGTGCTGCATCATCTTGCATCCACAGAGAGGCAAGTGATAGCATTGCAGGAACTTTCCCGCGTTTTGAGCCCCGGAGGACGGCTGATGATTTATGTATGGGCTTTTGAACAGCGATTTAGAAGGGTAGGTTTATTGATTGATTGATTGATTTTTTGGTATTGCTTCTGAAGCTTAATTATTTATTTGTGCAGATTTATATTTCAGTTTGACTTGAAAAAGTATGTTTAGAGACTGCTGATAAGATGCAGTCTAAGACTTGTTACTGATGTTTTTGGTAAGTTGCCCAGGTGCAAAATTAATATTTTATTTAATGTCAATACGAGATACAGATTCCCAAAATTTTAGAAAGTAGCTCAGTTTTATTGATGCAAATCTTAAAGACCTTACTAAGTGATGAAACATGCCACACTTTTATATAACTTAGTGATGCCTCAAAAATGAAAGAGCAAAGAGAAACATGATTCTTGAGATATTAAAGACCATTTTTTCACCTGTTCAAATCTCCGTGTGGAAAGATGGGTATGTGGTTCATGGCTGAGCACAGTGTCTCTGTTGATAAGTTGAACAGAAAATGCTTAATCTTGACAGTGTAAGTGCAATTTAAGCAAGTTTCCCAAAGAGCAAGTTATGGTCACTACCTATGTTTTCACCCCCCCTCCCCTGTTTGACTCTGAAGTCACAAAATGTGTGTCTCCATTTGCCATTAATGACAATGTGGTCTATTTGACTCTCTGTCTTGCAATCAGGTGAGATTCTTGTCGCTTTATGAATTTTCTTATGTTGAAAAATTTTTCCTCCAATTACAAGGTCGTTTTCTTCACAAAAATCATGCAACCTGCTGCCATTGTCTGTTATATATACCCTATACCTTCCTTTCCCATGGTTCTTTCTCTTCTTAGTTCTTGCTGCCTACTCTAGCGTTGAAATCTCCCTGTACTACCATTACATCATGGCTGCCTGTAAGCTGATGTAGAAGTCTTCTTTGTCATCTTCCTCATCTGTGGGTGCATAGGTTTAAACATGTATGGCTCAGTATTTCAAGACTATTCAAACATGTAATAGTATTCTTCACTTCTGGAGCAATATAGATAAAGATTATCCAAGGAATCTGATATACTGCATTGTTTACATGCTTAGCATGGATTGGAACCAGATATGACCAAGCATGTTATTCGCATGTAGGAGCAAGGTTTTGCAGGACTTGTTCATTACAGGTGCAAATTGCAAACTTTGATAGTAGATCATAAATAAATGTGTTTTAGGTGCTGAAATTTACAGAGTATATATTGTCTTGATCTACCAGAATCTGTATATAATGTGGACTACTTGCGAAAGTCTTTAAGTATCATCCTTCCTCCTGGTTCCTTGGAAGATAAAAATTAGATGTGTTTCTGAGTTACAAACTCATTTTTATGGCAAAATGAGAGCACTATGTGTTAATAACTTATCTACAAGTTTAAGCTTAGTTTTATTTAGGACCAGTTAAGCTGATAGGTTTTTAAATGAACTCTGTGAGATTAAACTGAAAGCTCACGTTTAGCAGAAGTGACATCATTTGTAGCATAAACAATCATTATCATGATGATGATTCCATTACAAACAAAAGGTATATCTATCATGTGAAGTGTGCATTGTTGTATGGTGGTAGCATAAATCTTATTTCATTTCACATTGTGGTACTGTAAAACAAGTACTGCAAAGTATTAAATTTTTTTTTTACTTATGTGTTTGTGGTGTTTTTGTGTGTTAGTTTGAAAGTCAGGATATTCTGGTTCCCTGGCATCCACCACACAAGACAGGTATGGTTATGTTCTTTTTATATATATATAATATTTTTATAATCATGTAAACAACTTAAGTTTCATGTGATACAAAGAGAATAAATCTGTATTGTTTTGTCACTTTATTGTATACATTTATTACTGCTAGATATTACAACTACCTACGAAAAACTCACACTTGTATTTTTGATGTAAGGACTTACAACATGCTTATATCTCAGGAATATATTTTTTTTAAGCAGTCTTATCTCTAATTAAATCTTATAAATACATGCATTTTACCATATCATCATGTGTGTGTGTGTTTAAAGTATGCCATGTTTCTCTATATGGGCATATGTGTATATAGAAGACATACTTCATTGTATTATATTATTTCATAGGAACTATAGAATATAGTATACCATTTAGTATTATACTGTGCATATTACAAGAGAACCATTTCACAAGGCATTAAGTCACACAGTTATTCCAATAATGAGATTTTACCATAGATTTCGCATCAAAGCCAAAGGCCCATTAGCTGTATTGTACCATCTAGCAGGCCCACTACATTGTCAACTTAACATAGCTAACTTTAACGTGCACAACACATTGAAAAGTGTTGAAAATTAGAACAAAAACATGTATGCTAAATTAGAAATGATACTGTTTCATCTCTCACTAGAAAAAAATTTAATATTAGCCAGTATTATTACAGTGCTAGGTAGTTTTATAGTCCACTAGCACACAGATATGTTAACTATAAAAATAACCAAATGGTGCATGAAAGATAATTTGATTCACTTGTTCTCTTCTCATTCTCAGATAGGCGACAAAACAAACGTAGTTCCTCTCTCACATCATCTGATACTGATCGATGTAGCACTAGCTCTGCAGGAAGTTCCATCAGTGATGATGACTCACCAAGCAATACATGCTGTATGCAGGGATATTCAAACAATATGACTGATCTGCAGAAGAGTAAAAAATTGGAAGGATCTCTTTTAGAAGGAGCAGGTCAAATAAAGAATGCAAATGTTGACCTTGTCAAAGAATGCCAGCGTGTCAAATCCTTTCTATCTCATCTTAGTTGCAAAGCTGATGCAGAACCTCAGCCAGGTGTGCCATCAGAAGTGTCCAGTGATGCCATCTGTTTACATCTTAACGAACTCTCACAAGGTTCAGACAGTATGTTATCCGAAGTCTCTTGCAATGCTAAAGTGTCACAGTCACATAAGTTTCCACAAGTATTAGACCTAGTGAAGGATTTTAGCCAACTGCAAACATCCAGTCTACCCAGCCCGCAACAAATATCTGTCTTTCCCAGCCCATCACTTCTTTCCAACATGCCCTGTGAACATCAAGTCTTCAGGACACTCAGCCAGTCTCATGCTTTTACCACACCAAGCCATGTACAGCCAACTGGCACCTCCCAGATGTCCAGCATACCCAGTCACATTCAGGTGTCTAGCATCTCCAGTCAGACCAAGATATCCACCATGCCAGATAAACTCGGCACATTGGATGTGCTGGACAAGCTTCAGCCCATCAGGATAGGCTTTAGGTCAGACAGTTTGTTATCCAAAGCAGAGTCAGGAAATGACAAATTTGTGTTTCCTGCTGCAACATGCATTTGTCATGAATCCAGTAAATTGTCTAATAACCAAACTGATAACATAGAACAAATCCTGAAACAAAAAGGAGAAAACCATGTTCATGTTTACAAGCTTGAACAACCAAAGGAAGTGACTGTTGAGCACAGTATTGATAGGTGTGAAGTGCTGATGAACTGGATTCTGCCACCAGGCATTGATAAAGATGAACATCTTTCCCAGTTACCCAAATGCATCACCAATCTCAATAGCTCCCATGAAGATTGGTGCATTATGTCTGCTCCAGTAAAAGTTAAAACCGATTCATTCAGAGACTCTAAAGCTATCAAAGATAAAAGTGTTTTAGGAGTCAGTGTCAGGCCAAGTCATACTAACAGTCCACTGAACAGTTTGTCAGTCTCCACGGATGACAGTGCTTACCACAGCAGTGTAGAATCTTGCAGCTGGCATGAAGATGATGTTTTCTTGGTTGTGGAGGACAACATTGACATTTTTGAAAAGTCACAGTCTTTTTGTCCTTCACCAAACAGTCAACATACAATGGGTGAGATTTTGCCTTTGATACAAGCTTTTAAACAGGGTATAAAAAATATATTCTTTAAATCAAAGTCAGAGACTAGTGTCAAAGGGGCAAGTGCACAATGTTTTGTGCCTTGTGTGAGTAGATCTATGTACAGCACATTTCAAGTCAGGAAGTTCCCCCAAAGTAGTCTTCCTCAGGTGAACGGAGGAAATGAAACATTTCAAGATGACAGGTGTACTGAAGCGGAAGAGTGGTTGGTCCAAGATAAAGACAAGTTGCTGCCAAACCTCATTTGTCAAATATCAGACAAACAAACTGACATTGACAATACAACAATCACTGAGAACTTTCCCACACAACATATGATCTTCCAGTCAAGACAAGAACACAAGCTGGCTAGAAAATGTAGTAACCAGTTTATTCCTTGTGCTGATTTGCCTGAGACGAGTTACACTAAGTCACACCTACATAATATTTCTGGTCAGAAGATGACCACATCTGAGGAGGCATCTTCTAAAGAAAAGGAATCAAAATTTTCAGACTTTATGTCAGCAGCTGTTAGAAAGAGTGATACTGTTGACACAGATCTGTGTCGTTTTTATCATGTATTCCGTGAAGGTGAACTAGACAGTCTGATCACACAACATGTGCCTGAGCTAAAAATTATCCGTTCCTATTATGACCATGCCAACTGGTGTCTGGTGCTGGAAAAGATCTAACACTTTTGCTCTTCCACTCAGACTTCAGATGTTCAGGATTCCCCCCCCCCCCAGTCACTTTGCAAATATGAAAAACATTAGATACTGTGGGAATTCTCAGTAACAATGAAATATAAAGCAGTAACACCTTAACATCAGTATAGGTTATTTAGAGGCCTGATAATTTAGCAAATTCATATTTTTAAACCAGGTGCGCAGGGTCATCAATTAGCACATTCATTTGTTTGAAAAGGAGAAACGGACTTGTATGGTGTGGTCTGTTAACATGAAGGAATTAGCATTTTTTTAAATAAAATCTTTAGATATAGCATGATGGATTATTGAAATACCTGCACTCTCTTGTTTAAATAATTGTATAATGACCTGGAATTTGTACTCTTTATAAAAATGAAAATAAATATAGTGGTCAAGTGAATTGTAACGATTAGAAATAGGACAACAAGATTGCTGTGCCAACACCAAAAGTAGGAGCATCGCCCATCACCACTATTGTGACTAAAAAAAGTTCCCTAATGATTGAGCTTCTGCACATTCCTAATGTATCTGTAAGTTTTAGACTTGCAATGTGTCACATTTCGAAGATCCACGAAAAATTTCTTTACATTAAACTATGGCAACCTTTTTTGTTTCTTAGTTTTTATGGCATTATTTTTTAACAGACCACAAATGTTTTTAAAAGTATAGTGCAAGATAGTTTTGATGAACAGATTTTAACCTTCAGCTTTCAATCATTCACTTCAGATGCACTGTTAATATGTGTTCAAGTGAAGATGATATCTATTATATCCAAGTTACTAATTGTGACCTGAAGGGTCAGGGTTTATTTTTTTAATATAATGTTTACATGCTGGTCCACATTTAGTTATGAGTAGATGCTGGCCTTAAATTTCACTTGGAAACCTGAGATGAGAAAGTGTTGGGACTGATCTAACTTGTTTAGTACATGCATATCCTAAAATCTCCATTTTATCATATTTATTTTTTTTAATTCAACTGGCTTCAAGGATTCTTGTATCTATATATTGTCGTCTACATATTCAGCAAAAGATCTCCCCAAATTATCCTAGCTTTTATGTTTTGTGTTTCGATGGATCAACATCGAGTATTTTTGTAACAGGATATTTTTCATAAAGGCTTGTGATTTATACCTTCTTTGCTGGAAATTTACTCTGCTTAATATATCACCATTGAAATAACAATACTTCCAACTTAATCATCTCCAGCGTGCATCTTTTCATGTACAGTTCTTCCCTATCCACATCACTTTTGTACCATGTGAAATTCATCATCGTTAAGCCCCTTTCTGAGTATTGTTTGACTGTACTGCTGTTTTTCTTTCATTGTTTTTTGCATTGTGGGTTTTCCTTTTTAAAGGCTGTCTCATATCTTGAATATTTTTTATGAAGACAAAGAAAAGTAAGATAAGAAACGGAGACAGAAAAAATATAAGTTAATTAAACATGTTTTAGGATCTCATGGCTTCCACTCTGTTATCAATTTGCAAAATTTTGTAAAAGTTGTTGCATAAATAAAATTTAAAATGTCGAGGCAAAATTAAACATTTTTTAAAAGGTATTGTAAAAATGCAATACAAAGTCCTAAGAATTTGTTGGGGTTCCAGTGGATTCTTTAATAAGTCAAGAAGCTTTGATTTATGAATTATTTACAATCATTTAGTAGAGATGTATAGAATCTTTTGAGATGACTGTCAATAAACATATCTGGCATGAAGTGATCCATATTTCATCAGTTTCAAAAGATTAATGCACATTTGTCTAGAAACAGCAAATCGACACTAACAAATATTTTCTTCCAACTGCTTTGCCTTTATGTCTAGTTTATTTCTTTCAATAATAATGAGAATTTCTACAAATATTTTTAAAGAAATACATGATGGAAGAGTACTTCCCTGTTGGCATCCCTATTCTAGAGGAAAATGTTGAGAGATCCAGGCATTTACAAAAAAGGCATAATTTTTATTGTTTTTATAACATGAAAAGTCTGGTGTTGGGGTCTATATTGCTTAAATAATTGAAAGCCTTCTGGATAAAATAATTGCGAGAAGATTTCTTAAAGTTCCATAACAGATAAATCCTGTTAATTTCTTTGCCCTAGTGCTGAGTACACTGGGATGGTACAAATGTTCATGGATGAAACTGATGTATAGTTGAGTCTTTGGTATAGAGGGGCCAGCCTAGCTAGAGACTTCTTGCACCATAAGAATTACAGTGTCAGGATACCAAAGCACTGGAAATATCCTGCTTTGGTTTATCTTGTCTTATTCTATGGCTTTATTGGGACACTTAGCTATTATGTGACTGCACTACAGTTGTATTGGAAAAGATAGCAGAGACTGTTACATGTCTGCTCAAGTGGACTAATAGTGAGCATCTGTTGGACACTTTGCTATACCGAATTGCCCCCCGGGACAAATAAAGGATTATTTTATACAGATTTATTCGTTATATAGTAAAGTTAGCAGTAGCTCTTTACTGTTAACTAACATTTTCATGTTAACTGTGCCTAGCGAAGTGAGATGTTTCACTCCATTTATTGAAATGTCCACAGTCCTCCACCTTGTCAGATAGATCACATTATTTATTGCACTCAGAATTTTAATATGGGATTTTTCCCATAATGAGCAAAAATAGATTTATGTTGGCACTGTGATTTTGTTAGTAGAAGATCTGTATGATATTGTCTGCAAAGAAATTGTCAGGAGTGTCTAATGATGTGCTTTAAGTTGTGCATGGGTCCTGTTTATTAATAAATGGTTGGTATAGTTTCAAATTAAAATACATTAGGGTACTATGTTATATAATAAAATGTTGTGGTTGACAAAGTATTTAGTGTGGTATTGAGAAGTATGGTGTGAATGTTATGTGAAGTTTGTCACCATTTCTTTTGCTTCCCACATTAAGTTGTAAACAAATACAGCATTAAATCATACCTTTCTAGTTGACAAGTTGCATCACTCTTTCATAAAGTGTGTGTTAAAACACTGAACAAGATTGCAATGGTTTGCTGCATGTTTGTCAGCATCTCTTCGTGAATTATGCAAACTGTATTTATCTGTGCTACACACAATTTACCAAAATAAACAGACTTGCTTTTTTTAATTGCAAAGCATTATAAATTAAGATCTGCCTATAAGAATAATGATATTATCACAAAATTGAATATACCTGCTATATGTGTCTTCAATTTATTATTATATAAAGTATAAGACGTCACTAATGTAAGTGGTGGCGTTGTTACCGCTAGTAACAATGCCTCTTACTCTGCTCAACGGATTCACCTGCTACCAGAAGGGTCGACCCTAGACAAATATGGTTTCTTGTTGAGCATGCCTTTTGTCCCTGCCATGCAACTTTGGCAATTTTATATTCATATTAGACATATTCATATTCTCTGTGCTTTACATTATACTATTTATATTCAAAATTTAACTAACACTGCATTTAGTGTTCTCAATGACCCTGGTATAAACGACGATTTAATACAATTATAATTCTACACTGCTTCAAACGTTCTTGACAAAAGGAAGTAACTTGTGGTGATACTGACAGTTCTAGCTGTTGCTAGCTGTTGATCTTACACCCGCTGTGATCATACACTAATTTGAAAATATCTGAAATCTTCATCACTACCTGTGACTACCTAGCTATACTGTGCCAACCAACATACCATGGTAGCAATTTAAAAATTTTTTTTGTTAAGTTACATTTGAATCATCTAGTACACTAACCGTTTTACAAGTTGACAATTCCTCATGTTTTCTTCATTTTGGTCAGTCAGTCGTTCCCTGTTTTTTTTTTAAACATAATGTAAAGGTTTAGCAAAGGAAATGAAAATGTTATTTTTACTTTATGCAGCATTTAAATAAATGTTGTATTTATAACTGCAATGGATTATTTAGCACAGTCATGAGACTTAGAAACAACTGAAGACATACCATACCACATATTGCTATGAGAATGCAAAAATTTATAGTACAAATGTAATATATAGTACTGTATAGAAGAACTCGGTGAAAACTGTATGCAATGGAAGTTTGGGCATACCTCACTTAGTACATAAAAACACTAAAGTTAACATGGATTAAAAAGCTGAATGCTACGGTGTCTGCTCCAGCACAACCAACTCAGGTGTGTAAGGACCCACTCTATTACAGAGTGCTCAATGCTTCATCACACCAATATATAGCTGTTTGGTCGCAGACAGCAGAGGCTTGAGACTGGTAGATAAGCGATGGTCCCTTGTTAAGCGCTGTTAAGCTTGAGACAGTGGGTTACGGCTTAACAAGGAAGAGAGAGACGCGTGGTGAGACAACGCTGTGCCAGTTAAGTGAATTGGTACTCGTATGAAGGGGAGCAACGATAGACGAGGTCACAGGAACGGATTCCTGGACATCAAGAACATCGGAGGGCCTTCCACGTGGAAAGAGACAATCGTGTGTAGGGATAAGTGGCGAGTGTGGGTGTCAGATGAGTGTAGTGCATTGGGTGTCTTAGTTAAGGTAGTGACACAAAATATCTGGATTAGAAGTAGGGATTGTATTGGGACACCTATAGAGAGCTATCTAGAGCTGGAATTCTGCAGTATTGTATCATTGTGATTAATTTTGTCAAAACTCTCAATTATTATTTTTCTATTACACTAAATAGCCTTGAGTTGTTATTGGGGACGTATGGTGGGGGATCAGAGTCAATTGAATCATTGTTAGCAATTTTTTGGTGTAAGCGTTCGCGTACACATAAATGTCAGCATAAGTTGGTAAAGGTATCGAGAGTATGATAGCCCGAGGCGACGGCAATGGCAACCTCTGACCATCTTCACATGCTCATTCCCTGGACTTCACGACAAAAGATGTATCCAAAACTAATAGATAGAGTCCAAATGTGTACAATGACACTCATCACAAAAACAACTTATTTTTGTTGAAAAGATGTAGTACATGCCTGGATTTCAACCTTGCAATAAGGTTTTGTATTCTTTAAAAACTGAGTTCTGAGGGGTTTACATGTTACAGGGTTGCTCAATCTCACAATAACGAACACAAGTCAACACTGTTGTGGGTTTCCAGTTCTTGTACTTTTATGCCGGTCAATGGTTCCAGCAAAGGCAAAGCATACACAAGAGAACAAATCCTTAAACTTCTTGGTTGAGAGTGAGCACCCCCCTCTATACACAGTCTCTAATTAACTCGATCTGTTTCCTGTCGACCCTACCCTCAAGCCTGACACCCTACTTTTCTGGAACCTGTACGTGAGTGTTAAATCACGTTAACGAAGGGCTAGTAGTGCCTATACTTGGTGGAGGAGCTAGAAACTGCGTTTGGGAAATCTGAACTGCTGCACCACATAGACAGAGTAAGAGACAGAATGTTTCGTAGACAAGTGGGTATAGTTGGGTGGGTTGAACCAGTCAGTCAGTCGTCCTTTGCCTGGCACCTGGCGTTGGGGGGAGCACATGGATAGATGCGGCAGCTGATAGGGCCTGCCACTCTTGCCTATTTTGAGCGATAGTCAGCAGGTCCTGTACAGGATGACCAGTCCAGTCTTTGACGTTCGTAAGCCAGTTCTTTCTCTGTCCTCCACAGCGTTGGCCACCCTTTAAGGTGCCTTGAAGGATAGTCTTCGACAAGGTGTCGTGGCGGGTTACATGGCCAAAGAATACCAGCTTACGTCTCTTGACTGTTGATAGTAGAGGTTCCTTTTGTCCTACGAGTGTGGCCATCTTGTTTCTTACAAAGTCGTTGGTTTTGTGTTCTTTGTATGAGATCCGGAGCAGCCTCCTCAGGCACTTGTTCTCGAATGCCTGGATTCTCCTTTCCGTTTCGGCGAGCAGAGTCCACGTGTCGCATCCGTAGAGCAGGATCGGCACTACCAGGGATTTGTATAGCCTGTACTTGGTAGTGAACCTTATCTTGTGGCTATGCCAGATCCTATCTAGCCTAGCCATTGCTGCTGCTGCTGCTGTTGCGATCCTGATGCGGATATCTTGCGTGGAGCTGCCGTCCTCGGAGAGGGTGGCTCCCAAGTACTTGAAGCTGCTTACCTCTTCGAGCTGCACCCCGTTCATATAGATCTCTGCTTTGCCGTTGCCATTGATCATAACTTTGCTCTTTTCAGTGCTGGTCTCCATTCCATATGTGTTTGAGCTGTCTGTCAGTCTGCTTGTGAGGTCTTGCGGTTCCTTATAATTGTTTGTACCTGCTAACAGGTCTATGTCATCTGCAAAGCGTAGGTTGCAGACTGGTCTTCCACCGATTGAAATGGAGGTATGATGGTCATGAAGAGCTTCAAGCATGATGTTCTCCAAGAATATATTGGGTTGAACCATCATTATATGGTTGATAACGATACCACCGAAGTGCCCTTTAATACTTTCGACTGCGTGATCGGCGAATAGTTGTCTTCCCCGTATATTTTTATTATGTCACATGACGACACAAATAAAGATACACGAGACTGCAGACTTCAGAGCTCATAAAGTAAATACACACGACACAAGAGACTCAGAGCTCATAAGGTTTGTGCACGTCACAAGACCCAGTTATGGCGACGACACATGCGCATGAAGCTTTTCCGCTTGCAGCTATTTTTGAAGGTCCGTGGGTTTGACCACTCAGTTGACGATCATGGCAATAGATCGATGAACCCAGGTGCCACTCTTTTGCCAAAGTTTTTGTGGTTCGGTGTTTCTGACTATAACAAAAAAGTATTTAGTTGGAAGTAAAAGTACGGCATGTCAGTACCTATAAAGTGTTTCAGCTGCTTTCGTTTTGTATCACGAATCACCGAAAATGCCGCATTCAGCTTCTCGCGTTTGGTAAGTAAAGATTTTAGTGGTTTTGTTTTTAAAGTTCAAAACAAAAGTCTAGGCACTGGACTAGCATTTAAAAAAAAAGACAATAGTGTTATTTGATTACATTGACTGATAACTATAGTTGAATCTTTTGTTTTTAATTTAGGCAATTCTGTTACCAAAATTCTCGTGAATATCTACCTGCTTCTATTCTCAAGATGCAAGCTTACAAGCATCACCATGTCTGTACAAACATCAGCTTGCCACCGATAGACCAGTTGTACCTAAGGTCACATCTAGCCCGTAAATATGCTGTAAATAACTGACATGCCTAGTTGAATCTCTTTGTTTTTGAAAGAGTAACTTATTTACTGCCTAATCAGAAGTGCACTCCTGTTTGATTTCTTTTGTGTGTATGTGTGTGTGTGTAGGCATGCCATGTGCGAGGCTATGCTGAACTGTCTGCCGAACAAAAAGAGCGAATTGCAAAAGGCCCAGGACTGACAGATTTTATTAATGACATTCCTTCCTACCAAGGTGAAGAGGGTATCAAACGAGTTAAAGGAGAACAGTAAGGATCATATTGTAACCAGAGTACTGTGTTTCATGCTGCTTATAAAAATTAGAATAAGTGACTTTTAGGCATCTTATCATTAGAGGCATTAGTGAAGCACTCCATATTTTGTGCAGAAAGATTGACAGTATGAACAAAATCTACATAAATTAATTTCAGAATATAGTTAGAATTAGTTTCACTGAGAGAGCATTAGTGTCGGAACCAAGAATCATGCTGGTTCAGTATCCATGAGTCAGTGAACTTACCCCAATTAACCCATTTGTTGGAGATGGGTTAATTGATTGTTGGAGAAAGGTAAAACAGTGAGAAGGAGAGGAGATAGGCGCCTTCTCTCACAAAAAAGCTGGTGTGAGACCAGTGTACTGTCTAATACCTCCCCCAATGATCCAAGAAAGGTTAGGGAATAACCTTCACCTTTATACTACCAATATACATTATACAATTGTCACCACTTTCATAGTGTAACCAATATAAAAATGCTGATATACCACAACTGCATGCTACAACAATGTCATCATTGTATTTAACCTTATGTGTGTAGTTCATCCAGCTTTTGATACATTATCAAGCTAATAGTTATTTTGTTTACAGCTTTAACTTCAGTTTACTTCTTCAAGCTCATTTCCTGTTTATGAATTTTTAGAAGCACTTCAAGTATATTTTTTCATCAGACTGCGTCTGCCTAAATGGGTGAAGACAGAAATTCCTATGGGTTCAGCATTCCATGGCCTCAAGACATCCCTCAGACAGCTGAATCTTCACACAGTCAGTAAAACTTATCCAGACTACATTAACTTTGCTCAAATTTCCTTTTTAAAAAAAAAAAAAAAATGCTAGTTTTTGCTTACTTCTTCGGCTCTTCAGACTGCCATTCAGGACAGCAATGTGTAGAAAACAGTAGTATGCAGCTGTTCTGCCAGCCTGTTTATGTGTATTATTCAAGTTAACTAGTAACAGAAACTTAGCAGTAAATAAAGTTACCTAAATACCATGATGTACACAATTTTAACTGACCCATCAATCTGACAGTTGCATAAGCTTGATATAAATGTGTGGTTCTTTTCGTGAAACATATAATAGTGTGCATCATACTGAGTCACAACATTTCTAAGATCTTCCAGCATTTTTATCATGATGTGTAGCGTTGTCTTATGTTGTTGATGGCAAACATATTAATCTGTGGATTATTTACAGATATTTCTGACTGTTTAGGTGTGTGAAGAAGCAAAGTGTCCTAATATTGGCGAGTGTTGGGGAGGAGAGAATGGCACTGCCACTGCTACCATCATGGTAAGTATATTAATGATGATGATGATGATGATTTCTATAACACCTTTCTCCACCATTAAGGTAAACTCAAAGTGCTTTACACAAAGAACACACATTCATGATAAATTCTGGCAGCATACAGTTGTCAATTCTGGAATCGAGGAAGTATGAGGACAAGTGTTTTTCTTCTTTTTAATCTGACCATGATCACTTTAGCATTGAAAACATCGATACTAGCTTCATGTAATGCCACCCACAAAAATGTGTTTACAGTTGTATGAGGTTAGTTTTAAAATCACTGAAAATGTTAGTTGTATATTATTATATTATTGAGGTTTAAATGATCTGTAAGTAATATCACTGTTATATATTATTGAGGTTTAAGTGATCTGTAAGTATTGTCACTGTTCCTCATAGAAGATGGTGGGGTGGTAAAAGGAACTACTTAGCAAAAACTGGTGATAAGCTATTTACATTTCATATGGTCACTGAGTGGTTATGTTTTTTTTTTAAATATAGATGTTTGGGGGACTGTAATGAATTGATCAGTTTAGTCATGAGATATTCAGTCTCTGCCATGAATAGTTTTGTGTACATTGTGTATGTCTCCATACTCTGATGTGTGTATATCTTATTTGTAAATGTATGTGAAACAGCTGCTAGGAGACACATGCACAAGAGGTTGCCGTTTCTGCTCGGTCAAAACAGCAAGACAGCCACCACCTCCAGATCCTGAGGAACCTGTCCACACTGCAGAGGCTATATCACAGTGGGGACTTGGCTATGTTGTACTTACCTCAGTTGATAGAGATGGTGGGTTTTCCTTTTTTCTTTTTGAGGTTATATTTACAAATAAACATTCTTACATATAAGGAGAAGGAGAATAAAATAATGATAGAAATATCATAATTGGTTTAAATTTTATTACTTTTCTAGCCTATTGTTTGTAAGACATCCATTGTTGTGTAAATTTGTTGTAGAACATTTCTAACATTAAATTTTTCGATTTCGTATTTGTGTTTCAGGATTTGAATAAAAAAGGGTGTAGTTGCAGAATCTCATTTTTTTATTTTAAGCAAATAAAAGCTTAATTAAATCAAATATTAACAAGTTGCCGCTGCATCTAAAGATAAAGTGTTTGTAAAATTTACTTGCAGCTGCTGTACATCTGTTAAAGATAATTTTGAAAATGTTCCCCCAAATCCTTTACACATTGAGATTTCCATGCTGAATATTTTTTTCATTTTTCTGAAAGACTACATATTTCATCGTTTCACTATTCCTATATTCAATTAGATCAATTTTGGGCTTGGTACTTTATGAACCAATTTAATTAGATACCATCTTAAATTAGTGTCTCTAACATCAGCTATTTTTCTAAATATTCTTTTCAAACAAAAATTCCTGTTAACATGGACAGAGCAAATCACATGAAGTCTTGTTAATGTCAGAAAGGTGACCTATTGTATCACTTACATTTGTCTCATTAAACTTAAAATGTTTTCATAAGCATAAAATACAAAATCCACAATCACCTCATTTTCTAGTTGTTTTTTTTAAGCTGATGTTTTTTAAGAGCATTAATATGTCCCTTCACCATGGGTATACCATTCTCACACTATTGATATTTTTTCACTAATTCTGTTCTGCTTATTCTATCTTTTAAAAAAAAAAAATCTCAAATGAACCAAACTATACTCTTTTGAATTTGTTAGCTATATTGTAGGTAGCAACCGCCACAGGTGTACTAATTTTGACAAAATGATCTAAGAATTGCTACTCATCCTAATGGAGCTGTCATTTTTAGCCGGGCTTTGTATAAACACTTAATTTCTACAAGTACACTTTCATAGTTTAGCAGTTGACATTTTAAATTTTTTTTTCTTTAATTATATCTTTTGATATAGCATACTTTCTTTGTTTCTTGGTTGCTTCTTTAATTGAAGTCTGTTGTGGATTGCGATTGATTTTTAAGTGTTAGATTCTGATTACAAAAGTTATAGCACAAAGACAGGAGGTTCTCTTCAGCAGCAGTTCACCATCCACAAGATCCACCTAGACATGACATTGCAGATGTAGGGACCATACCTGTTGACAGCACAAACAATTCTCAGACTAAGTTTTATTTTCTCTGCTTTCTTCCTGACAGATTTACCAGATGGTGGTTCACAACACTTTGCCCAGACAGTCAAGGAGATCAAGAAGAGGTAGAATATTCTCTTATTACCTGAATAAACTGGCTTCCATTTTCACTCCTCTTCTTCCTCTTCTCTTCTCCAGCAAGTACCAACATGTGGATCAAAAAACGTTCCTTTAAGTTGTTGCAGTGAGATTTGTTTTGTTTCAAGTAGGCAGCTCTACTTTCTTTGGACTGTCAGTGGTGTGTTTAGTTGGTCTGTCTCAGCCATACATGCATTAGAATTGGTAGGTGACACCTCAGCCAAGTTTATTTTTGTCAGACTGGTGTATATTGTGACCATTATTTGCAATTGTTTGCAGGAAACCAGACCTGCTGGTGGAATGCCTTACACCTGATTTTCGAGGTGATATGGACGCCGTTGATCTTGTGGCAGAGTCTGGCCTTGATGTCTATGCCCACAATGTAGAAACAGTAGCTGAGCTCCAGAGGTTAGTTGTAAACCTTTGTTTTTATTTTTGTGTGATTGTGTGATTCATAACTGTGGTTGCCTTTCCTTTTTTGTATGTTTAGTGCCATATAATCTGCTGACCCTTGAATTAAAGTGCTGTGAATAATGCTTGGTTTACTCTATGGTGATGCTGTACAGGTTTGTACGAGATCCTCGAGCTAGTTACGAGCAGTCTCTCGCTGTGCTGAGGCGGGCCAAACATGGTCGTCCAAGGATCATCACCAAGACCTCGATCATGTTGGGACTTGGTGAAACAGATGACCAAGTGCAACACGTGATGGAGGGTCAGTGTTTGACCTTTTGATTAGCCTATATACAAACTCATGATACACCCATTTATGAAGACTTCCAGATATTCTTGCGCTGCTAACATTTTCTCTTTGGTGTTACTGTCTGACATATTGAGCAGGCCACAATTACTCTTTTATTGAAAGGTGACTTTCTGTACTAACTGTCAACAGTGTGGTTTTGATATCTTTCCAAACAACTGTATTGTGAAATGCTCTCCTGAACTGAACTGTTTTTTCTGCTAAAACCTGCAGTCAAAAGGCTGCGATATGGTGTTATATAAGTTAGCTTTATTTTGATTATTATTATTAAAATGTTATTAAATATTAAAGAAAGAGATTTCATGAGTATGGTCTGTAAACATTTTGAATTTCTACCAACTGAGCAAGGTGTTCTGAAGGAAACATCAAGGCTAAATTTGAGACAGACACCATGTATCAAAGCAAAACAAATTCATACAGTTGAAGGCGGAACTTCTTGTAGGCGGTTTTTAGAATGGTTTCGCCTGGGTGAGGGAAAGTAGGAGTACCTGCAATGCGGACTTTTACATGCAGTCAGTCTTCCCTAATTGCCTGCTGTCAATAGGCTTGGTGGAGATCACAGGCGGTGTCGATTACCTGACCACTAGTTACCAGCACCGTATGTACTCCTACTGCATGGGTGAAACCATTCGCTTCTTACAGTCCAAAGAAGTTACACCTTTAATGAAAGAACACAACACAATGAAATGAGAAAGTAATAATAAAGGAACAATGCAGAATCTGTTGGGAGCTGGGAATCAATTATGTAGTGAAGTTTAA
Organism: Marisa cornuarietis; assembly: GCA_004794655.1. Taxonomy (NCBI): domain Eukaryota; kingdom Metazoa; phylum Mollusca; class Gastropoda; order Architaenioglossa; family Ampullariidae; genus Marisa; species Marisa cornuarietis. Next base: position 1,069,054 of record SMMW01000551.1, on the reverse strand, counting down.
TAATTATTATTGAAAGTAATCACAACTCTTGATATGTTAAAGAACAGCAGAAAATATCTACATCCCCAAGTTCATCAACAGAAAGTTCTAAGTGGTAATGCTGATGCAGTAAAAGACTTAAGGTTTTATCAGGTTTGATCTGCCTATGTTTAATTACTAGTAACTGTTGTGTCTAAATGTTTTAGTAGAACATTTTCGTTGTTGTTAGATCTGAGGAAAGCAGACGTGGACTGTTTAACCCTGGGACAGTATATGCAACCAACTAAACGACATCTCAAGGTAAAATGCTTTTTCATTTATAAAAAAATTGAAAGGAGAACAGTTTGAAAGTAGACAACAGTGTTATTACTTGTCATCAACTATCATCATCATCATTATTAACAGTGTGATCTGACTGTGGTGGTAGTAGTAGATCCTGTAGCATTAACAAAAAAAATTATCATCGGTAATAACACAACAAAAGTTCACTAGGTTGTTGTAGCTGCCATGCTGAAAAATTTGTTAAGTATTTTAAAAATTCTTTTCATCTGCTGACTAACCGCCACATGGAAAGAAACTAGTGTAAAAATAAGAGCTGAATCATTTGCCTATAAGTTACTTCCCTTTGTTTAAATTTAAAGGGGCTCTAGCCCATGCAATCGGACTTATAAATGTTAATTACAGCTAGAATACGCCTAAGAAGATTTTTACTGTTATTTTCATCGATTTAATAACTAAAGTGACTTAATAACTGGAATTTTATTATATATACATACCAAGTTTTTTAATGTGATCCTACTTTTTTAAAGCACATTTTCAAAAGCAGTTTTGTGTAAGCTGATGTGCATAGATTTTGTAAACATGCTATTGCCTGATGGTAAGAACAGTTGTTACACAAGCTGATAATAAGCTCAAATAGAATGTTAATTTTGGTGAGATTTAAACAATTTTTTGTGGAGACCTGTGGTAGAAATTTTGCCTGAAAGGGAGATGATCATGTGGAATTAATACTCATATTATCTGTACACTCATGGGATTATGATACCTTATTATGAGAGGTGTCATTTGATGTATTGTGATGTCATGGGACAGGTCACAGAATATGAAGCACATCATCATGGGGGTGTGCATATCATGTCACGGAGCACTGGCTGACCTGTTGATGTAAAGGCAGCCAAACCGAAAGCATGTAGCCCAAGCTGTCTGCTTCATCTTGGCCCTCTGATCTCTTGTGCGATATGTGTTGATAAAATCTGTCAAAGTTCAGATCCTGTTATAGATGCAAGTCAGTTCATGCCAGTTTTCTCACTGTCCTATGTATTAGACTGGAGAAGTTCAGCTGTTGCTCATCCTCTTTCACTGGCCCCAGTATTTGGAATTCACTGCCTCTGTCTCCATACAGTGAAGATGCTACATGCTTTCTGGTGTGGGAAACTTTTTTGAAACACCTAGTGTTATTAGTTTACCCTGAATGATGGTTTCTTCACTTTCTCCTCTCTTGTGTTTACTCAGTGTGTGTGTTTGCCTGATTATGGTGCCCTTCTGTCATATGGCATCACTACCTACTGCCATTTGCATTTTGTAAAGTGCATTGATCTCACCTTTGTGTGGGAAAGTGCACTATATTGATATTATTATTATTATCTGCTGTTTAAAATTATAGGTAAAAGAGTATCTCCATCCAGACAAGTTCAAGCACTGGAAAGAGGTAGGGGATAGGTTGGGGTTTTCCTACACTGCTAGTGGGCCTCTTGTTAGGTCTTCATACAAAGCCGGTAAGTCATGGTATCTATCTTCATATATTTCTTTGTGTAGACTTTAAGTAGTTATTTCTGTAGATAATTTTTCTCGCCCTCATTCCGTTTGTAAAACTTGTTGTCCTGATCACAAATGTAGGGACAGCAGGCAGACAACTAATGGTAGGAAATGTGACGTCATATTTAAGATCTTTTTTAAAAGATGCCATACATATGACATAAAAAAAATAAAAGATAACTATAATAGTAAATTTAAGCTTATAAATGTTATCCAGGGGTTGTATGAAGACTTATTCTGCCAAGTTATCTTCAATGGCAAACTTACTAAACCTTTTGTAATGAACACTGCCATGAGACAGGGTTACATATTATCGCCGACAATTTTCCTGATGGTCATAGACTGGATTATGCCTAAGGCGACCCAAGACAACAACACCCGTATCCAGTGGATCTTCACCAAACAGCTAGAGGACCTAGAAATTGTAGATGACATTAGTCTCCTATCTCATTGGCAACAGCTTGCACAAGCCAGACTGAATAAGGTATCGAAAGAAGTGGAGAAGACTGGCTTAAAAGTCAACAGAAAGAAGACTGAAATGATGAGAATCAACAACAAGCAGGAACTCCCAATCCATCTTCAGGGAGAGAACATACTGGAAACAAACCCCTTCACATATCTGGGAAGCATTGTCAACTAGAACAGTGGGGCGGATGACAACATCAAAGCCATATCAACAGGCCCAGGCATGTTTTCAACAGCCTATGCCCCATCTAAAACTCCCGAGCACTATCCCTCCACAACAGGACCCACATCTTCAACACCAATGTGAAGACAGTCTTACTGCATTGTTCTGAAACCTGGAGAGTGACAAAAACCATCTCCAACAAGCTCCAGACCTTTACCAACCGATGCCTATGCTATATCCTCGGCATTAATGGCTCGAAAAGATCTCCAGCCCATGGGGGGAAATACCCAACCCAAATCCCGCTAGCCAAGATGCCAAGAAGTGGGGCTGGACAGGACATACCCTGCACAAACCAGGCAGGCACTTGACTGGAATCCTCAGGAAAAGAGGAGGAGGGAGGGAAATTGGTGTTTTATGCTGAGCCAGCAGTTAAGGCTATATCATGGCAAAGGGGAAGAGGAGAGTTGGGAAGCCAAAGCAGACTTAGAAGAGAACAGTAAGGCAAGGCAAAGGATGCTGGATGATGGTTTACCTAACTGTAGGCTACTGAAACATTAGTCTCATGAGTTCTCTTTTGCCATTTTTTTTCTCCAACAGATAATTGATTTCAAGGGATTTAACTTAAACAGAATTGAATGCAGCATTTCTTCCTCTTCGACTATTCCAGTGTAAGTGCAGCCAAATATAGCCTGTAAACACTGTTCCACTCTTTAGGAATTGATGTTTCAAAATGTTAAAATTGTATTAAAAAAATTAAGTAATTTCTTGATAATATTTTCTGGCAGGTGAATTTTTTATAAAAAACCTCCTTGAGAAGAGACACAGTGGAGCAAAGGCATCATTTGAGGAACAACTTGCTGATTAACTGAAGAGAAACTCTCAGATCATTAACTCTATTTAGAGAAGTCCTCTCCTGACTCCAGGACTGCTGCCGAGTAAAACTTGTGTCACAAAAAATGTGCTGTGGATAAAAGAATGATTTTGCAGTGCAATGTGCAATGTGCTGTGGATAAGAGAATGATTTTGCAGTGTGTGATGTCCTCTTAACCAGGAAATTTCTTTATGTATGGCAATGAGTGGTTACAGTTCTTCTGGAACTTATGATCTGAAATGTCAGATTTAAAAGATGAGAGGTCTGACTAATAACTGAGTGAATGCATGCATGCAGTAATGATATTAAAGTTATGCTTTACCTCACCATCGAAGGCTAGCTCAAAGTGCTTGATAAAAAAATATAAACACAGAATAATAATAATAACGGTCTCAAAACAAAGAGTTTGTGTGTTCACGATTAGTGTAGCTACTTATGTTGAAAAGAAGGTAATACCATTAGCAAGGAGGCAGTCAGTTTAGCTCAGTACCACTACCAAGCTATCCCTTTCTAGCCTTTCTCTGACAGTCTTTTGAGTTACAGCTTTGATTTGTAGCTGTCTTAGTGGTAATAGTGGTGGTGGTGGTGGTGGTTGCAGCGACAACATAAAGTTGTCCATTTTTGGCACACATATGACTGTTACAGGTGTTGCATCGTCACAGTGGCAGCAAAGAAGCATATAAAGCATATAAATGGGGGCTAGAAAACATTAAAAGTAGAGTACATACAAGGAGATTAAAACTGTACATTTTCTTCTTCACTGTAAAAGTGATCGTGAGAATCATTGAAAATGATGTACTGTCCTTTAAACTTGCATTCTTATTAAGACTATTGATCCACTTGCACTGAATGCTACTGGAAATCTCTTAAAGTGAACTTGATTGCGTCTTTGTTGTAGTTTGGCATGGCCTTGATACTTTCAGCTATTACATGCTAGTGATATAGAAAATAATCTTTCTCTTCTCTAGCCACTCTGAATGTGACAAGGAAGATGACTGTGTGTGAAACACAACAACCTTTCCTCAATGGTTTTGATAAAGGGGATTGTTCACAGGCTTTACCATCCAGTGGTTTTCAGACCCTTAGTTTAAACTGTTTGCAGTTTTCAGATCTCTGCTTTAAGCTGTTGAAGTTTTCAGACCACTTCCCCCAATAAAATTGTTGGAAGTCAGTAGCAGAAAAATGTTCACATCATTGTAAATTGGTTAATATTATTGTGACTTTTTTCCCTGATGTAATGTTTTTGGTACCTAAAGGTATGTTACAGAGATTTGACAACAAAGCAACAATATCTTTCAATTCCATGTTTGCTACAAAATGTCTTACATAATAAGACCTCCAATCTAAATTCTGTTACGTTTTAAGACTCGCAACACTAAATTCCTTACATTTTCATACCCCCAAGGTAAATTGTCTTTTAGTGATTAAGAGGTGTCTTTATATAATTTGCACACATTGTACGTGATGGGAAATGCAGTAGTACTACCATTAATTGTGAAGAGATGTTTCTTCTGAACAAGTACTACATGCTTGTTCTTACTGAGAGTTTGGACTAGTCTAACTGTAATGTGTACTGACATGATGTGGGAAATTAAAGTGTGTTGCCCATATTAATAATAAAAAAATCAGGTACTTTTGGTGTATCTATTGATTTATTAACAGGTTGCAAAAAGTAAGTGAAAGCAGCCATGGTATACTTATCAGATCTTCAAGTATGTAACAGCTGTATATGCACAACTGATCATCTTGGATGGGGCCCCTGTGGGATACTCTGGGCCAGAACAAGTTATGCACCACCCTTCCGTGTCTTTCTGATTGCCTACCTCCATGCTGTCCTGTGTGGCAGGAGGAGGCAGTTCTCACTTGACTAAGGTTAGGACACACCTGTGCCATGCAGTCTTACCTTTTACGAGTGAACCCCCCACCAGTTTGTCCTTGGTGTCAGAGTTTTTTCTGCTGTGCAGGTTTTAATAAATTGTTCTATCTCCAGAGTATCCGCAAGCAAATTTTTTGCAGAAGGCATTTTGTTTTTTGTATTTAAAGCCGTCCCATAGGCAGCTATGTTTTCATTTTTAAAGAGGATAGGGGTTCACCATCAGATTTAAGGTTTTGTTAGATTATGGTTTAAGGTTCTGATTTACTGGGTTTTTTAAAGTCACAACATCCCTCTTTTACCTATTACCTATCATTTTATGTTACTCTTGTTTCTTATGTTGACTTTTATCGGTTAGGATGTTATTAAATAACCTGGGTTTTTTTGTTCCTGAACATTTAAATGTATGATTACTTTCTCTCGCGTGGTATTCTTAGTTGCTGGCATGACGCAAAACACAACTAACCATCCAACCATCTTGGATGAGCAAATGTGCATGCTTGCACTTATTAGAAGTCTTAAAATTCTGAAAGTGTGGAAAAAGTGTTCAAACAACAAGGAACCAGTTTTCAGATGAAATGTTTTGACATTTTGCCTATAAAGTATGGAAAAGGAATTTTTGGAGGAGAGCAAAATGCACACGAGCAGTTAACACAAGTAATAAATGATAAAATGTCTGGGTTCAAAATGAACTGTGTTGTCGCAGTGTTGTAATCAGGATACTCTATTATCATGTAGATACTGTATAGTGGGATATGGGAACATGTCACGCAATATCCCAGCGTGCTGGCACAACAGTATGTTGCTTTTAAACATGGACCACCACTTACAATAAATACAACAATAATTCATACATTTTTTTAAAAAAGAGCATTTCTTAAATGTGTGTGATTTTCCGTACACAACCTTTATTTTTATGTATTAAATCTAGTAAAAATGAATAGGTCGGAGATCCACAAAATTATAACAAATTGTGTGCCTTTCCGAGCGGATGACCAAGCAGAAATCTGAATTTTTATCCTCAACACTTAGGACTACTATATAAGTTTTAATATCTTGTCAGTGAGGCATTGGAAGGTGGCACCATTGTTGGACCGGACATCAGTAGGCCTTCACTGTGAAATAATATAACTTTAGTGACTGTAGTGATGCTGCTGTGCTTCATGAAGATTAGCATTCACTCGCACAGCTGCTGTGGGTGATGTACGTACATCCACCAAGGAGTTTGGATAAAGGGAAGTTACACATACCGCTTATTACCCAATATATTTGAGTTGCGTTTCCCTAGATCGTACTATATGGGGGTACCGGCGGTGCAACGGTTAGCGCCTGTCACCAATACAGTGAGGGCTGGGAGCCTTGGGTTCAACTCTCGTCTCGGGCACGCTGCTTTTTTTCTCTCTAGATATGGCATCAGTTTACATGGCTGGCTGCCTTGCCGTGATATAGCTTTAGTTGCTGGCTCGGCGGAAAACACCAATTTCCCCCTTTCCCTAGATCGTACGACAAGGGCAGGGGGAAATAAAGAAGACAAGCGAAACAATCACTTCCTGATAGCTATATAAACCAGAGGCCGGGATACCTCTGAGGTTTGCAGATAACTAGAGGTTCACGTGGCTTTGCTTATTGCAGGCTATTGGGACCACAGCTTTATGTACAGAATGAAGTCAAGGTAAAGCAGCGACGAGCAGATAACTGCTGAACTCGCCAGCAGAATGGGGTAGTGTCACACGCGAATACCCAAGCATTTATCTTTGAATACACCAAGCATGAGGCGAAGCATAGTTTATGTAATAGCCATTGTATTCTTAACATCGCAGCTGTGGCCACACAAATACAGTGAACTTTGTACGGCAGGAAGGGAACAGGAATGGAGGAGGAAGTACGGTGAGCAAGTTTGTTCAAATGCTGTCCAAACTACGTGGTCACAGTAGGATAAGACAGCTATAGCTTGATCTCAGGCTCAGCCAAGGATATGTATTGTAGTTATACTGTTTCCAACAAACAAGGCATTATAAATTCTTCAGGTGGCTATGATTAATAATATCAATAAGAAAAGGTGTTTACTATCTCAATGTAAAATTGGTCGAAAGAAGACTGTGTTCAGATCGATTACAATGCTGGGAAACGAACCAACTTTATTGTTTTAAGCCATGTGGCCTCAGCAACGCGGGAACTGAGCACAAGTCACAATTTTAAAGATGAAATGTTACAGTTGAAATATTAATAAAAGTTCGCATAAACAGTTTCATCCAAAAAGACAAGAAAATATTTGCCTTCACTTATTTAATGACATAATTAGTTTTACGTCGTTTGAAACGGTGGTACAGATATCTGGATACGCGAGTAAGGTGTTTATTATTGATCAAGGCTGAGGCAGGGAAGACAATGACAATGACAATTCTTTATTAACGAGAGGTAAATAAGCGAAAAGGTGCTTTTTTCATTTTTCCGTACGAAGAAAGAAACAAATAATTCAAAGAATGTAAAAACAATTGGTAATAATCATGAGATAACATCAAATAAGAGTGGAAGGTGAATATGTACAAGGTGATTGTTAAGAGGAAAAAAAGGACAAACAAGAAACAACAACAAAAAGCAGATATTTACAGGGATCCTGGAATTGGGAGGTGTTTCTAGAGGGCTCATCTAATTTTCTTGCAAATGTTTTAGAAGATGGCGTCGAAAGCAGTTCAGGGAGTTCAGCTGCTTGAGATGGAGAGGGAGGCTGTTCCACAGCACGCTCCCTGGATATTTGAGTCTAGATTTATCGAGGTCTATTCTAGGGATTGGAGTATTTAGTTTTGGGGAAGTCCGAGTATAGTTGGAAGACAGATTGGTGAGCAAAATATTTCACAGTCAGGATTCTACGTCTCGTCTTTTAAGCTGGGCGTATTGGAAAAGGTGTTTTCACACCATTTTGTGAAGTATGGCAAAGAGGGCATTCCAAATCTGAAACTAAGCCTGTTGTATATCTGTATTTTGCGGAATTTTAGATAAGAAATTTCAATACTAAATCTAATTAGAGCATCTCTTAAAGCCTTCTTGTTGACACAGTATAAATAAGGTTCCACATGCAATGCCGACTTAAAATTCGCATGAACATTAGACCTAGGGCTCTCTGTAATATGACAATGCCAGTCTTGTTTATGACAGTCAACAAGACGTTGCTTAAACACATCGAGAAATTTGCCAACATTTTGCACACTCTGATTCTCCCAGACATAACCAAAAACCATTCATGTACAAAGTCGTACTCTGTCCGTCTATTATGAAGCTCAACCAGCACATTATAAGCTTTACGTGGAAGTCTGCTGGGGTCAAAGCTTGTCAGGCGTAACCTGTATTGTATGCACGAGGCTTTGGAATGCACATAGAGGGGAAATCTACCTTTGTGACCGTAGACCATATCGTTTGGGGTTTGGGATTTAACATAATTTTCGGTGTAAAAGTATGTACCTTCTCTACTGGGTGATTTTTTTTGTAAGCCCCATATTTCTGTTCCGTATGAGAGCAGTGGTTTTATCTGGCTATCAAAAAGCTTCAGTACAAGATCTGGGGTGTAGTCCTGGACTTCCCATATAGTTCTAACAATTTGAACAATCCCTACTCATGTTTTCAGGTCTCTCAAAGCAGATGAACATGATAGCCTAGTAGTCAAAAATAAAGAAGGCTGGAAGAAAATTGGATAACGTTTTGCTTGTTGTAGTGGTCTGCCAGTCTCAGTCAAACAGGAAATTTAGCTCAAAGTTGCAGGTTAATAAAAACATGCAGCTGTCATTATATTGTCACAAAAATGTGTTGTGATGTTTTATTTATTTTTTTCAATTGTTTACCTAAGTCCTTGACGTGGAGGTCGCTGAAGGTGACAGCTGTTACGAGAGATTCGAACAATATTAAGCCATGATAGCAAGATAACTTCTGTGATGTCGCACAATTCTTGGCCAGATGAGATGTTGTAAGTCTTGTATGTCGTGAATGTAACAGGCTTGTTTACTCAGATTTGATGAATATGTCGTGATGAACTTTACTCAATCTCTGATAATGTCCCCCTCTAGCCAGATTTTAATTGTATATTAAGTATTATGGTTTGCTATTCTAATACATGGCTAATTTTCTTGCAGTTTTAAAACAAACTGACACGAGACTGACCATTATCAACTTCAATGCTGGAAAAGTGTTTCAGGATCGCATGCGATTGTTTCGAACCTCTAGCTAATGGCTGACAAAAGGTGACTGACTAGCAACTGATATTAAAGACATAAAGCACCACATGTTGTGTGTAACATTGTCTGTCGTGACCAGCGGTGGTAGGATCTAAGGCACCGCAAATATTCCTTCTTCCTTAGACTAGATACTGAGGTGCCTAGTGCCGAGGGCCTTGTGACATTTTACGACTGAGAGATTGTGTGAGCCATTAACGCTGTCTCTATTGTCACTCAGTCGATAGGCCAATACCTGCCAACATGGCCGCCCCGCACGTGCAATAGATCGCCAAGCAATTATCTTCCACCCGACAACGCACCTCGTCTTGCTGTCGAGGATAGAATCAGCTTACTGACGTCATGCACACTTGTGTGACAGGCACCCGGGGTATGATCAGCGCTGGGCCTGGGAGCCTTGCGCGGCCAGAAATTTGCGACGACAGGTTGTGATAGGGCGCATAGTCGTGGGTAGGAATATAATCCATCCGTTGTCATATTACGTAAACATCCCTACAGCTTATCAGCCCCGCTAATCTTAATCTTGTTCACCGCCTCCCTACCTGCTTCCGTCTTAACCCCACCCTCCTTTCTCCACTCTCACCCCAATCTCCTTTCTCCTGTCTTCTCTTTTCGTAGCGTGGTTTCTAAGCGATTGACTTCACAGTTGGTCAGTTTTGTTTGTTCTTCAGATTAAAACAGCCAGAATTTCTGTATAGGTGTAAACATCTTTGTGGGTAGGTGCGTGCACGTGTGTGTGTGTGTGTGTGTGTGTGTGTGTGTGTGTGTGTGTGTGTGTGTGTGTGTGTGTGACTTCTTTCAGAGCATAAGTATTTTTGTATATCGAGAACAGAAGAAGGGTTGAGAAAGGGGGCAGGGCGGGGTAGCGTAATGATTAACTTGTTCTAAGCTCGCTCCATTAACCTGAAACAAGTTGTGCACTCCTGAAGACTTGTGAATAAAGATATGAGAGGAAATACACGGAGATGCACGTACTCATTGCTGTCATTACCAGCGTATAGTTAGTATTAACAACGTGTTTTACCGTATTAACAACGTGTACTACAAGTATTATCAGCCTATACTAACGGGCTGTACTATTGTCATTAACAGCGTGTGCTAACGGTATTACCGTGCACTATGTGTCATGAACAACGTCGTGTTCATAGTGGAGGCGGTCCGGTGGCGCAATGGTTAGCGCCTGTCACGAATACAGTGAAGGTTGGCTGTCCTGGATTCATTTCTCGTCTCGGGCACACTGTTCTTTCTATGCATGTGGCATCTGTTTACAGGGCTGACTGCCTTGCCGTGATATAGCCTTAGCTGCTGGCTCGGCGTAAAACGCCAATTAAAAAAAAAAGTGTTCATAGTGGCGCTCGTCCTGACTTTGTACGACGGTGTGCCGAACATTTCTTAGTCTTGTATGCCTTAAAGATAAAGGAAATGATCTTTGACTTTAAGGCGAACAAGCCTGATATAGTCATCAGTACTATCCATGATGATGCCATCGAGATAGATTTTATAAATATTTAAGTACTATCTTCGATAACAAGCTTAAATGGGACATCAACACTGACATGATCCTCCGTAAGAGCCACCAACGCCTGCACCTCCTACGGAAACTCAAATCTTTCTGTCAGCTCTGTCATCCTCACTCGGTTCTATCAGTCCTTCATTGAAAGTCTCATCCCTTTCTCTTTCATCTCTTGGTTCCACAATCTCTCACTAGGGAACAGGAACTGTCTCGTCTCCCTTGTTCCAAGATTATCGGAACCAAGCAGAGGGACTTGGTAATCTTAAGTAATCAGCAAATCATTAGGAAGGTATCCTGTGTCCTAGCTATTTGTGAGGGGCACCAAAGGGAGGCCACTGCACCTGCTCGTCTAGTGGGTTTCTGAGGCACATAGAGTGTTGACAAACACAGGTGAGTGTTGACAAACACCGGTAGTACGCTGAACTAAACTACGGGCCTCCTTTCATGATGCTGTCCCGTAAGATGGCCGGGACATCAGTCCGGATCTGTCAGTCCCGCCTTTAGCCATTAAAGCGAAAGGGACTTAGCGAGCTTCCCCTGTCCTGTGCCTCCTGTTTCTTCTATTTCCTTCGTCTTGTTTCTGATTTCGAAGACAGAAGGAACTGTAGCAATGAGAGCAATCGAGGGAACTGCGAAGCTGTTTCTAGTCCTTCCTTCCTTCAGGCTGTTGAGTTCAAATGGGCGGGGCTTCCGCCAAGGCGAGGCGTGGCAAATGGTAAATCTTGTATCAGGATTGGTTCATGGGCCCTGTACTCAGCGTTTTTTTGAAGTTCAGTCTCGCGCACGCTTGTGTGTGTGTGTGTGTGTGTGTGTGTGTGTGTGTGTTTTGAGAATTTCAAGAACTGGCAGAAGTTTTCATAACACGCTTACACACACACACACACACACAGAGTGCGCGAGAACGGGAGGAAGGGAAACGGTGTGTGTGTGTGTGTGTGTGAGAGAGAGAGAGAGAGGGAGAAGAATGTGTAGTAGTGTAAAATATTTTGCTGATTAATTTATCATTAATTGGAATCAATCAGAAATTGAGATGTGTACTGGGTCATTTGTGTATATATACACATGCTCAGTACACATCCATGTGTCGACTGCTTGTCTGGTAAACACAAGTAGAGATCAGGCTGTGTTGTCGGTGTGTGTGTGTGTGTGTGTGTCAGGCCTGTATGTAGAGCTACACAAGCCTGTACATAGCCACAGATCAACGTCTCCGTTAGTTTGCTGTACAGACGCTGAAAAGGTTACAGTTGTCATGCTAAGATCACGTGCACGTCACAGTATAATTCAAATTAAACTGAATTTCCCTGGCATGCGCGTTACAACTGTAGTACTGTTGGTGTGTATTGCTATTGCAGTTATTCATTCTACAGCTGTTTGTTTAAATTGTTGTTTAGAGTATGGTGGGGATCTATTGTTGTCTACATGCATTTGAGAGAAAGTTATAAATAACAGACCAGCGTCAAGGCACTTATTTCTATTTAATTTCTTTTTCTATAGTAGTTTTCCCTGTGTGTGTGTGTGTGTGTGTGTGTGTGTGTGTGTGTGTGAGGGTGCGTGTGGCTATGTTAATGTTGGGGGCGAATGTGTTCGGAGCTTTAACAATCTTGGTACAGATGTTAAGCTTTTAGGAATGCAGAAGCTGAAGGATTTCACCCGCGCATACGTAACACTTATACAAGCGCATACACGCATACATACATACATACACACATACATACCCATCATTTTAATTCTTCATACATGCATACACACATGTACACATTTTAAAGTGTGCCTGGCTGTACAATTTACAGGTTTGCCTGGATGTAGGATTTACAAGTTTGTCTGGCTGTACGATTCACATTTCTTGAGAACCTCTCTTCCAATCTTCCCTTACGTGAGTGAAGTTTAGAGCACACTTCCACCAGCGTGTTTTAATTAACGGGCATATCCTCACACCAGTTCTCCTAACAAGAGTACTTGAGCCGTATGATCGTCCATCTTAAGTGCATTCTTCAGTTTTTGTTTTAAATCAAAGAAAAAAATACTATGTTCCATGCACGGTTATGCTGCTCCAAGCACACGAACTTACAGACTGCAGGAATATCAGCAGTGTCAAGAATCTCACGGTATTATTATCATCAATAGGGACAAATCTCACAGGATAATCATCCACAGTGGAAAGAATCTCACAGTATAAGCATCAGTACTGATCAGGATCTCACAGCTTAACCAACAGTATTTGCAAATTAAGAAATAAACAGTGAATCCATTGTAAGTAAATTTCTGTAACTTCGACACAATCTCATCATTAACGCCAGTAGTGCTCCTTAGAAGAGAATACTATGTCTCTGGTATGTTGTTAATTGTGAGAAGTGCACCAAACAAACTCTGACAGGTGCTCCTTAGCAAGTGGGCACTTCCCTTGCACCCGACCCTCGCGCTTCGTGTGGGGTAGAGAGGTGGAAGGATGGAGGAAACAGGGAGATGAAGCCTTATTCTGTAAACTGATCTGCAATAAAAACAAGAGTAAGCATTCGCTGCCCTGAGAGGTGTTTCTGGACGCTTCTTGCTGTATCCCCACCCCTCCGTCACAGGTGAGAGAACAAGGGAGGAAATGTAGTGAGAGTGAGGTACTGCAAGGGCGAGGTCGCCGCGGGTCGGGGGGGAGAGACAAGTGAGATCTTGTCCAGACTGCACGAAGCTGTCTCCGGTCGCGAGTTCCTTTCATAAAGAAACTTCGGCTTAAAGATCTCGTGACAACTTTAATACCGTAGATGTTGAAAAAAAGACAACAGAACGACAACTAAGATTTGAGATTTCATCTTGTGTTAGTGAACATGGGTGACAATTTTGATCTGACAAACTAAGCTTTGTAGAAATATTTCGTCCTGGAGCATGCCTTCTTGTAGTAGTCCTGCAGAATGGCCCAAAAGTAAAGTTTTCTGTGTACACAATGGACTTCAGTGGCGTAGGAAAAGGGGGGGGGGCAAGGGGGGCAGCCGCCCCCCCACCAGAAAAAGATGTTGGGAAGGCAAGAATGTGAACGTTATTCATTGTCAGCATGGACCTTGCCCCCCCCCCAAAGCCGAGCATCTTCCTACGCCACTGGACTTGTCAAATGTGTAACTGTTGCAGAATAGCCTTGAAAACGACGTTGTGTTTCTCGCACCATAGCCAGTCAAATGTCTTAGTGTGTTACTTCTGTAGAAAAGCAACGAAGATGACTTCTTGTATTAATGACACAAAATATAAAAAAAACGTGTTTGTGTTAGTTGTACTTTTAGCGAGTATAATAACATCAGGTTTTACCGTGACTAAACCAGTGATTATTCGATGCATGACAAGTGTTCAGGGATTTCTTTGTGGACCATCACTGACTTACTGACAGGACAATTTCTTTGTGGTTAGCACAGCGATTCTCTAGCTTTTAAAAAAATTCTTTTAGATTTTTTTGTGTACCTGATTTTCTTAACTGTGCGGAATTCAGTCTACTCCTATCAAACACCTACAAAAGTGTCACACGCAAGTCACTGATATAAAAATTCCCTGCTTACATATGACTAAGGAAAATCCAGGGGTGTGCGAGTTCATTTAACTGCAGCTTCCAGCCATGCATCTGCACTACTCCACCCCGTTTCAGTGTGTGTGTGTGTGTGTGTGTGTGTGTGTGTGTGTGTGTGTGTGTGTGTGTGCGTGCCTGTGTGTATGTGTGTGCTGTCTATATAGGCTATGAGGAGGTGGAAGGATCAGTGGGTGGATGAGAGAAAGAGAGACAGATGAACACACAGAAAGGGAAGGTGGCGATAGAAGAGTAGTGGAGAAGGATGGGGGTGCCAGAACTGGGTGCAGATCTGCCGGACTCCAGGAGTCCGGAATATTAAATGGAAACGCGGGGGAATCGCAAGAAAATAATGATGAAGTGGAATAAGTTTATTAAATAACCATTGCACAGACTGGACGGCTGCGTCTCCATCCATTTCCTAGTCAGTCAGGCAACGGTTGTAAAACACAGAAATCTGACAACCTAATTAGCAGCCAGCCGGCCTGCGCGCAGTAATACCTTCACCAGTGTTCGCGCAGCCATAGCACCGCTTCTAATTACTCCGCTGGCAGAACGCTGGGGTTTATTTGACAAAGGGTCAAGGGTCGCAGGCGCGTGTGGTGCGGGCTACGATTGGATGAAGAGGTGAGAGGGAGTTTTCTGCTTCGCGGAAACATTCACCGTTGCCACGGTAACTTCAGGGATGTTTATGTTTGCCAGCGTCAAGACCAGAGCTTATAGTGACAACCGCAACAATGACCAGTACTGTGTCATCTTAAGGTCGAGAGGACTAAATGTATACGATAAATTGTCAACATAAACAACGCCAGCGGGAGCAGCACGAACAATATGACAGGAGAGCCGGGTGTATCGAGAAGGCTGTCATGAAACATTTCCTCAGGGTGCTGTGGTCGTTGTTTGATGAAGATACAGAGAACTGCTGTATATTTGAGGTCTCAGAGTAAAACACAGCGAGCGCATCTTTTGATTCTTCCCTTATGTATGCACCACCTGTGAAAAATTGTCACCCTTTTCGTCTAAACTAATCAGTTTAGTAATTAATAACCCTCATGTGTTTTCACTCCTCTTTTCATCTCCCTTTTCCACCGCGAGATCAGGTGGACAGGTAGAGGGAGAGTCTGAGTAAAATGTCATTGTGTATATATATATATACGTACGCTAGGCGTTGTTACTACTGATACTGATCAATTGAAAAATTAACTGCTTTCATTGTACATGCCATGAGCATGTATGTTTGTTTACAAACACGTCAGTTCTAAATGTGACCCGCTCTGTAGTATATAGAGGGCATATACAGAGCATATGTAGCAGTGGCGGAGGAAGATGCTCGGCTTTGGGAAGCGTGGAGGTGGGGGGGGGGGAGGGCAAACTTATGCTGACAGTGAACGACGCTCACATTCTTGCCTCGTCAGAATCTTTTTTGATGGAGCAGCTGCCCCCTTTGACCCAACCTCACGGTTCCTACGCCACTGTGTAAGGCAGGTAGTTGGCAGTCCATCTTTTTTGTCATGAGCTAACGGCGCTCGACCATCTCTGCCCTTCCCTTCCCTGCCTTGTCTTCCTCTCAGATTCAGGCCTACTCCGGGTAAAAGACGGATTATTGAACCATTGGTCCTCGAACTGTACTCGCCGGGATATAGCCTTAGTTGCTGGCACGGCGTTAAATACAAACAATCAACCAACCAACCAACCAACCTCAAACTGTATTTATTATTGTTTTTTTTTCTTTTGAAGAAAAAAAAGACATCTCCAATTTTTGCTTTTGCTTTATTGTTGTCGTTGATTGGAAAGTGCTCTTTTTTCTATTCTTATTTTCACCTCTTACTTTTCGTAATTACTCCTCAGAGTATGTTTTCAGGTTCACCTTGGAACCAGAATCTTGCCGATATTTTCTTCAGGATAAAAAATAGGAAAAGGTATAAGAAAAAAGTGTTTAATTGTTCTGCTCCACAGCAGTATGTGTACCTGTCGTTCCGGCACCGCGGTTTGCCACACTCACTCAAGTTCACCACTTTGCGGTTTTGTTGCTGCAGCCCCCAGGACGGCAGACACGTCACAGCTGCAGTTGTCCTGCAACCACCAGATCTGTCAGGGGTCAGCGCGCACGTGCCGACTGCGATCTGCTGTATCCGCTGCGGTGTGAGCTGCTGTCAGGGGGAGTTACTGGCTGAGTGCAGGCGCTGCGTGGACGCACAGCAGTCATCCCGCATAAATCAGGCGCCGCGCCGGGGTCAGCGAGGATGGAGTGAGAGCGGGCCGCCACGCACTGCGAGACCGACGATAGAGAAGAAAAAGAAGAAGAAGAAGAAGAAGAAGAAAGAGAGAGATTGTGAACGAATAGTAGGAAGGAAGGAAGGAAAGAGGAGATGACTGTAGGGATGAATAGATGCAAGAAAGAAAAAGTAAAATAAGTGACTGTAGACGGACCGAGGGATTACCAGAAGGATGGAAGAATTAGTACGGAAATAAAGAGGTTCATCTGGCGTGGCACAAACCCGGAAGAAAACCGAGATCCTCGTTGCAGCAAAGGCCTACTGCCTTAGCTGATGTCAGCGACAAGTTACAGCGGGAGGTTATAATAATGACATGATACGACGACAGATAAAGTGTAGCACTGCCCCTTGTCTGAAGCACGCGCACTCGCGTTATTGTGTATGTGTGTGTGTGTGTGTGTGTGTGAGAGAGAGAGAGAGAGAGACTTGAATCGTGCTTTTGCTCCATCGTAAATCAGGACAAAAGCTGGATGAGTAGATTTAGCATACTGAATAATTATGTGAAGATTTATTATTCATCTTTCATTTTGATGATTCCTGCTGATATTCCTACCTACTTGATCATGAATACACTTTCTAACTTTGCTTTATGAAGAAATGGAAATGCTGTATTATTCATGTATGTGGGTTCATGATATCACTCGTACCCGTACCTGTACCTATACCTGCCCGATGTCGTCACGACTGTGATATCAATGCTCTTCCTCTCATTTCCATTTCTTGTTCGTCCTATGTTTTTTTTTCTCCTTTTTATTTCTTGCTGATTATTTTTTTCAGTTGGAAGTTTTTTTCCTAAGTAACGCAGAGTTTCAGAAATACCAGATGTCATTGTGCCAGTGGAAACTTGCCCATGCCACAGCACAAGTGATGCAAGCCTTCTCTTGTTGTGTATTACCTGTGTATTACCTGTGTCCACATAACAGGCCCTATCGTGACAAGATACGGACAGCACTCAGGGGTGATGAGTCGTGATAACTGTCCCCTTGACCTGCTTCTGCTCCGGCCTGAAGTCAGTCACTAGACGTCTTAAGTCCCTTGTCCACTGGCACAGCCTCCTGTCAATCGGTCAGTGGTTCGAGACAAAGATTACCCTCCACTTGTTCTTCCTTACCTGTACAGCCTGCAGGGCAGCTGCCGTGTGGACATTACGGGATAGTACCTGACAATACACGAGGTCGGGTGGAGTTTGTAATCGCAGCAAATAGTGGATGTGGACGAGAGTTTAAACGAGGGGCAAGAACATCAGTGACATCACGGACGTGTATAATACAAGTTCGTGATGACATATCGTCATCTGCCAAAGTTCTGGCTGTATCCAGGTTGATATCCAGTGATCTATCTTATTTGAGCAAGGTTATAGATTCTATGGCGAAGTTGGTACCTTGAAAAAGAGGTTATAAATTCTGTAGTGCAACAGTCTGTCGAGACGAAGTGTTATGTGTAGTATACAGTGTAATCGAGTGGTAGCTAACTTGGTTCACTTGGTAGAGCTCTCTGCAGGATTAATCACTGCTGAGTTGTGGATAAGGTCGAACTCTTGCGAAGTGAGAAGTTAGTCACCTCACTTTTCTCGGGGGCAGGTTTATGTGAGGCCGGTGGCCATCTCCCTTTCCTCGCTGCGATACCTTCACAACACTCTTTGAAGGCAGCTGGGCACAGCTCACTGCGGCACACGGGTATGGAACCGGCTCGCCTCCGGGTTTGGACTCAATTTCTTTAACCACTGGGGTATCCGCTTCGCCTTGCAGGATAAATGTCTGACGCAATGCTGGCAGCAGGATAAGATGCTATCTGCAGGGTTGGAGCCGAGACTTAAGGTCTCATTTTCCAAGCTGTATTCGTGAACTTGTAAACAAACTGTTTATGGTCTGTGCACTTTTGTTGTGTTGTGTGTAATGGTTTTCTTTGAAAGTTAAGTCATGGTGAAGAAAACACAAGTGGTTATTCTGACAGAAAACTCACCTTTCCTACCGGTTGATCTGATAACACTGCTCACGTTTCCTGTATATTGCGCTGCCATGACATCGGCTTTTGCTTCGGTCGATGCCCTTCTTCACACGCGAAGAAACTTTTTGATCTAAGGTTATAGAAACGTGCAGATTCAATGTAGTGTTTGAAACGGATTTGAGGTAAGACAACGTGTGGCTTCAAAATAGTATCGTGTTTTTTTCAAGGTCCAGTGAAGAGGTTGTTATCATGCAAGAGAAGAGGTAGAATGTTTAGAACAGATTATCTTACTTTTGGGGTGGATTGCAGTGATAAAAACATTGAGTCAGGGACGACTGCCCACATCACAGCTGGCATGCGAAAAGTCATGGGATGATGATAATGAGAAGACCGTGTCGTGGTATGATCATGATGATCTACACATGTCACTGAATGATGAGGATGTGCATCCGTTTTAGTGAGAGGTACCTACTGAAGCTGAAGACCGTTCTTGTGGACTGTGTCCTCCTAACTGTGTTATATCGAGGTTTGTTTACACCTAAGTGTATATTAAGTCGTGTTCAGTCGCTGGATTCTGCGGAAGTAGAGGAAATGGCGAGGTTGTTGGAGGGATCAGTTGCCAGTGAAATCATTTGCTCGCTCCTGATGTTAAAGATTTTAGCCAGCATTACAGTGGACAGATGACTGGCAAATAGAGGCGTGGTCACTGGGTGTGTTGCAGGCTGACCAGTGTCCTTGATATTTTCCGTGTCACGTGAGCGGTGCTACAGGCTACACATGCACAAGCAGATCTGCATGGCGCTTTATATCAATACCTGTATGTCTCATCCTTGCCTGGGTGAACGTCTAATCCTAATTGTTGCACCTGGCCATAATGAGCTGACACCTGTTACCTGTTTGAAGCTCCCCTTTGCCCCTCTTTGGCCTCTGAGCTTTGCATTAGCTTTGCTTAGCTCGAATTATTGTAAGTCTTCTTATCGTTTCCCGTTTATCAGTTAATTATTGCAAGATGTCTTCACCAGCTGACATGTGACAAAAATATAATCAAATTGTGCATTCGTATGGGTGGGGGGGGGGTGATGTAGTTGTTTGTCTGTTATGTCTGCCTGACTGTTTCCATGTATGTCTGTCTCCCTGTCTGACTGCCCGTCATTTTTCACTGTCTCTCTGACTACCTGCTTGTCTGCCTGTCCATTCGTCCGACCGTTAATGATATAGGAGACAGTTTTGCACGTGGCAGGACTGGAGGAAAAGTAATTTTTAAATAGCTTTTTTTTCATTGATGATCGCAGCCGCGACATCGCCGATAAGAGAGGACTATCAGGGTGCGAGAGATGGGAGCATAAAGGCATTAATCGCCCTCCCACTTCCCCACACATTAAAAACACATCAGGGCGCCGTCATGCCATTGCCTTGCACAGTTACACAGGTACTCCTGTCAATCGGGCTGTGCCCCCTTCAGGTCCCTACAGCGACAACTCCAGCTTGATAGCTAGTTTATCACACGCCTTTGCTTTGTAAAGGGAGCTTATTGCGGACCGCTGCCACTAAGGCGCGAGATGATGCATCACATGGCTCGTGCGAATAGTCTACCAGTGTCACCCCCACCTTCACACTTCATGCGGCCTTTACCTGCCCCAGTTAATAATGGTCTTCTATAAGGTAGAGCTTCCTTAATCTTAAGGCAGTCAGACCACGCGCTTCATATTGCCAACACAGACACAGACATGATTGCATTGGAGAATATATATATATATATATGTGAAATCACTGCTGGCACAGTTTTATCCTTGTAGTATCTAAGTAAGATTACATTTCGCAAGTGTTTTTTGTGTTTTGATAGCAAGACCATTCTTAGTGTGTCTAACTTTATCTTTCATGTATTTCTTTATTGCATATGTAACTCCGTCGTTTGCCACACTTTGTGACACAATAGATTTTTCCCAAAGTTTTTCTTGGTTATGAATCAAATACCCCTTTTATGTCGCCACCTTCGTCTCTCGCCCAACATTTATGTTAGACGGATAGAGGGGAGATAAGGAGGTGAGAGCATATTTCTGTATATTTCTGTATATTACTGTATATTTCTGTCGTGACAAGAAGTAGCAAGTAGTCAGTACAGCTCTTGTTTTACAATTTCAAATGTCTTTCTCAGTCAAGTTTGTTTAAACCTGCCCTGTCACATATCCTGTAACCAATACACTGTGCTAACGTACTGTAGGAAAATGTGGATGTAAGTGTTACAACGTGTTACAAAACGCGTAACCTTGTAGGACAGTTTAGTCATCGCTTTGTTCGATATTTTACTCATTTGAGATCAGTGTCAGTTGAAGACTTATAGAAAGTGTCAGAATGTTACTACTGGTACAGAGCAAGAAAAAGTTATGTGGTGACTACATTATGCTAACACAATTAAAACCCTACAGTATGAATATTATTGGCAATGGGTCCTACGGCATGTAACTTACTAGCTAAACACAGGGTAAACTAACGATAGTAACGGCCTACAGTATCTTAGTAACGACGTACCTCATTAATAGCAACGTATGGTATCTTACTAGTAACGGCATGAAAATGGCACATGGTATCTTACTAATAAGAGTGTACCACTCTCCCCGATGTTTCACCCCCCTTCTGACACGGAGAAGGAAGCTTTGCAAGAACTTCACATGGTTTCTACATGATATCAGTGTTACAATGTAGCCTCGGCAGTTTTTAAAAGATTTGTCCTTTTTTTTGTCTGCCACTCTCATGTCTTTTATCCTTCATATAGTCACAATATATTATATCAGATAATATGTCATATAGTTTCTACTCCACCACCACTACCACCTCCACCACCACCACCGCCATCACCAAACGTGTGTGCTTTCAATGACTCCACATGCCAAAGCCCTCTCTCAGCAACAGCCTACATGACTTGAAGTAGAAATCATTAAAAATTATCTCTTCTTTTTGAACCTCCTTCACCGCAGCAGGCTGTGAGAATAAGAAGTAGTTTCATCGATTGCAGACCGCTATGTAACGTGACCTAAAGGACAAATCCAGTGAACAAAGTTCAGAAGAATTGATTTTACCGACAACATTTTGTTATTATGTGCACAAACCACTGCGCACTCGGAGGTTTGGGGAGTTTCTCCCGCCCTTCCACACAGCTGTTACCGAAATTGTAACATTTGTCCCGGCACTTGGGTCGCCATGTCGATGGGCACTTAAGAAATGAAATTAATGCTTCTCGTGAAAGGTTTTATTTCAATTTTAACTCTTTGCACCTCAAAAGACTTTCGACATTCATAATTAGAGGACATTGAAGACAACCACTCACCCCCCCCCTTACACTCACGTCCAAAATGAAACGGAAGGACAGAAGAAGACAAAGACAGAGAGAGATACAGAGATCTAGGGCTGTCACACATTAGTGTATTTTAAAAATAAATGTAAGCGGGTGCAGTATGAATGTCATGTCAGCTCGCAACCAAACTGAGAAACACTTGATGTCTCACATCATCTCTTTGGAAAATCCTCCCTTCTAGGGCCTTTGTTTTACTTGATTTTTCTCTTTATTGCCTTCAATATTGGATTGTAAACAAAAGAACATTTCACCCCAACCAGTTTTAAAGAAGAGAGTCGAACAAGTTCTATACTTTCGTCAGCCATTCACCTGAGTTACTGAAGGCAGATCTGTACTGAAATACTTTACACATCAGTTCAGGCTCTTCAGGCTTTTCATTCTGACACCCAAGGCAAAATCTTACTACACTACTGGAAGCACATCTCATCACACTAAGCATGAGTTCCAGACCCTGTCCATTTTTTTTTTTAGGATACGCTTGGGGCAATCTTGCTGTGTGCAAATCTGGTATAGGCAACATCCACACACGCACCTGTTTGTTAACAAGAAGAAGACTAGGGATGATCAAAGCTGACAGACATCATATCCCAGGATTCTTCGTCAAATCGCTTTCCTGAAAAAGACGGGCAGCTCTCCATGGCTCTCGGCTGGCAGCGCTGCAGGTCAAGGTGCATCAGATCAAACCAGTCAAGCGTGACACAGGTTGTGCGCGCTAATGTGACTTTCGTTTGCCCGCCTTTGAAGTTTTCAATCCAGTTTCTGTAATTCTGAGGTCGACAATCTTTGGACTAGCTATGAAAGTCAGAGTAAAGTTCACCTTGTGGCTTGCATGCTGTCGGCTACGGGAGTAAGCTACTCTTATTTAGTGCAAGGAGTCGTTGAAGGGAAGACTGCCGAAGGGTGACAGATTAATAAAGAATCTTGTCGGCAAGCCCTCGTTTTAACGACGTGCACACCCCTGGAATTCAAGATTTTTGTTTTGTTCATGACTTTATTTGGTAGCTATGTATACGTTCGGAATTTTCTTGTCTACATCAGTTAGTAAATTAATATTCTCAAGCTTGTGAAATTCGATTTCGAATTCTGGTATATCTGCCTCAGTCAGACGCTAAGGCCTGCAGCGAGGAAGACGATAAACATATATGGACCGACAATTGGTGTCTCCTTGGAAATTTGGAAAAATCTTGTTACTTTTCAACTATGGTGCATGTAACAAAGAAAATTTGATTGATTGTCAGACTATAGCCGCTGTATGTCTGACATGACAGGCTGGCTATGACGTCATGTCGACCAGTGTGCCAGTGAGTGACTGACATGCCTGTTCATCTCTCACTCCGCTCTATGGTCTGAAGCACTGCTCTGGCCTCTTTTCTGCTGCCGCAGCGGTAATGAGTGTGGGAGATTTATTACTCCGCACGCAAATAAGTTCTGATGGGAGGACGATGGCGTCTAGCGGAGAATTAAGGCGGCAAATTGGCGACCGACACGGACCCTAGAGGACATGATAATCAGACTACTTCACAGACGAGAGAAAGTGAGAGAGAGAGAGAGAGAGAGGGAGACAGACTAGCTTGAAGAGATGTCTTGTCTTTAATAAAACATGTTGTTGCTAATATCAGTGTTTGAAGATGACAGCGTGGAAACAGCAATACCGTTTTTATCTCGCCCACATCTTCCTAATCTTTTTTCTTTCAAGAAGGGATTTATTTTTTATGCTAAAATCAGCACTCAAAATGTTCTCAGGACGTCGTGTCACTGATGTTGTTGTGGCGCTGTCACAGATGTTCCTGTGACATGTCAGCAGAAGATCACAGAGATCATCAATGGTTGCCAGAGGCATGGAAGACTGTGAAGTTTTGCAGGGCGACTTGAAGACACCTACAAGTACTTCTATATATCCGATTTCGCAGAAAATCACGACAGATAGTGATGCTTTTGTTTTGTGTGACATTAAGAAAATTTTGACTCGTAGAAGTATAATGCCCACCAAGTTAAAAGCTTCTTTTTTTGTTCAAACAAACCTGACCTGTTAAAATCAGTTTCGGATAATGCAAACTGCTTCTAGCATTACAAATCAACGTCTAGAAAAAAAATTTGCATATGTAAAAGTTTTTGGTTCACAAAAAATATGTAGGTCTGCAGGACACAGGTCTCATGGACAAATCACTTCAGTTCAAAAAGCCACCATGCACGTGCAACGTAATTGAGAGAACAGTGGCGCCCCCAGGGAGGCCAGGGATGTGCACGAGATTTGAGAACTAAGAGGGTTGTGCACGATGAGCTACCTGATGACTGAGTGGCTGATTGCTGCCGTTGTAGCTGTTATTGAGTTATCAGTTTAAATTTCTGTTGGGTACATTGCTACACATTACAGTAAGAAGTGGTCGGAACACACACGGTAAAGCATGGTAATTAAATATTACTCAAAATGATATTTAAACAGTCTAGAAAACACATACAAGGCTCGACTGCCAACAACCCTTGTAACAAGTGACCGATTCCACATTTTATGGACATCATGGATACCAAAAAACTTTCAGAATTTCAAGCACACGTGCACACATACGACTGGTTAAAGATTGGTGATGGCTTTTGAGAATATGTGTGTGTGTGTGTGCGCGCGCGCATGCATGTCGCAGACTGGCAGACAGACTGACAGGCAAGCAGGCAGAAAGTGGCTTAAGAAAAGAGGACCAACCAGAACAGGAGGAAAACTGAAGTGTCCTGACATAGGGTGAAAAGACAATGATAACTTTCACACATACAGACAGAGACAACTGTCATTACGTGGACAGACAGGGTTAACTGTCACGTAAACAAAACGAATAACTCTTGGACGGAGGTTCTCGTGCACAAACAATGAAACCTGTCACATAGGGATACTAGACAAATGGACAGAAACAATAACTATCACATACACTTTTCAATCTCCTGGACAGACAGTGAAAACCAATACATCGATAGACAAAGATAGTGTCAGAGAGAGAGAGAGAGAGAAATAGTAAAAGAAGAGAAGAGACTGATTTGAATTTGTTTGCATAACGCCATTGAAACACCCGTGTAGTGTGCCAAGGGAAAGAGGAATCAAGGAAGTCCTAATATAGTAGAATAGAAGGAAATGGCTACGAAAGAAACAAAAACTTGCAAAAAGAATCTCAAATCATACGTAACAAAAGGACAACTTGGAAAAAAACTCAAGTTATTCCAGTAATGAAAAGTTTAGCCGCAGTAAATACCGTACTGTATCGCACCCAGCATTGTTCCATTACCATATGCATCGGCCCGGTGATATACGTCAACATTTGTTAAAATAAAAAGTGTTTCGGCATCTTCACACCAAATGTTACAGAGGTAAAGCTATCAACATGTCAGCAGATGTGAGAGGAAATGAATGTCTATTATGTGCCTGTGTAATCATGTCTCCGACAGCCAGGCCTTGTAAATATTTCTCAGGGACTAAGGCAGGCGTGGGTAACCTTGACTTTTATAGATGCGTTTCAGGGGTCCGGAAAGAGAAACCAATGTCGTCAGAGTTGAAAATCATCGAGAAATCTAGTCGTGCGACAGATGTGCTTGAGATCTGTCCTCGTTGAGATTAACGGCCGGCTTGGGTTGGACGCCATATTGGATGTAATCGGTCTGCCACGAAGCAAGCCAGCAGCTCTTTTGATCCTCGCCAAACAGCCGCGTTCACCTTTGAAAAACAATAAAATGTTGTTAGCATTTAGTCCAATGGCGGGGGGGGGGAGGAGGAGGCACTAGCACAGTCAAGACCTAATGTCAGGTAAGTCTTGTCCTCAGTCGTTGCAGACTGTACAGGTCCCGTCAAGGCAGGGTGGGGAGAGGAGGGGAGTGGAGTGGAGAAAACTAGTGATGTTCTTTTCATGTGCATGTTCTCTGCAATACTTTCTTACACGTGGTCTGTCTATTGCTCGACCAGGTCTGTGTGGCTCAGAGATACAAACAACACAAACGATGTTATGTTCTGCTCAGCGCTGTTTATTGATAAAGGCTTTTGGTCCACAATTACAGGGTTGGGTGGCTAATTATGGATATATATATATGTGAAGATTAAATATCAAGTATCACATTTAAATATGTTTCACCATGCATGTAGAGGTGAATTGCCTTTCCACCTATTTCATACATTTAAAATTTATACTCATACGTCATTTATATCGCAAGTAAGTGATCAGAACGAAAGAACAGAGTTAAATTGGGGGGGGGGGGGACTTACTATACGAGGCACTTTACTTCCACTAAATCAGTTTAATTTAAGAGCAAACTTACAATACGTGCATATATTCACCCACATATTAAATATATCAATTCTACCAGATTCTGTAGAATGTCAATATGACTTTTCGTCTGAGTCGTTTTTTTAGTGCCTCATAAATAAAAGAAGTTATACGTAGTAATTTTTGTCTGCGGCATCTTTCAGTCCCCCTGTTCCTCCGGGGGCGGGAGGGGGAATTGGTGTTTTACTTCAAGCCAGCAACTAAGGCTATATCACGGCAAGGCAGCCAGCCCTGTAAACAGATGCCACATGCAGAGTAAGAACAGCTTGCCCGAGACGAGAGTTGAACCCAGGACAGCCAACCCTCACTGTATTGGTGACAGGCGCTAACCGTTGCGCCACCGTACCGTCCTCCCGTTCCTACGGCTCTTAGATCGAACGTAGTGCCGCGTTATACAGGGTGGGTGGAAAAAAATTCTCTATTTAAAACTGTTAATAACTTTATTAATTATTGATCGATTGTAGTGGGACACGTTATAATATGGAACTTGTCTGCAGTGTTAAAACTCCACATAGCCACCAGCTTTGTCCACTAGTTTTTGCAATCGTCTGGGAACATCCTCGACTGACTTCATCAGGAACTCAGGTTGGGTGTTAGCCAGAACATGCTGAATGCGATTCTCCAAATGAGTCAAAACTTTTCTTCTTCTTTCCCTCACTCCTACAGGATAAAGTCACATGATTGCACCAAGCCCAACTCTGGCTCTTCCGCCCACCCTGTACTTCTTATGCATGATTTCGTAAATAAGAAACATCCTTCACTGTTGACAAAGCTTCCTTTTCTCAGATAGGTTTTTAATTTGCCCGGTAGTGGTCTGATTTGCTTCTTGAGCATCTGTTGAGAATTTAGGACAAATTCAGACGAGTCATAATGATGAGGGATTGGTTCGACACAATTTTTCGCGAGCACTGCAACTATGAATTGCAGGACCGGAGACTAACTCGCTGGGGCAGGAGATTCAAACCGTCAGCGTAAACCATCTTAAACATCCCTTCTCCCCACCACCCACCTCCTCTCCAGCCCCGCTTGACTGCTAGCTATCAAGTTTGTTGTTCACTGATGTTTTCGTCGATCTTGCAATCAGTGAGCTTTTTATGCGAGTCTTGTCTCCGATTCTTTGTCGTTCTCTATCTTTACATGCGACCATCTAGGTATTTATATACGTTATATCATATATAATTATGGACAGTGCACAGTGTAATGCATAGCAACGAACACTGGCACCTGCATTATTCCTATTTAGCGTATCACGTGATATGTAAATGAGGGTCATAACCCTTGTGAATGACAAACAACCTGCGCGTCATATGTTGCTCGGTATTTACAGCAGAGGTTTGGATCGGTTTGCTGTAATAGTAAAAGTTAAACTGGAATTAAATCCCATTGTTCGTCAATTCAAGTGCACCTTTAACTGCCCATTTTCTGCGATATATAAAACATAATAACTGCAGTAAAGCATAAAGTGTGTCGAGGTATCGGCGATCGTATCTATAAAGTCTCATGCTGCTGTGATCATCAAAACTCAAGTTTAACAAAATGTGAAATGAAACATTCCATTCAGTATGACATAAAAAGTCATAACGGGTAACATAACTGGAACTTTTCCCCACTCTTTAAATTATTTTAAAAACTCTTTTTTTTTTGGGGGGGGGGGGAATTATTGTCCTGATATGCCGTAAACAATACAACTTTATCAATGTTAGTTGACGACTGCATATTTTGACACGTTTACCTTGATAAAATAATCGAGCCATTTATACATTTCCACGTAAGAATTTCTTATGCCCTGTTCATTGATAACGCGTATGTTTCCAGTGTCCGAGGAACAAAACAATATTTTTCAGCAGATGCATCGTTTTGTTAGGCTTGTTCGACTTTCATAATAAAAAGTTCACATTCTTGGTTCTAGTTTTTAGAGCATGCATTTACAGATTCCCTTTTGGGATGTTTTACAATGAGTATGTAGTACTCATGTCCATTTAAGAGAACACCAGATTTGAATGTTGGTGATTTTTTGAGTTTGTAAAACAGTAATTAATAAAAACCTATAGGTGTACAATGTCTGCTTTGACACACGAACACTATCCTATGCTCAGCTAGTGAATACCGAATAAAGTCTAATTTGTCCAAAGTTGAATTATCTCAAAGTCAACTTATCCTGGCATAGTTTCTCCCTCTCTCTCTCACAGGCACGCACGTACACACACACACACACGCGCGCGCGCGCACGCACACGCACAGAGCATTATACTGAGAGAGAGAGAGAGTCAATAAGAAAGTCAAAATGCAAGCAGAAACATCATGTGTGACTTTAAATTTTAATGTAATAATTAATAACAATACGTGTTTTTGAGCGAGCAACAGCTGATCGAGCGTTTTCTCCCTCGTCTACAACAATCGAATCAAGTGTGCTTTTGTTTCTGTGCACAAGTATAGTAAATTAATGGCAGTCGGAGTAGAATAAACTGACACTTTTTTGTCACTTCAGTGTCCAAGCTAAAGAACACAACAAAAATAATCATTATGGTTGTAGCGGTAGCACCGAAGTGCGGTCTTTCAGTAACAGCGACTGAGTGATAAGAGTCTGGCTCGCCTGTAAGTCCTACATGCACGTGTTGATGACGTGACGTGAAACAGCTCAATATAGACGAGGAGGATCACAAGCGCCAAGAACTGCTTTGCATTTTTTTTAAAAGGAAGACTTACAGCACCCTACAAACATGAACTATCTCACAAAGCAAACCTGATGCTCCACCCCACCCTTTAAACCCTTCCTCCTCTGTGGTCGAGACAAACGCATTCAGTTTTCAGCTCAACATTCGACCGGCGCAGACCAGCATGAGAACAGGGGAGCTCACTCTCAGAGCTGGCTTGTGGCTGCTCGCCGAGACGCTGGTGGTTTCGCCTGACGATATTTGTTTCACGACGACGCTCCGAGATGAAAGAGAGGCAGAAGGATTATCGGGCCCTGGGTTACAGAAGCAGAGCAAAAGCAAACGTGGTCTGTTTCAAGCCTCAGTTTCAGAACTCCTTGTGAAAGCAGTGATGACAATATCGTCAGAGTTGTTTCCCTTCTCATGTCGCCCCTCTAGACACAGAGATGAGAGAAGTTTATGCCTCCAGACACATATTTTAGAAGTCTGTGCCTCCAGTCTCCAGACATAGAGATGATAGAAGTCTGTGCCTCCAGACACATATTATAGGTCTGTGCCTCCAGCCAGTCTCCAGACACAGAGATGATCGAAGTGTGTGCCTCCAAATACATATAGGTCTGTGCCTCCAGTCTCCAGACGCAGAGATAATAGAAGTCTGTGCCTCCAGACAGAGATGACAGAAGTCTATGCCTCCAGATACAGAGATGATGGAAGTCTGTGCTTTCAGACGTCTGCTCTCGCGACTTTCGCTGTACAGTTGGCGTCCTGAGTAGTGATCTTTGGTACACGAGATACATCTTCCACCGTTTGACTAGAAAAAAAAGAAGAAAATGCAGTGAGCTAAGTGTCAAAATCCATTTACATTACAGCCAGAACACATCAGTAAACACCAAGTGCCCGGAATTAAGGGTGTTGTCGGTGTTGGTGTTTCCTTTACGTGATGTACTCGTTATTAAGAGGCTCGAGGTCCTGGCCAGGTACCTCATCTTTCGTCCAGTATCATTTAACCCAGACATGCCGATACGCACCAATAACATCTAGCAGAGAGATGTCGACCTGCACTAGTAACTTCTAAAAGGTAGTGCACCAATCGCTATGAGATTGCTGCTCGGCAGCTCACTGGTTGTTTTGCCTGGCTTTTTTTCATTTTATATGAGTGGACATGTTGTTTAACAAGCATAAAAACAGCATGTGTTAAAACTGTTAGTGCATCCAAAAAAACTCAAGATATTCGCAAAAATTCACTTTCTCAGCTATCATACATCCTTCTTTCATATACTGCTTAAAATCTTCTCAGAATCTTTGAACCGTATTGCATTTTCAAAACGATGCTGAATGTTATCTTTCTCATCTCTACAATAATCACAAAGCTGATCTTGTTCTTTGTCCATGCTATTGTGGGCAAGAAGCATTGCCCGTCATTCAAAAATGTATTTTTGTGGTTATCCTTTCTTCTAGACACCACACGTGTTACGCGCATAATGACATTTTATTTGTTGGCAAAATACTTTCCCAGAGACGTCGTATCCATAGGATTTGGAGAAGGACATAGATCATTCGTTATGAGAAAACCATGGCAACGCGACACGCATTTCGGTTGTTCGACCAACAGACTTGCATGAAGGGGCTGGCGGGTGAGGGGGGGAGACATTTGGCTGGACACCAAGGGAGGGGATCTTCTATGCTGAGTAATGGCGGGTACTATGATTTATGTACAAACCTCTTAGCCAGTTCTCCCCATGGGTGCCATGTATGTGGAAGTAAGGAAGGTGTGATACTGGCCTATGTTTGTGCTTGGACAGCTCCCCCCCCCCCACGACTCGGCTGGCGTGTTTCTATGACAAACTCGGAGACCACGTGGACCGTGCGGTACGTGACGTCACGCTGAGAGACGGGGGGGGGGAATGTGACGTAATGACCCCTCATTGCTGCCCGCTGTGTTACACGAAGAACAAATCAGTTTTGGACAAGTGTTGGTCAAAACCATCGCTTTCAAAACGCAAGAAAACCAGTTTTGAAAACTGTCCTAGTAACAACTTTCCCCGTCTATTTGCGATGCTACATGGACGAACTAGTTTCCAGAACCTGGGTGACACCTGCGTTCCGCGACACATCCAGCTTCAATAACATCACATGACAGGGATGAAGAGATCATCATCAATTCTGTTTTACAAAATATGACGGAAATTGAAGGAATATCTGTGCACTCGATCCCCATTGCAGTGGCACAGAAAGATGCTCGGCTTTTAAGGGAGGGGAAACTGCATGCTGAGGGTGAACGACGTTCACATTCTAGCCTTCTTAGTATTTCTTTGAGTATTTTCTTCCCCGCCTTGTTCCTACGCCACTGCATCGTTGATGAGAACGCTGTCTGTACAGAGGGACAAATTCGATATAAGTTATTTGTTCCGAAGTTTTAATTAGATATGGGGTAAAAACTTCGCTTAGAATTCAAAAGTGTCTTGATAATACAATTTCACGAACACGGATACTTAACAACAATCATGATAGTTGCGCATTCTTTCAACAAATAATAAAACGATTGCCTTGCGCAGCCCAAGGCATATTATTGCGAACTGGATAGGGGACTTTCAAGAGACAAAGATCAAACAATTATCCCCCTCCCCACAACAGACGCGCCTCTATTACAGAATAAGAAGGAAAGAAAAAAACAATAAGAAAAGTGTGGGCACCACGCTATCAGCTATAAGCGGTGGACCCCTCACCCGATATACTGGGACTCTTGGAGCCCCGTGCCTTTGTTACTTAAGGCAGAGAGCGGATAGATAAAGGCGAGAAGATAGCAGCGGATAAATAACACAAGATAATAACTCACAACCCGCAAACTGTTCTTCCTACAACACCACTTTATTAATTCCACTTCAAAAAATTAAAAACAAACTTCCGCTCCTAAACCTTATCCTAGATATCTGCTTCTACAAGCTAAATTATCTTACTGGAGCTGACATCCTCTCTCCAGCTCACTTGTCGGCCCTCCTCAGTGTGTGTCACTGTCGTCGCTACATCTCTGTCTCTTCCGAAGCGAACTGGTAAAAATGAGGGGGAGCCACGTGTTTCCCCTGTTTTATACACGCCCTCCTGGTGTCCCTTTTGACATGGTCGCCCCTTATTTCCTTTCTGCTGACCGACCAGTCTAAGACGAACCAAAATTAATGGTCACGTGGTCAGAGGAGGTAACGCCTTGTGTGACCAAGCGCACCCTGTGATGTCCCAGCTTTCCTTCCTCAACGCTGTTCTGCCCGTTGTTGAATGGTTGATAGAACCAAATATGCCCGAATGTCTTCTATGTATATGTCAACTCTCTATTCAAACACCTCTCTTGCAGAATGTCCACATTGGGTGGTGTTTAGGAGCAAAAATAAATGAGCAAATGAACTGACTACAACTGAAAACAGTAATAAAACGCATTTATATAGTATCTTTCCCCAGCATCGGTCGGGCTTAAAGAGCTTCACATACACAGACGTATCAACTGCCCCAAATTTAACCGAAGTTGGACTCAGCTAAGTTCATGCTTAACGAGAATCGACGTCAGTGTGAATGAGCCAACGTTATTGCTTACATATTTTAGAAACGAGTCAAGGCAATTGTCTATCGTCTATTTTCTAAATTGGGGGTTCCCTCACGTGACTGGCTGGTAACAGACAAAAAGTAAAAAAAAAAAAAAAATCACTTTGTAAGCGCACGATGTTTGCTTCCATTTACTTCGTATTCAGCGACCAGAAGGTTCCACAATCCTTGGAGTTGGAAGTTCGCCTGACTGTGTGCAGAGATGGCTGCCTATGCTGAGTTTTTATGTAAATCTGCTAATGAAGGCTGAATAATGTATACAAAATATCGCCGAAAGATCGACATCATTTTACGTCGAATGGATTCTGTCTTGAAATATACGCCCTCTCCTAAAAATCTAAACATTAGCCTGAAACACGGTTGTCTCGCCGCCATCTTCTTTCACTCTTTAGTCGAAGTCTGAAACTTGCTAAGTTGTCTGCTTTAGCTAAGTAAAGGGTTATGCCTGGCGGGTAGCAGCTTAATTAGAAAGAAATTTTGTAGTTTTCACTTCATATTTACTTTTAGCAGATTTAAGTTATCTTAGGCACACCGATATTCTTTGCTTAAAGTTAAAACAACAAGTTTAACCTTATAAGTTCACTCATGTGCACTACGAGCACTCCCGCATCGATGCTCTTGAACTCCACTAGGTTTGTATATTAACAACACCTGCTCTGACATGTGTTTTCACTCGTAAAAGACAATAAACTGTGAGCGTAAGTCACACGAGAGCAGAAAGCAGTGACACGCGCTCTTTGCCCAGCCAGTGACGTACACACTTGGGGGCATGACAAACTGCCCCACGGTTGATAGTGAGTAACGTACACATTTGCACGTGAGGCACTGTGTTATCAGGCAGACAAACAGTACAGATGAGGGCGATGTGTTTTGCTTACCATGGTTTACCATGTAGACAGTAACTAACACATCCAGCGTCCAACATCCAGCATCCCACTCATTCTCTACCTTTTGTTCTTCCTCAGGATGTCTTGAGTCCTGCCTGTAGCTTAAACCACTTTTAGGCAAATGCGTAGTTTAACGTGTATGTAGTGTAGTGCAAGAGATACAGAATGGTGAAGACATCAAGTGTCTTGCAATCCTCTAACGTAGCCTGGTAACCAGCCTACTTCACGTGGAGCGTAATGTACACAGGAACTTCGATCGTAAGGCTAACTGAAACAGGTGACAGTCCATAAAATACCTATTTTAACACGTACAAGGTAAAGCAGTTGAGGATTAACATGTTAACATCTAACATTTCTGCTCACAGAACAGGAATCCACAGGTTGAAAACGTGCCTACACAGGAGCTGTCTAATACGTGATCTCTGGGGTGTGTGAACGTGCTGCCTCAACGAATTTAAAGGCTTGATGAGGTCCACATTGGTCCAGTGGCACCTTGTTGCTTAAAGGACAGTCTTAAAGGCCTTTTCTCACGCTGCAATGTTTTCAGGGTTTGCCTGCTAGGCAGCGTTGCAGCGTCGTTCTACTCTCACGTAGCAAGGCCACTCGCTAGTGTCCTGCGAGGTGACGTCATCCGCGCAGCGCATTGTGGGTAGTCGACAAAATGGCAGACAATCAGACACTTTCGGAAGCTACTGCTGCTGCGTTAATAATATTGTCTGATGAAGTAGGGAGAGAGAAAAGAAGAAGAAGAAGAAAAAAAGATGTGGGTGAGGGGTGGGTAGCGCGAAGGAGTCGCTTAGGTGCCTTATTTTCATTTCCTCTAAAAGAAATATCTTCTTAAGACTCGGAGAGAATGCAGACGCTTTTTGCGAATGTCGTCTGCAACGTTTGAAGAACTTTTATATTTGATCGAGGCTGCCCAGAGCACGAGCAATTTCAATTCAGGCATTCTTGGCCTTATCTCGGTTGATATAATCTGGTTGGCAGTGTCAAACAGACACAGGTAGTTTTCCCACATACAATTCATACTCGTACACCTTTCCTCTGACCACATCGCCATTTTCTAATTTGGAGGTAAAAGGGAGCCGACTGTGTTCAAGCATTCCGATTGGCTACAGCCATGTAGGTCAGGCTCTGCAAGAAAATAGAATCGCGTCCTATTCGTGAAAACCTTGATGCAAACCCCCCACCCAGCCTTGTGCAAAACTCGGAAAGGTCCTAGCAGGGTCTACAAACCCTGCAAAGTGCGGTAAATTGCAGCGTGAGAATAGGCCTTACTTTCTCTGTCGCTGTTAAAACTCAGCTAAGCGTTAGATGGCATTTCTTCTAACGACAGCATTCCACTAGAAATCTTTACTTTTACATCTGCTATCATGTATGTCATGTTTGACCTAGAACACCTTGAGTAACTTGCTCCCAGACAGCGAGCTGTTTTTTTTTTTTTTTTTTTACCTTTTGTCGCCAAGACGCTGCAGCACGCACATGGGCTGCGCTTTGATCTCCCGCCTCTCATATTGCAGTAATATGATAATGACTAATCGAAATCAAAGGCAAACAGTTTTAATTACCTCCTTTGTCTCATCACTGAAGACCATAATTTTCTTAATTCATGATTGAATGGCGGGCCTGGAATGCCGATTTATTGTTGCGTTATATCGCTCTCTCAAATGGCGGGACGTCGAATGTAGCCCCAACGGCAGATAATTCCGACAAATTATATTGCAGTGGTAAAATTGGTTGGGTCGTCGGGCCAGCTAATTATTGCCTTCATATTTTAAAAACGAGTTGGCAGAACTAAATACAACAGGTCAACTGATCTGACATGATTCCTCCACTCCTTTTTTTTCACTCCTTCCTTCTCTATCGGTCTCTCTTTCATCTCCCTACTTTTTGATTTTGTTTAAAGAAGTCTGCCAATCACTCTGTCCGTCGGTCTCTCTCTCTCTCTCTCTCTGTGTGTGTGTGTGTGTGTGTGTGTGTGTGTGTGTGTGTGTGTGTGTGTGTGTGTCATTTTCTCTGTCTCTTTCAGCCCTTTTTCTTCATTCACAGAGAGGCTGGGCGAAGATTGACAAGAGTGTTTGGGTTTGCTTACGTGTCCCTGACTGCGATCATGGTACATATACGATTGTCGGGACATTTGTCGCTGTGTGACTGTGTGCGTGACTGACATTGTGTGACAATGACTGTGTGTGAGAATGGTGTGGCTGTGACACTCTGTGACTATGACTGCGTGACCGACTATAACTGTAGTTCTGTAACTGGCTGTGATTGCGAGACTAACTGTGACTGTGACAGTCTGTGACTGTGATTGAGTGACTGGCTGAGACTGTACAACGGTGATACTCTGTGACTGTGACGTTCTATGACAGTGACGGGTGTGTGACTGATTCTCTCGGTCTGTTTGCCAGTCTGTCTTTATCTGTCCATTCGTGATTCGTCCATCCCTCCCTTCCTCCATTCGGCTAAGTTTGTTGCCGTCCTGCCAGTCTGTCGCCATGCTGTCAGTATAAAATATAGAAATAAAATAAAACGGGAGAGGCAGTGACGCAGTATTTTACCGCAGATTCCTTTCGGAATGGAGTGTCCAGATGTGCGACATTGGGAAGGAACGGACATTAAAGCGAGATCACTTTAAAATCGTTTCGAGCTGTAGAAGTGGATTTCTCCAGTTTGCTTCATTTCAATGCTGGTGTTGACAAAGACCTGTGTATGTGTCTGTGGCCAGCGTTGAGCACTCTCACGGGCGCCAGACACGCTTTGTCACTCGGGCGCGTGCAGCTGATTGACATGCACAAACGCCGGAGATTTCCGTCGTCACACAAGGCCCCGCAGTGAGTGGCTGTGTGATGCGTTTAACATAAAAGATTCCGAATGGAAAGAAATGGATGGAAATGGTACAGGCAGCACTCGAGAAACTGGAAACAATCACCAAACGCAATGAGAACACAAAGCTTTTGAGGGCCTGACCTTTCTGAGGTCGGTCAGAGCTGGACAGAGAAGGTGGCGAAGGACAAAGGCGAGAAGAGACGAAGGATAAAGAGGCAATGACGTAATATTTCACTGACCAGTTTATTTATAACTTCTTGAGAAAAGTTCTGACGAAGACGGCGACATTTCTTCTCCATCATCAACGTCTGATCTGTTTTCTTCTATTTACCAAGACTCACTAGTCTGTCATTGGGAAGACACTTGTGCGATGCCGTGAGAGGAATGAACGTAGCTGTGACACAGTCACGTGTCGTTGTTCAAGTAGATTTACGTCACTTAGCATCTGAAATGTTGGAATTGCTGTCTGCTGCTTCAGCTTGACAAAGGTGCTTTTCAGCATGAGACTGAGCTTGTATAATGGCTGTGAGATAACAAGTGAGATGTTATTATGGATGTGAGATACTAACAAGTGAGATGGTATAATGGCTGTGAGATACTAACAAGTGAGATAGTATAATGGCTGTGATATACTAACAAGTGAGACGGTATAATGGCTGTGATATACTAACAAGTGAGACGGTATAATGGCTGTGAGATACTAAAAAGTGAGATGGTATAATGGCTGTGAGATACTAAAAAGTGAGATGGTATAATGGCTGTGAGATACTAAAAAGTGAGATAGTATAATGGCTGTGAGATACTAACAAGTGAGATAGTATAAAGGCTGTGAGATACTAACAAGTGAGATAGTATAATGGCTGTGAGATGCTAACAAGTGAGATGGTATCACTACCATGACCGTTGAAATACATGTAAGAAACTTCTCCATTAGTCCCTCGTATGACGTGTAGGGTGCAATGAACGGTTACTAAGGAAAGTAACCTGTCTAAATTTTGTTTTATTTGGTATGTGACTATAGTTTTGTGCTGTAGAGTAAATCTGTGAATTTTTGCATGTAGTGCAGAACTCATTAAAAATCATTGTCAACGTTTTGGAGTACTTCATACTTCGTACTGAGTATTTAAAGACCAACCTGAATGGTTTTCGAAGTTTTCATATATCGGTAGATACAGGCGATATAAACATAACCTGTAAATTTTAGCTTCCAAAACCCATCCATTAATTAATTATCCGCTACGATGTTGACGACTGCCAATGTTGTGAATGGTGCACTAGTGTGACGTAGTACACTGTTAGCGACGCTTGTTGATCGCAGGTGCGAATCGCGTACTTTGCTAGACGATAATTAATTAACGGATGGGTTTTGGAGGCTGCAATTTACAGGTTATGTTTATATCACCTATATCTATCGATATCTGCAAACCATTCAGGTTGGTCTTTAAGCTGTTGAAGATCACATACTAATGGACTTTAAGTCCCCGTTTGTCACTATGTTGACCGTATTTTTGACGTACTGGAGACAAAAATGTGTGAACTCTCGTGCCCTTGCTGTGTTTGGTGTGTAGTGCAGCAGCATGAACATACAAGTGGTATGCGACCATACGTCACGGCTGTATCACGCGCTATGTTCCTGAAATTATCAAACTACTTTGTCCAGCTCTATTCATACGTTCGTCTTCAACCCAAGTAAGGTAATAGTAATGTTCGCACCCCTTCCCCATGATCTTTTCAGGTCGTGGGGAAGTGAGGCTGCTAGAGACTCACTTTTCTCGGGGTCAGCTTAACGTGAGAGCAGTGCTCCTCTCCTCTCCCTTGCTGGCTTACCTTCCCCAACCCTCTTAGGAGTCAGGTACAAATTCCGACCATTTGGTCGACTGAGGGAAGCTTGCTACACTATACTGGTATCGAACCGGTGCGCCTCTCAGTTCGGACGCTAATTCTTTTGCTTGTTGCGGTCTTCGTTTGTATTTTTGCTTATGTTTGATTAATTTGTTTCTTTCTAAACGCTTTGAGGGAAGTATAGTAAGAGAGGAAAAACAGCAGATAAAGGCGAAGCGTTTAAATGTATACAGCAAGAGGACCGCTGGCCGACATTACGTGATGCTCTTACATGACGTATGTGTGTGAGAGAGTGAGAGTGAGAAACAGAGACATGAAACAGAGAGAAAGTGCGTGCGCTTGCTCGCGCCTGTCTAACATGCAATCGGAACACTTTTGTTCTTCTCACTTTTCATTCCACTCGATCGGACCAGAGATGTCACTGCACCTAACAGCTGCAAAGATGCTTGCTCCCCAAAATTTCAAGGACGTGCGGGCTGAAGATCGTACAGCAAGAGCAAGAAATGTAAGTTTTAGATGTTTCTGTCATAGCTCTTCTCTAGAGATGTTCAAGACAACCACAGTGATGAGCACAACATCCACAGCCTTCCAACGAGATGCCAGCACCACCGTGACTGTAGCCGCTACACACTGCGCTAGTTAGCTCCCTCCACACACAGCCTCACTGCACTAGTTAACTCCCTCCACAGACAGCCTCACTGCTGGTTAGCTCCTTCTACCGACAGTCTCACTGCTAGTTAGCTCCCTCCACAGCCTCATTGCGCTAGTTAGCTTCTTCTACTGACAGCTTCACTTCTAGTTAGCTCCCTTAACAGATTAACTGCGCTAGTTAGTGTCTTCTACTGACAGCTTCACTGTGCTAGTTAGCTTCCTCTACTGACAGCCTTAATGTTAGTTAGCTCCTTTTATTGACAGCTTCACTGTGCTAGTTAGCTCCTTTTATTGACAGCTTCACTGCTAGTTAGCTCCCTTCACAGACTCACTGCGCTAGCTTAGCTTCTTCTACTGACTGCCTCACTGTGGTAGTTAGCTCCCTTGACAGACAGCCTCACTGCATTAGTTAGCTTCCTCCACAGTTTGCTTTTACTGACAACCTCACTGCTAGTTAGGTTCCTCCACCACAGCTTCTCCAGGTTCTACTGACAGTCTCACTGCACTATAGTCAGCATACTCCACGGGTGAAACGCTATCAGACCAGTCATCTGCAACATCATAGAGTCTAGTCATTAGCAGCTCCATGTAACACAGGGTCATCAGTCACCTGTATGATAATAGTGTCATCAGTCAGATTAAGTCAGCCCCAAGGGGTCCTGTAGACCGACTGCTGCAGGTTCTCTTGTTACCATCGTGCAAGTCGGGAACGCAGTTTCTTCGTCCAGAGTTGCAAGAAATCTTAATCGTCACTTGAAATTTGTGGGCAGGAGTCATCACGAAGACGATGCACGAATACTAGGCAACAGGTTGTAACGCAGCGACGATGAGTACGCCAATTGTCATGCGACATCGTCCACACCGTCGTCCAATGTAACCTGCCTGCGTGCTGACTGAGGTGTCCATCCGTCCGTCCCACTGGCACTGCCAGACGCCTGCGGCAAATAGAATCGACCAGCGCAGGCACAGGAGGCGGAGCTGAGAAAGGGGCGGGTGTTAATGTCTGTAAGACGGTGTTGCTGATTGGTCGAGATCGCGTGCGAGGCAGACTCGGCGTTAATGACAGGCGGGCGTTGGGCGAGCGACAGAAACAGAGAGCGGTGTGTGTGTGTGTTGGGGGGGAACATGCGAAACGGGGTTTGGAGTGAAGGAGTGGAGTTGGCCCTTCCCCCAGGATAACTACAAATGTGTTTATCTCACAAAAATCTCGTCTCCTCTTGCACATTCGAATGAAAGACTGGGCTCTACGGTGGCGCAGCAATCATTTCATTCCGTTTGGTTTTGCGAGTGCGCGCGCGAGACTGTGGAGAGCAGCGGCCACAACAGTTGCTGTTACCTGCCGGCTGCCTCGGCCACTTGACTACTGCTGTGAAAACTCACGTCAAGTCCAACTGCTTTGTATGTCGGGGGGGCTGAGAGACTGTGGAGTGCCCAAGGTGTAGTGGTGCTGACTTCTCTGGGAGTAGCGGCCACGTTTCCCTAGTAGATCAAACGCCGCGTTGCGCGGGGGGTCAGGGGATCTCAACTAGAAGCTTTGTGTGTGACGTCACCATGGACTCTTCGCCAACCCAGGTATTACGAGAGCCGCTTCATTCGGCAACCCAGAACCACAGCCCTACCCCAGGTACTGCACCTCTCAATACCAGCGTCAGCAGCAGCAGCGGCGGCGGCAGCAGCAGCACCAACAGCTGCGGCAGCAACAACAGAGACAGCCTCAGCGCCAGCATCAACGTTGGTGTCAGCAGCAGCCTGCTCGGCTGTGGACCTTTAGGAAGTAGCACCACCACCACCAGCAACAACAACATGAACGTTGGTGTCAGCAGCAACGGTTTAAGTCTCCTGACACATGGACCATCCGCACTCGCTGCTCACGCGGCTCACGCTGCCGCCGTTGCCGCCGCACATGCGCACAGCCAAGCCATGCTGAGTGCCGCTCACGGTCATCCAGGCCACCCGAACCCCCTGAACCTCATCAGCAAGGGCCTGGGGGTCAAACCCCCAGGGTCCTACAGTTCCCCGCCCCCTATGACCTGCCACCAGGAGAACAACGTGTGCAAGGTGATTGAATACCGGGGTACCAAGGTGGCGGCCTTCATGGTGGATGGCCGCGAGCTCATCTGCCTGCCGCAAGCCTTCGACTGCTTCCTGAAGCACCTGGTGGGCGGCCTGCACACCGTGTACACCAAGCTGAAGCGCCTGGACATCACACCCGTAGTGTGTAACGTAGAGCAGGTGCGCATCCTCCGTGGACTGGGCGCTATACAGCCAGGTGTGAACAGGTGTAAACTCATCTCTTGCAAGGAATTTGACATTCTTTACGACGATTGCACGAACTCCAGGTAAGTAGTTATATTATTCACATCCTTCATCGTCGATGAACCGCCCACTCTAACGTCTTCTGTTATGGCTCCTTCAGTCAATTCTTTAAATGCACTCCCTTTATACCAATCACATCCATAATAATAAGCGCTCCCTTTATACCAGTCACTTATATAATAATAAACACTCTTTTTATATCAGGGTTTAGACATACTTATGCTGGTTATGCAGCAATCATACACATATACGCGCGCACACACAAACAAACATACAAACACACACACACGCACACGGGCGTGTATATTAACAAAAGTACGCCTGTTAAACAGGGGACACATCAAATACTAAGAATATATTTATATATTTGTGCGTATTTCTCATGTGGAAAAACTGTCCACAAGACTGATTACTAATTGCTCATCACACCGATCCCAAACCGTGTGGGCTGACCATATTTGTTGTCACGGTGACGTGTCTTTTCTGGTTCACACAATCATCACAATGTTTGAAGGCTGCCAGGTGTTTCACGATGGAAAAATAGAACACTTTAAAAAAAGATTTTTTTCTCTCCTCTTTTTGTTCAGCCAAATATTAATATCATCTAATTTTCTCATATCTTTCTCTATTGTAACGGACGTGCAAGACAGCCCAACAAATTGTAGAACAGACTCTGCTTTCTTCTAGAATTAATCAGAGATTGTAGCACATCTAAACACACTGACAAACAGAACAACATACCTAAACGCACTGAGAAATATCAGACTACAGAATGTTAGGTAGGTGGGCTTCACCCACATTAATTTCTTTGTCTCGCCATGTTCAGTTACATGGAGTTGATTCTGAGAGAAAACAGAAGGGAGGAGAAGGGTGAGGAATTAGTGAATAGTGGGATGTTGGTGCAGTGGAACTCTGAAGTTGAAACTTCCGGCGGGAACTTGACTGACTGTTGAACATGAAGGTCTGGTCCTGCGGTCACGTACAAACTGTTGTGTGTCAGCACTCCGGGACACTTGCTGTCACCTACCACACCGTTTCTATTTATCATATCATGGAGCTGTGCCGAAAAATAGTGGCAATGCTGGTTTTGTTCAATTGTTTCAAATATCCTTTCCCCAGTCCACTGCATTGGAGGCTCTGAATCCCCATCCCGCACGAGCACTTGACACAAAGGAAGGCGCAGGAGTTTTAGATAAAACTGCCATTGAAATAAAATTAAAACTGCCACCAGAGAGTAGCAGAGGTAACAAATCACATGTGGCTTTAAAAAAAAGAGGTAGAAAATGTTCGGATAGCTTTAAAAATGTTTAAAAGCGTTATCCTGTCTCTCAGATAAAGAACAAAGTAATTTGATTTTCAAGTCATTTGACTGCAGCAGACCAGAGGAACAGATCAGAGGTGAAATAAAAAGCCATGCTCTCGCAAGTGACATTACAAACAGGGCGCGTGCAGGTGAGAATGTCTGTCCGCGTGAACTTGAGGTGCGCCGTCAGCTTGTCACCATTTCCATACGTCAGTACTGTAGTGACCAGCACAACTGTTGAAATGACCAATACTACTGTTGAAATGACCAATACTAGTACTGCAGTAGGTAATACAACTAAACACAGCAACTCGCCTTCTTCACGGTCCGCCATGCACGCTGTCCTGGCTCCAAGATCGCGAACAAAATCTCTTTCGCCTCGTTTAAAAAAATTAACACGGTGCTGATTGACGACTGCTCCTTTCCCTTATCGACTAGTTTGTTTTTTTTGTTTCTTTTCTTTGCAAAGACGTAACCATACGGCGTTTTCACGGGCATAATTACATTTTGTTTTGTCTCAAATAATCAGCCATCTTGCATATATTGTACTAGGCTCTCGTGTTTTGCGTTTTTTTGCCTTCATTCAGTTTTTAATTCCGAATATCTATCTATCATTATCTCATCTACCTGTCCTAAATTCTTGACAGTCGAATTCCCGAGTTTTTCCTTCTGATCTTCAGAGGTCTCGGCAGACACTTAATTCACTTCATGTGTTGTTGTTAATAATAATAGTAGCAGTAGTAGAAAGACTTTCAATGCATTCTACATCAATAAGCCAGAATTAAAAAGGATGAAGAAGTCTGATAAAAAAAAGTCTGACACAGAAAATCAGATTGATTTATATGAAAGTCAGCCTGTTTCTACTGTGATTGTGACTGGAATGTTCGTCGCATTTTATGTGTGCGGTTAAACTGCGAGAAGTCAACAAACAGTCGTGTATGCTGTTGTTAAACTGTGAGAAGTCAACAAACAGTCGTGTGTGCTGTTGTTAAACTGTGAGAAGTCAACAAACAGTCGTGTGTGCTGTTGTTAAACTGTGAGAAGTCAACAAACAGTCGTGTATGCTGTTGGTAAACTGCGAGAACAGTCGACATACAGTCTTGTATACAAACCTAAGCTCAGCAGGTGTCAGCGCCTGAGAGCTCTAATGGTCGCGGCGACAACTACGGTGTGTTTGTGAACTTAAAGCTTAGAACTCACGTTCATAAGTAGGTATGGAGGAGCGCCAGACTGCTGGAACGTGGTGATACATCACGTGGCACTGACAGTCTGGAGACATCGAATAGAGCTGTTGTTGCAAGTCTACAATTTTATCTGTATGAACGGATGCACCGCACTTTAATTTCTTCCAGCTTTCGCGCTCATACCTAGCTATACAACAAAGGCATATCTCTTTGTACATATGGATTTATATATATATATATGTACACTCATACCTTCGCTTATTT
Source organism: Marisa cornuarietis (assembly GCA_004794655.1). Taxonomy (NCBI): domain Eukaryota; kingdom Metazoa; phylum Mollusca; class Gastropoda; order Architaenioglossa; family Ampullariidae; genus Marisa; species Marisa cornuarietis. Next base: position 1,025,223 of record SMMW01000551.1, on the reverse strand, counting down.
ACAGACAAGACACAAAGATCTCTGTATAAACACACAGACTCGCAAGATTTATTACAGTACTTCAAATTCCCACGCAGGTCAGATGTGAGCTACTGTTGACCTCTCCCAACTACCTGTCACATTTGACAGGTGGTAAACAAAGGGCCTTTTCAGAACAAAAGAGAGTAAACTGGATAGTTACATCAGTCGCGAACGGCAAGTAACATAGTAATGTATTAAATAACAGTTCTGAGTGACATAGTAGTGTATTAAACCACAGTTCCGAGTAACAGTTTAAATATATATATATATACACACAATTTATAGATACACAAAATATTTATACACAGACACCATGTAGCAGTAGGTCTTTCGGTTTTTTTTTTAATACATACCCCTCGTTTTACACCTCCCCCCCCCCACACACACACACATGCACGCACATGGAAAGAGATGGATGAAGAGAAAGGGAGGGAGTGATTGAGAGAGCGGAAAGCATGATATATATATATATACAGACGAGTGAGAGACGTGGCCAACTGGTTCTCTCACACCGCATCAAAACCGCAAACAACAAAACGACATTGAGTTGGAAAGATTATTTTCTGACAATGGCAGTGTCGCATTGGTGAGAGGATTCGGTGTATGCAGAATGACTCGAACCCTACTGATGACTGGCTCACTTTGGAGTGTTTGCTAACTGATCAGCCGTGGACCAGAGGGTTGCCTTATCTCGTGTACAAAGCACTGAGAGGTGGCCGCCGTCGTGTGTACGACTGTTGTTGCTGAGATGGTGTGTAACAAGTTTGGGGCTGTGACCGTGCTGATGGTTGAGCAGACTGTGTTATGTAATTTTCTTCCACAAAACCGAGGTTGTGATGCAACCGCACAGGCTTTGAAGGCGGCATTAAATCTGCGTCAGGTAGGGGATCAGAGATTTGTCGGGCAGTTCCTTGTTTACCCAACACTTCACTTGTCAGATGTTGGCTGTTACCAGCGACAACACAGCTTTTACATGCGTATCTCTGGTAGATACATTACTCGCAATAGCTTCCTGTCTAGAATAAATCCTTTAGTAATTAGCAAAGAATAACAGGTACTTTCAACTTATTTATGCATTCAAAATTTTAAGACGAGTTTCTTAACATCGCAAGCGCGCAGAGGAAGGAGAGGATGAAGAAAAAGATGGAGGAAAGTCAAGTGGATCCCTGACATCAGCTGTCAAAGGAAAAAGTGATTACACAGAATAAACAGTCTGACCACAACCTCATTTGTTAACAATATTTTTGGCCAATGGAGAATGAATACTTTTATAAACGTATTTTCTGGCCTATATTTTTTAACTGTTAGATTAATTGTCTGCCTATTCCTATTATAACTGTTCACGAATCTTACGCCTGAAGCAGCATGTGGGCGCTTAACCCTTCTGTGTCTGTAATGAGAATGATTAAGTCACGTCTTTAGTTTCTATCGGTAATCGGATTCAGTGGCAACTCCGTCTTAATTAGTGCATTAGCCGTTAGGTGGCGATAAAAGACAGACAGGGTCCGCCGCTTCTGTCCCTTGCCGCCTGGGAGCCTGTGACGTCACATCAGCGGCTCCCCTCTGCGGCGACAAACCGTTGGCCGGCTACTCACAGCTGGCTATTTCATTGTGCTAGTTCGTTTGCCTGTGTGCACACGTGGGTCAGGATTTTACAGACTAGAAATGCCGATGCCAGTTAATAACGATCAGCCTGTTTTGGTGCAGCAGCTCACGCAAGGTCGTGTCTTCCTGTTTTCTCTTCTCTAACACTTGATGACAGTCATCACAGGTGAAGTGACGAAGTCGCATCGCGGGGTTAGGATCAACCTGTTATGTCGCCTAAATGTTTTTGTTTATGGAACTGGGGAAAACGCGGATGAGGTTTTAAGTGTTTATAACATTTGTGTGAATGATGTAAACAAGATCAGTTGTACATTGTGTGCTGGTGTTCCATTAGGCTGTATCTGTTCCAAGGCTTTTTAAAATATGTTTATAGCATATACAAGTTTGGACTAATAGGCGGAAATTATGCGGAAAGATTATGTGGATGATTATTCTAATATTTACTTCGCATTAGCGATTTCCTATATAATGAGGTAAAGCTTGTTGTATTGTTAGATGTGGACATGTGGATTTATTCTTTTCTCCTCCCTACCCCTACCTCTCCACTTCAGAATCTCTTTTCTATCCTGCACTGGTCTCAAGAATGACATTATATAAACTGTAATTATTGAAATAAAAAAAGAAATTTGAAAAAACCTGTCATACCGCGCCTGATAGTCCAGTGACACCTCGCAGGTGACATCTCTCGTACCCTGACGTGCACCTGGCCGTTAGAGTGACATCACACAGGTCGCGAGAACGCAGAGATTTGCTACATCATAGACATGACGCAAGTTTCAGGACACGTTACGTCATGACACAAGTTTCAGGACACGTTACGTCATGACACAAGTTTCAGGACACGTTACGTCATGACACAAGTTTCAGGACACGTTACGTCATGACACATATCTCCGTCACCAAGCACGCGACGTCATTGTGTAACAGGCGCCGAAAGTAGTGAGCCTGGACCACAAGAGTGACAAAACCCAGCTGTGACAAGCTTGTTACGAATTTTAGTGGGAAGATTGTTAATTGTCGTGGGGCGGGTAAGGTTACTGTTCAGTTTTGTAAAGACTTGGTATTTTTTTAAGAAAAGAAAATACGCGGACTAGCTTTATAAAGAATAAGGCTCTTAAGGATGAAAGCTGATGCTCTACTCATAAAATGGTGACGTAGTTTTATGAGGAACTGCTTTAATGAGTGATGTTGCTGCTTGGTTTGTATGACAAGTTGATGTTGGAATTTATCTTTTATCGACCAACAAAATGATCATATTTATTTAACTGTCGTATGAAGTACCCATTTATTAAATAAATAAATAAATAAAATTGGGAAGCAGACTGTATCTTTGCATGGTTTCGCGCGTTTGCTATTAGCGTCGATAACAATGTGGCCCACATACTAATTTTCTCAAACTCATCATCCAGACATCCAAGCAAAGCGGGTTAAGGAGGAATTGCCGCTTAGTTGTTGTCCCGAGACAGTAACCATTGTTTCTTCAGCATCCCACCTGAACCACCGGACTGTCTTTACCCGCGGCCTTCTGTACCCGAGCCAGGAGAAAAAGGCACAAAAATTTAGAGAGTAGAAATAGTGTGAAGATGCCGTTATTCGATGATTAGTGAGACAGCTCACTCTGGAAGTAGGAAAACAGTCACACAAGTTTTGGGAACAAACCGTCCTCATTGAAGTAGAATGACATTGTAATCTAGAATTGCATTATAATGAGGAATTATAGTATGAAAATCAAATCTGGGAGCTATGAAATTGATTTTGATCGTGAAATTGTAGGATCACACACAGTAGAATTAATACATCACACTGTAGCGTGGGATCCAGGAGAATCTTTTAAAATGACGGTATCAGCTAGGCTGCGAACGTTTGCTGGAAACACGACGTTTTCCTTGGTGTTAAAAAACCTTTATTTTGCCCACTGGCTGTCGTCACTCTACAGATGAGGTTTGAGTTCTGTCATGTCTTAGGTATGACTGCTGTTTCTTCCTGATTTTTCTAAACACAGACTGGCCGACAAAGCAGCCGGGTAGAAAGCTTTGGGAAGGGGGAGAGAGAGTAGGAGGGGCATGTGATGGTCCATCTCTTTTAAGAGGTGTGGATTACACTAGTCAGTCCATTCAAAGGTGTGAGTTACACTAGTCAGTACATTCAGAGGTGTTACACTAGTCAGTACATTCAAAGGTGTGAGTTACATTAGTCAGTATATTCAGAGGTGTTACACTAGTCAGTACATTCAGAGGTGTTACACTAGTCAGTACATTCAAAGGTGTAAGTTACACTAGTCAGTATATTCAGAGGTGTTACACTAGTCAGTACATTCAGAGGTGTGAGTTACACTAGTAAGTACATTCAGAGGTTTTACACTAGTCAGTGCATTCAGAGGTGTGAGTTACACTAGTTAGTACATTCAGAGGTGTGAGTTACACTAGTTAGTACATTCAGAGGTGTGAGTTACACTAGTTAGTACATTCAGAGGTGTTACAATAGTCAGTGCATTCATAGGTGTTACTTACACTAGTCAGTACATTCATATGTGTTACTTACACTCATAGGTGTTACTTACACTTACATTCATAGGTGTTACTTACACTAAGCGCATTTAGAGGTGTGTGGGTTACACTAGCCAGTACATTCAGGGTGGGAGTTAAGCGCTAAGAGCATGCTCTCTATGAGTGTGAACATGCGCTATATACATTATTATTATTAGTTACACTAGTCAGTGCATTCAGAGGAGTTACTTACACTAGTCAGTACATTCATGTCCTGCATCGGCCAAAACGGCTGAAATTGACGTCATAGTCTCCGTTACTGTGTGACGTGGACACTGGCTGTCAACCGCCACAAAACCATTTCAAGCAAAATGACGTCTCAGTCGCTGACCCCAGGAAATTGAAAAGTAAATATTGACAAACTCGGGATGTAGGGGACAACACTGACCGAGTCGTGTGTTACGTTACGCGTACGTTTGACATAAATAATGCTGCGGTTTGGGTTTGGGGCTGGTATGCAAATCGAGAGAAACTTTAAAATGAATGTCCCTGCTTTTGAGAGTGCTTGTGTCAGTGCGTAGGTAATTGCGAGTGCATTTGTTTGTTTGTTTGTTTGTTTGTGTGTGTGTGTGTGTGTGTGTGTGTGTGTGTGTGTGTGTGTGTGTGTGAATGAGCAGGCGTATAAAAACTCGGACTGTTTTCAACAACAGTATTATTTTATTTTGACTGATTTATAACAGTTCAAATCTTCATGCAAATGAAGTTCTTCCTGTACCTTATTCCCGCAGCAGTTAGGAGAAACTGTAGGCAAATCGTTGCACTGCAATTACCATCTGTTTCGTTCGATCTGGATGAATGTGAGGACGAACACATTAAAGCCGATAGGCCATCGTGTGTCTCATAGGGATGAAGAAAAGGAGATAGAAAAGAATTTGCTGACCGTTCAGTTTAGATATGAAACAATACCTGCTATACAGAACGGTAAGTACAAAAGACGGAATTGTAACAAATATATTACATTTGTAGCCAGATGCACACGTGTTTACACCTGTCGGCTGACGTACGTCCCCGTCAATGGATGTACAAGTCGCTCAAACGTTTTGCCTGTAAAGTCACTACCTTACTCTCAGTAAAATCACTTAGTTACGGTCAGTGGACGCCGCAAAAGTCACGCTGCTGAGAACCTGACCATGTCACGAGACGGAAATAATATTATGTGATGGCGGTCACAAGCACTTGGCCCTTTGACTTTAATTATGACCGTACAACTGTTTAAGACTGCACTTCTTTTATTCTTTTTTGTGAGTGGGGTTCACATCCTTCTCAGAACTGATAATCGAGGTAGTCCCTAACTTTTCCGCAACTCAGCGGTCAGTAAGTGTTATTCACAGCGAGAGTAGACAACCGCAAGTACAAAACTTATCACCACGATATAGTGATATGGTAGCACGATAGAGTAGTATGGTAGCACGATATCGTGGTTTGGTAGCACGATATAGTGATGTGGTAGCACGATAGAGTGGTATGGTAGCACGATAGAGTGGTATGGTAGCACGATACAGTGATATGGTAGCACGATACAGTGATATGGTAGCATAATGAGATGGTCTGTGTGGTAACATGTTGACATGGTAATGTAGCGATATGGTCAATGTATCCAGACAGCAAGACTTCGTTCCTTATCCTCGTTGACGGTGATCAAGTGTGCGTACCGAGGTGCCAGGGTAGGGCGACAGCAAGCTTGTCACGTGACGTAAAGGCGAGCAGCGCCACCTCTACCAACACGCGCCATCAAAGTCACGTGACCCACTAGTTGCCACTTGACGTCGGTGCTTGAGACTGCACGCTGAACACATCGGTAAACACAATCAATGGAGGGAAAGGGGAAATGTAAATGCTTTAGATTATTTTCAACAGCACAGCGCACCTTGAAATATTGGCTCTGTCTAGACTATACTTCACGCGTAGACAGTACATCCGTTTGTCTATCACATTAGACCAAGACATTGGAGTAAAGATTTAACCAGTCAACTCACCAGCACATGTTTGTCGAGGCATGCAATTACCTGCCATATCATCTCAGTCACTAACAATCCCCACAACCAATCCATAGCAGCTAATAACAGATATATGTTGAGTACAAAAGGTCGTGACGCAGCAATGAGACTAGCACGACTAATAGTAATACTTACTTATTCATTGCTGGTCCTAGTCACGAGACTCAATAGTCGGAATTGTCAGCCGAGTTCCGACAAGAAGCTGGTCACGAGCAGACTCATAGACATTCTCAAGGACAGACCAGAGCTGAGCTGTGATCGTCTGAGTGCGCACAATTACTAGATTCGGTTCATTGGCAGACTTGTCACACTAGAAGGGAGCCGCGGCGTCACGCTTCATCGAAGGAGAACAAGAGGTAAAAATAATTTCAAGCTCGATGAAAGTTTCAAATTGACACAGTGCGAGCGAGACGGCGAGTCTGTAGTCGAGTCTCGCCTGCTTGTCATCGCCGCGGGTCAGTAATGCATTGTAATTCATTTTCACTGTCAGTCAAAAGTCGCCGCGGATCAACATATTTTCCATTTCAATTACGCCGTATTTCACGACATATCTGCTAGTTGAGTTTTCTGATATTTTGTCCCAGAATACTTTGGCGTGCAGCTGGAAGAATCAATGAACAAAACTATATTTATTCCACTTGACGCGGCTCTAGGCAGGATGCCATCTGCTACAGTCCAGTAACACTGGTGTTGTCTGCATGGAGCGGAGTGGAAAAGATGTCGTCTGCTTTTGATTTGATTGATCGGGTCATGCAGCGGGCTCACGTGGAATGTTAAAGCTACAAATATCCCGTGCAATTCAGCCATCGATTTGGATAAAGCTTTCATTTCAAGAAAAGGGTTGACGAAGCGATGAAATGTCTTTGTTCAGTAGGAGCCCCGGGAGAACAGAAGTTACCAATTACAACAGAATAAGCCATTGGCATAAAACGGAGTCCTTCATTGAGCAAAATTGCCCGCGACAAATGGAATTTTATTGTTCCTTACGAAAGAATAATACGGTTTATTTCATCTCTGAAAAGCGGTCAGAATTATTTCTTTGTACCATTGGAAGGCTGCAATCGGACAAGGTAGTGGAAAGTTTGAAACTACCTTCAGAGGGCGCTCGTTTCCGGAAGTGGAGCCGATGAAATAAAGACGGAGACAACGTCATTTATCATAACAGTGACGGACACTATCCGATAAAACTAGTCAAAACGTGCAATCGTTCTGTGTGTGTGTGTGTGTGTGTGTGTGTGTGTGTGTGAGAGAAGAAGAAGAAGAAGAAGAAGAACCTGTTTATTGGGTAGACCATGAGCCCATTCCAAGGGGGAGATGACATCCATGAGAATAGTATTAAAAGCACACATTAATCAACTCATTATCAACCGACGTTTTTCTAACATGAGGAATATGAAAAGACCCAACTGTCTAATTACCGACTCATTGGTGTTAGAGAATAACTGAAAGAGTACATGTGCTCCTTCCTTCAATGTCTTACAATATTTTTCTCTCAGACTTGCATAAACAGGACATACACATAAAACATGCGTTTCATCCTCTATCAAGATTCAAGATTCAAGATTCTTTTATTCTGTCGCCCTCCAGGGGTTATTGAGAAATTAAAAAAATATCCATGCATATTCATTCACATTCTTATCATTATATATAGAGTATCTCTCATTCACATATACTCAAAAATCATCCACTCATTCTTTCCTTTTTCCAACCTCTTCATGTATACTTGAATATGTAATCGAGGGAGTTAAAGCATGTGAGCACCTGGGCAGAAAGGGCTTCTCGGCCTTTTGGCTAAGATCAAAGTGTGTGTGTGTGTGTGTGTGTGTGTGTGTGTGTGTGTGTGTGAGAGAGAGAGAGAGAGAGAAAGAGAGAGAGATATTGACTTCCAGACACATTTAAATATTTCTAACTCCAAACATACTGTTGGTTGTTCCATCTTCAGAACTATTTTCGCGTTTCTTTTAGAGAGTACAGGTCACTCAATGGCGAGCTGGTGGCTGATTGATTCAGCGTGTGCACTGTATGCATGTCCTGATACTGGGTGTCATGAAACAGACTGTCGCTACTCTTTCCATTTACTCTCACAGATACAATAATGTAGATAAAGCAATGGACTGGACTACCTAAAGATCTAAAGTGAAGGCCAAGAACATCTTAGACTGTGAACACAGATACATCCGGATGGACAACGTCTCTGGGTTGCTATTAGCCTTTCTTTTCGCAGAAGTGTCCACAGGATTTGTGTCTTTGTTTTGTTATGTGTTCTGTTATTTGGTAGCTTTATGTGTGTGAACTGAGTATCAGTTGTTAAATTCTGTCTGTATTTAAATTCAAAGCTGTCTAAGCAAATTGTTTTGAGGAGGACGAAAGGACGATGGGTGTGAGCACCGTTTGCTGGCAGGTTGGTTAGAGTAATATACAAACGCATTACAATAAGACTTTACTTATCCAAAATGGAAATTAGTATGTCTATGTCTGCAAGTCTGACACAGGTCACTGTACGTACATGACGCTAAGGACGATGTCTGCGACATTAGTGTCAGCATCGTGCACAAACGGGGCATAAATGGTGGGAGAAAAGCTGGGACAAGGGGTGTTAATCATTCCTCCCCATCCTCCTCCCCTCACTTGATTTCTGTCAATCATGGAGCGTGCTCTGTGCTCTCTTCCCGGCCGACAGTCTCCAGGGGCCGCACGCCGTGAAGTGACCAAACATGGCGGGTCAAACGGCCATAGCGACAGGAATATTGTCGCCATTGTCCCCCCCCCCCGTCTGTAGCTGTGAGATGTGCATGGAAATGCAAGGTTGAAAGGTCAAGATATCCTTGTAAGAAAGGCATTGTGTGTGAGCCGTGCATAGAAATCAGTTTTCTTTTTTGACCTTTAGCAAGATTGATTTCTGACTGTGGTGGCCGTGCGGAGGCGCAGTGTGTGTTGGCCGTGTGGAGGTGTTGAAAATTATTTCTTTTGTAGAACTTTAACAACTTCACGCTTGACACTGCGGCGCAGACACTGAAAGTGCTCGTCCTCACCACCGTACTTGCTGATTGAAACATTATGCTTGGTGTCAGCTGATTAAAATACGTTATAATGTTTATAGAACATTGCAGGTCCCAAGAGCTTAAGTATCCAACTCCAAATGATAGCTTTTAAATCTTGTTAATTATTTTATTTTAGTCAGAATTTAATTCTTTTACAAAATTGACGTTGGATAGTGAATGCGTGCGTGTGTTTGTGTACATGCGTGAATGTCTGCACGTGAAACACCCAGTCATTTCCAGCACACTAATAATACATGCACCTATTTATAACACAAACACAAATAACACACACACACACACACACACACACACACACACACATTCTCTCTCACTGATAGTACATGTGCAAACATAAATACCACACACGCACAGAATGTGCAAGTGAGCGAGAAATGTTTTCACGCAGTTTTGTGTATGATACCTTTTTGACTGCCTCGAACCACCCGTATTTAGCTGGTGTCGGTTATGAACTGTGTGTTTACTCGCTATCCGTACTTTCTACTTCGCTAACCTATCTTCACCCCCCCTTTCTCCCGCTCTTCATTCCCTAGCAATACCCGGGGTAGCCCCGGCCGAGTGCCGTGTTTGTTCTGTCGAGCTCGGACCGCTGAGGTAGACTTTCACGGCGTCTGCAGCATTATCGCCACGTGAAACTCGAAGCGCGCTCTCAGCTGGAGACGGGACCGTATCCCATTCATTATTATAGTCACTGCCACCCACCCCCAGCTCTCCAGATCTACCCGTCCTTCCCTCTACCCGTCTCTCTCGCGTCTGTTCCGGTTTAATCCCCCTGATCGCACCTTGGTCCCGCGAGACTGACGCCGTAGCTGGGTACCCACTTGCTAACCGCCGGATGCCTTCGGCTTCACAAGTACGTGACGGCCTGTAAAGCAACATGGTTGGGGTGGGGTAGGAGTAGAGGGTGAGGGGTGATGTTCGTCTTGACGCTGCTGTTACTAGGGGGGCTTAGAAGTGTAGAGGGAGGTCTCTGCAAATGGGTGCCCCGTGAACATGTTCTTACGATGTCGCAGTCGTGGAACCAATCACGTGACATCAGCACAGCGTCTTGCCCTTGCATTCAGCTCTTCACTTATTCGTCGTCTGACTTTTGTCTTCTCTTTGTGATATACCTCTGCTCATCACAAACCTGCTTGGCCTTTGCTCCAAGTTTTAGTTCCTAACTGCTCGTGTCCCCTTGGGATGAGGAAGACATGTTGGGTATGCCACTGGTTACACACGTCTTCAGGTGTGAGCGCTGCGTTCACTAGCACCGTCATCTCTCTTTATATAAATGCCGCGGTCACTCCAGCTGAAATCTTGACCATACAGCGTTTACTCCAGCTGACATCTTGACCATACAGCGGTCTTTCCAGCCGACATCCGTCCATCATACAGCAGTCACTCCAGCTGACATCTTGACCCTACACCCAGCGACCAGAGCGGAAACCCAGCTTCTCGGTATTCAACGTCACGTGATGATTTCCGGGGGATTCCATGCGTGTTGCAGCTATGTTAGTTCGGATCGCTCACCACTGTTGTAGTTGCCGTTGGTGACCAACGTGAGACACAGATCTCACCAGTGCTTTGCTTACTGTTGGTGACCACCCCAATGAGGAACAGATCTCACAAGTGTTCCAGTCACTGTGGATGACCGGCGTCGCAGCGCACGGCGTGGCATGCGGTTGTGGTGGTGGATGTGACGGCGGCGACTGTCAATCAGTCGCACAGTCAGGCCCTCGCGCAGTGAACGCCCAGCCGGCGCAGCGCGGCGCCTCATGTTGTTGTTCAATATTGCGTTACGGTAATCACGTGCTGCGCCCCGCCCACTCGTCCTACGCCGTGATTGACAGCAGCGGGAACGGGTAGGGGATGTGAGTGGCTTGCCCTGTGGCGTTGAGGAGACGACACTAATTTACTGGAGGGAAGGAGGGAGGGAGGAAGGGAGGAGGGGGCTGTGGGAGCGCCATAGATGAATACTATGTTTCTGCCTACATTCCGCCGCCGCCGCCGCGCGTAGACCGTTACAAGTTTGGGGTAAAAAGCCGCAGAAGGCATGTGAAAGGTGCGTGAGATTCGGAAATACCCGGAAGTCCTCCTGTGACCTGCGAGACAGGAACAAATTCAGTTGATATAACAGGGGGGAAGAATAGGGAGGTGGACCTCATCAAACTGCTGACAGGTCAGATCACTAGCCAACAGGTCAGATCACTAACTGATAGGCACGGTCGCTTATAAGGCTGCTGTATTTATAGAAATGTGCTCTAGCAGCAAAATAAGCTGTTTAACTTTAAGGAGGAAGAAAAGGAGGAATGTTAAATAGGAGGAGGAGAAGATGATTGAGCTCAGCCCTGTAGCATCCAAAACCAAAAGTCACGGTGAAGATGACCACAACTACGGTGGCGCGTGCTTTGAACTGCTGGCACGTGCATGTCTCTCTCAACCAGCGTCCCTGAGGCGTTTGCAAAAAAGTTGGAGGAGACGGCGCACAACAGTTGACACCACAGGCAGCCGCACGGATGGCCGAGTACCCGATCAATCCAGCAATCTCGTCATGCGGTCAAGTCTTACACTGCCCATCAGCAACAGTGGCAGGTCGCAATGTTTTCCAATCATCCACGCACGCACGCACGCACGCACGCACGCACGAGCGCATGCCTAGAAACTGTGGTGACACTTATAACGGGTATGTTAAACGCCGAATGCTAGGGTGTGCGTAATCAATGGAACAGCGTGACAATAATGACTTAATCAGCAGACTATCTGCCCAATAAGCTAATATTAACAGGGTGTTTCGAAACCTCAGACCGGAACAGCACCGGTTCCGCAGCAGAATGGTGTCAGGTTCAACACTTCCGTTATGGATACAACACAACGATTGAAAGGGTGTAACACTGGGCTACCCCTAAACCACTCATCTCTTCCTTTACCGTCTGTCCACTGATCTCTCAGTTACTGTCTGATCACTAGTCTGTCCAACATCTTTCTCTCAGACCTTCATTTTGTTCTTCTTTGGGATGAAACTTGTCCCTCTAATGTTTGTCTTCCACTCGTAGTTTCAGACAAGAGTTGTCCTTTTAACATCCATATTCCTTGCTTTAGTTTTGATTGACTTTCGGTCGATGTTTATGGTGTTTCTGGTTTACATTTACCGTATTTCTGTAATCGCAGTTCTATAACTCTAATTTCTGTGTATCCTCGTGTATGTATTACCCTTACCACGTTTTTGGTAGGCTCATCGTTTCTATTATCCTGATTTTCGCTTGACGACATTTCTGTGTAACGGTATGTCTATGTTGCCGCACTTGTGGTTTACCTTACACTTACAGTATTTATGTTACCGTATATGTGTTACCTTACCGTATTTCTGTTCCTTGTAGGGTGTGTCCTGTCGTACTTCTGTCTACATGAGTTCGTAACCTTTTTCTTTCTTACGAGTATTATTCTTCTTCCTTCTAACGTCTCTCATATTTTCTATCGTCTTGCATCTTAAAATCATCGCCTTCTTTACCTCTTGAATATTTGCTGCTGATCTCAATTGGTTTTGATCTTGCTTCCGCCTGTCACCTGCACTGTTTTGTAATCTACTATGATAACCTACTGGAAGCTCTCCCTCCCAGTTGTCGTGCTTTCTACTTTACTTTCGTCACGCTTTCCAGCAGGGCAGGGCTGGACGGAATCTGCAAGTATAGCGGATGTTTCATCTTGCACTCCTTGTCTCCTGTCAGGATCTCCAGTCAGGTGACACGTCACTTCAAACAAGAGACTTTTACTGTTGAGAGGTGACAAGGCAGTTTAGACACACTTGGAGTTTGATAAGACACTTAACAAGACATTCTCTGCGACTAACAGAAGAGGAAAACAAATGTTGTCACAAGCTGACAAAGAGAGGTGACGCAGAACAAACACTAGGTTTTGCTCATTTAATTAATAGGACAAACACTAGGCGACGCTCGGTTAATTAATGGAAAAACATGAGGTAATCTTCAGTTAAAATTAGTTTTCAAGTTCATGATGGATATTGCTATGCAGCTAGGATTATAACTAAATACGCCATGTGTTGTTGATTTATTATTTTTCTTTGTCAGGCCCAGTTGTGGACGTTTCTACACGTGATGTAAGCATTAACATGGGTAGTAAAGTGATGGACGGAATCAAATATCAAAGAAAATGTAACCGTTACTTAAATAATTGTAACAGTCACTGAAATAATTGTAAGAGTCACTGAAGCAACTGGCAACGATCACTGGTCCAACAGAAAGACGTCTGAATGTCCACTGGCTTTGTCTTTGATCGCACTATGAGCACCTTGCAATCTGCTTCAAGCAACTCATTTTCATAACGTTGTTTGTTTACACAGACTCAGGACTGTGTAACGGTTGTCTGTAGTCAGGTTGGTTGACGGGATCTTTACAGACCTCGATGTCTGTGTACATAATCATTAACCACAACGATGTTTGTCTACAGAATAATTGCAGAATGATGATGTCTGTGTACGGTCACCACAAGTCTCTTTCATGTCACCCGCTTGCCTTACGTGTACTTAACGGCCTAGAAACTTGCGTAACCATAGCGACAGCTGCTAAAAGAGGTGAAATGCGTGTAAACAAAATAACAGCCACTGGTATGGGACATACGACAACATATGTTTGTGACTAGGGACAAGTACAGCGAGTTGATTGGCTGATGTTGTCCAATTTTGTTTACCTTCATCATGTGGCATCTTCCGGTCCCGGGCAGTGAATGAGGCTGAGGTTATGACAAGAAATCTCTCCTCCTCATTCGACTCTCGCATTATGTCCATCCCAGCTGTAAAGACAGTATTATACAGACAACCTATGATCTTCTGTGTTTCTTAGCAATGGAATTCTCTCCCATACCACATTCATCAATTAGACTCAAGACCCAGCATTTAAATACTTCGCGAAAACTGTTAAAAAATTACCATTCTTGAATTGTGTCTTATGTCACAATTATGAAAATCACGATAATTTATTTTTTTCGACAGCATTTTTTTTATTCGTCAGATGTCTGTTATGTTTCATTTTCTTACTCTGTTTCTTATTTCCTGTTTATTTGTTCAGCTTATTTACGTGTTTTAGTGACGGAGCATGTTTTGTGCAATACTAGTCAGTCATAGTCTGGCTAGTAATATTTCATTTTCTTGTGGTTCTTTTACGTTGGTCAGCGCAAAGTGTGCAACCTGTTTTAACTGCGATGCTACGCGACACTAAAGCTCAGTTAGATTGAAAATAATACCGAATTAATGACAAATCACAAAAGGCAGACGGGTGAGTAGTATGGGCTGAGGCTGTGACATGTTATAGTAGATATGTTAGTCATACGTGGCTGTGGCCATGACATATCACTAACATGGTGATGAAATCTCGCTGAGTAGACAAGCATGATAGAATGGCGCACAGGTCTTAGATGACAGAGAAATAAATAAATACGGGATGTACCACTCAGAGCGCTTTACAGAAGGGATAGACAGAGCTATCTACAAAAGGGGAATCACTAACACAATGCATCCATATTCGCATGTAACAGACATGCTCACTTCTATAACATACACTCACATATACACAAGGTAAATACAGACACGTTATGCACACTCATGGTCAGGAAAGGGTCGCCCTGTGAAGTCTCTGTTCTGGAGAAATGAGTCTTAAGTTTGGACTTAAAGATGGTAAGAGAATCAGGGTGAGGAAGGCTGACGGGTAATCAAAAAGACCTTCAGCCATGCGTCTTTGTCTTCGTGCTGAAACCCATATCTTGTGTTAAAAAATCCTCAAGAAATCATTCTTATGCTCAATTATCATACCTGATTCTTTTCTTGAAATATCATATATTGTATTGGAAAATTCTCATCAACATTCTTGTGCTGATATACCGTATCTTGTATTGGAAAATCCTTATCAACTGTCATTCTTATTCTGGTAAGTCATCAACGCTGATTCTCTGACGGCCAGGATTGAATGACAAAAACCACTAGCACTTTCTTTCTTTGGGGAACTTGATAGCACCTGCCAGTACTGCACACATCGCGACTCATTCCACAGTTCCTCTTCTCTCCCCCTTCCCCTCCCTTTTTTTTTTTTTTTGAAGAGCTAATTGTGACAGGAGAAGGGAATGAAAGAAAGATTTGCCCACCGAAAACACTGCTGTCGTGACAAGTGTGGGCTGATGTTACAACTTTTCGACATACAACACTGATCCTCCATCTTTTCTGCCCTACAACCCCTCCGCCCATTCTAACTTACTTTTTTGTCCTCGTTGACAAAAGAAGACACACGGAAGATAACTTCAAAGAAGTGGGCGACGAGAAGAATGAATTCATTTTGAATGCATGATTTTCCATCTCCGCACTAAACTTGACACCGCCGCTCGACATCTGATGGCCGCCACCCTTTTGATGTGACGCTGACGGGGGGTATGGGAGGTAAAAGCTCGAACCCAGCCGTATAAAGAGGAGGGGGGTGGTGGTAGTTGTGCGTTCAGCTGCGGACAGTAGGGAGTTTACCAACAGCAACCTTTTGTCAAGCGTGTGTGGAACTGACGTGTTTGCCAGCGTGCGTGCGCGTGAGTGGTGTGGCGGAGGCACAGAGGCTGCACGTGGCGAGCATGCTTGTGAGGGCGTTGGCATGTAGGGTCTCAATATTCATCCAGATATTGTTGCATGTTTTGTGCCATAAAACCACAGCGAACATGTTAGTGCAACATAAATGACAGCGGTTCTTTGAACACAGAGCACAAGACAGTGTCAGATTTTGAAAGGACTAGTGCATGCAAGATTTGTTTTCTGATGAATGTGAAAAGCTTAGTGCAAGATAATATTTCCTTAAATGTACGCGAAAACCTCCTTTGTGTTCTCGAGTTACATACCAACAAATATCACCATAGGTTAAAATCGGTTAATCAACGAGGTTAAAATCGTGACATTTCTGTTACACGTTTATGCACATACGTCTAATTAATATACAGTGGCACCTCCCAATGCTGTTCAGATGCTGATATACGCGCAGACACAAGGTAGACGCGGAGAAGCACAATGTCTTAAGTATGGACAGAGCAGGACGGGCGTTGATATATTATAGTTTTTATCATGCTAAGAAAACAGTAGAGTCGAGCGGCCTAAACGCACAAGTAAACATACATAACTTCTTTCAGCCGCTTCGTCAGGTAATAACTCCATTTCTTGATTACCTTTCTTGTTTTTTGATGAGATTTTCTGTGCGTGCGTGCGTGCGTGCGTGCGTGTGTGTGTGTGTGTGTGTGCGCGCGCGCGCACGCTGTCGTTCAGTTTAACTAACATCATCAATCTAGCGATCAGAGCTGGAACGTTGAAAATGGTGTAATAAATAGTGATGGGGGAGATTACTCCAGCTTGTTGTAGTGAGTGATTACCCTTGAACACCTTGGGTCAGCCAACTGCTGCATCATCGCTAAATAGCATAATGGAGGGGCGATGGCTGGAAATTGGCAGTGCATAAAGACCACACAAATGGCGCCCAAAGCCCCAGACAATTCCTGCAAATCAATGCGTCACAGACTTCCGTTAAAAATAAGGTATTATCGCAGGTAAGATCAAAGCTGTTGTCTGCAGATTACAGTCGATGTGCGGGTGGCACACCACCCCTTCCTCGTCGTCTGCTCCACTCTCCCGGGACTGCGTGTCGTCTCCAGCACGTGGGGCGCGAGGCGAGAAGCACGAGGTGTCTTTGCTTGCTGCAGACGGGGGACCAGTGTCACCGACATATCGATGCTCAGGCAGACGACACCAAAGACGACGAAAACGATGCTTTCGTGGCTGCTTGTTTTGGTGACACAATTGTTTTCTGAGTGGAACATTAGACAGAATGGTATATGCCATGAAGACCAGGGAGTCAGCAAAGTGTACTGCGCGTTTCGTGCGGGAGTTCGAGTGGCCCAGCTTGTCTTTAAGTGAGAATTTGAGATCTGTTATTCTTTCTTCGTAAAGCCATAAACTCTCTGGTAATGTTGGGATGAAGAAATCCAGTTGGCGTCGGGGTTAAGGCCTTCTTCATTTCGACGCCAGCTTTGATCCCTGCACTCTTGTATCTGGTGCCTTCAGGCCTCACAGCTATGGAGAATTACTGACCGGAAACAAAGGATCCGCCTGGTGGAGGCAGGAACGGATTTGGGCGATGGACAGATAACCCTTTGAAAAGCCTGTCGTGTGTTCGGTCCAATGACACCGGCAATTCTTGGTATGGTTTGGAGGTACAGTAACACTGAGGCACCTCCAGTCACAACCTAGTTACAGCTTCATTAATCCAAAAAATGTCGTCTGTTAACGAAACCAGTTTCTCGTGTAAAAACATGTAAAAACCTCGCCATCTTTGTGGTGGGTAGGGAGGACTGTTGGCATATCACTCTGGCTGTGGCATGTAAGAACGTCCCAATTACATTTGTGGATCGTAAGAAGGTCCTAATCAAATTGTTGGCATAGAAATAAAGGATTCTTTCAAACGAGAGAAGCAGATCTTGATCGCGGGATTTGCTCTTCTTCCCTAGTCTGCCTTCCACAACTTGTCTTACCCACAGGTGTGTCAAGGATTAAGAATAGTTGAAAGCTGTTGCCAGCCGCACCCTTTTAGATCAACAGCTTGTCTGCAAAGACAAGAGTTAAGTGGTGTCAAGCTCGCATTGTGTTTATTTTAAATACTGAATTGCGCCTCTTGATTATTTAGGAGCGAAAAGGAGGCAGCATGATAAATTTGGTCCCGTTATATCGGTACTTATGAAACAACCTTCGGGGTCTTCAGTTCACATTCAATCACTGGCCGGTGGCAGCCTTCGTCCAAGGCGGATAAAAAAACCTCACCTTATCTAGTCGCCGTTTAGAACATGTTTCTCAGATAAACATACAGTAACTATGATACAGTTTAGTTCAGTTTTCTTTTGTACAGCTTTTTGCATGTGACGTGAGCACTTCTTCCGGTGTATAATATATGCGTTCAATTCTAAATGTAGCATTTCGCCCTGCTTGATAGGCATACTGTAGCCTCTGTAAGGTAGACGTGCCCCATCCCCTCCTAATATATACAATATATCGTCTTTATCGCTAACGGAAATATTTTGTCAGTATCACTCGTGTATACAACCTCGTCTGAGCGAATGACCACTGGTGCTTGTACCTGTACCAGTCGCCGCGAAGACGCATTTGCGTGTGTGTGTGGGGGTAAATGCACGAACGTACGCATTTATTACAGTACATAACGGTTTGTCATGTCTTTTGCATGTTTGTGGTACGTCTGCTGTGCTCTGTCTCTGTCGTGCGTTTGGCATGCATGTTACATATTTAGCGGGTCCTTGGCATCCACATTACGATTTTGTTATGTCCTTAGATGCTGTTAGGAGCGCTTTAACGCATTTAGAGAGAAAGACATTTTTTCTGGCTTTCATGAAAGACACAACAAAATCTGAAACGTAACAAATATTTCGCAGGTTGTCACTAACAACATGCAAACTGTAACTTTCAGCTACAATGATATTCTCATTGGTCAAAAATGTTGACTCTGATTGCTACTGATCGCTAACAGCAGTAAATGTGATGGAAACCTCTTAAGGTATCAAAGTAAAATGCATTAGACGCAAAGCTGCTGAAACATTTGTCAGCTGCCGCCATTGGCAGTGCGTGATGAACTGTCTGCCTCGTGCAATACGATTGGACGTATTCTGTGTAGTCATCGCAAGTCCAGTCTCCCACTCGGCGCTTAGGATCCAAACACCGGCTTTCGATTCTGTGGCCATCCACAAGAGCTTACTTACGGCTCATACTTTCTTTCTTTTATCCCTGTTTTTGTCGGGGGAAAAAGACGACGGAGGCAAAACGAAAACAAGTTCCTCATCAAGAAGTCAGTGAGAGGGAGGCGTAAAAATCAGGAGGGGTGCATCCATTTTTCAGTTAGTTGTACTGAAGGCCGACTGCACACTATGGCAGCTGACGTCGACTGTGATGGCGGTGAGTGGTGTGTAGTATCCTCAGCCTGCGTCCGGTTGTTGTCCACGTCGCCGACCCCTGCTCTAGACAAAGAGCATTCAAAAATACTTGCCCCGCCACACGAAGAGCGCGCCACCTCATACAAAAGTCAGTGATCACGAGCTGAACTGACCAACAGGCGCGTGTGCGACCTGAAGATAAAAAAGTAGTTGCAGTCAGTGAGTGGGCAGTGGCCGCGCTTCTTTTGTGTCTTTCTATTAGTCAGCCGCCTTTGTTCTCTGTAGGACACACCTATGGTGGGCAAAGGACCCTGGAGATGCCCCAAGGCCTTCCTCCTATCAGTTTTACTTGCACATTGTTTCGGCTGAATCCTTGCCAGCTCTCTTTGAAAAAAAGAAATTTGCACACGACACCTGCTTTCCAGCCTGCCTGTCTGCAGCTGCTGTTCCTACCCTTCTACCCCCACCATTCAAAACCACGTGACTCGAGACTGGCGTGACTAGAGACTAGCGGCTAGAGGCATGGTGGATCTTTTATGCCTCGGTGGTGATCGGGTCTTGTATAAGGGCACAACCCTGGCAGAGACATTTGTGAAAAAAGTCGTAATAACCTTTCCTCTATATTTCTGCTCATGTGTGTTACGATGCAGCGTTTTTTGCTCGTCCGAGTGGCAGGTACAATGAAGCTTTAGGTCAAATTTCTACAGCCACCACCATCACCGGTTTTCAGTAATAGTTTGTGTGTAGAGAAGAAGAGCTACAGAAGGCTTATCCAAGTTTTTAAGAAATGAAAAAAAAAATTACATAGCAACTGAAGGAGACTGTGAGAGTGTCCATTGTTAAAATTGACAAAGACTCTTACTCCGACAAATAGAAGGTAGGACGCAGCCCACAAATGTCACACAGACAATGCAGTACCCCACTTTTCACTCCCAGGCATTTTAATTCATTATAATCCAAAAGTAGAATCGCACCTGGATAACATGAATGCAAAGGTAATAATTGTAATAAAATTAACAAATATTTTAGTGAGGGAGTGAATGGTGGGTTTAAAGATAGGGATACATTGAAGAAGCGAAACTTTCATTTGTAAGTAATAAAAGATGGATACAGCTAAAGAAAATATTGCAAGTTGTTTTTAACAACATGTAAACAATTCGTCATGAAACTGTAACCAAAATGCAGCTAGTCACCAACCATTGGTGCTCGTTGCATTGTCTTGTAACGGGGGACCTGGGTGCTTACGAAACTTCTTAAAATGCATATGTGAAAGAAAAATTTGTTCTTTGTTCTATGTATAAATGCTTGGAACAATGATCATGCGACCTTCTGCCATCACTGTAATCAGAGGCCGGGACTTTGGATGTCTGGCATAGTCTGGTGCTCACCAATCTTTAAAATGATTTTTATAGTAAAATGTGCGCAGAAATTAATCGAGGTATTTTTGTATTCTCGCTTTTCATTGTTAATGAACTTGTATTTAAAATTCTGCTATAAAAGCTAATTCCAACTGCTTAATAGTGTCTTCTGTAACAAAACAGAAATGATAAAGGGCACTGTTTAAGTCCACTGCCATAATACTACCACTGGCTTCCTAATAAGGACAAGTTTGATGGGAATCGCAAGAACAAGTCTGACGAGTGTAGTGACAAGAATAATTACATTTTGCTTCTCTTGTGAGACCGTCCTAACGACTGTGATGGGACATTATAGCCGACTCCATGGAGGATTTGCCAGTCCTTTACATTTAACACGTTGAGCTTCCATTTAACAAGTAGTCCTTTTTTTCATTTGTTCGTAATTAAAACAAACATTACAAACTTGTGATGAAAAAAATTGTTTTTTTGGAATTTATCTGACTGCATAATGCTGGCTCTAATTTTTCTGGCTGCAATACTGACCCTAATTTATGTGACTGCCATAATGGCTCTCATTTCTTTGTTGCGAGTGTTTACAGGCCTGAACTAGCTCGCCGAAGTATCGCTTTAATTGTTGACTTGTTGACTCGGTATAAAACACCAACAACTAAACATCTTGGACTTTGCCAGGTATCAGAAAAGAGGAAGTGTGGTCGTACAGAAGTGTGCTGTTCCCAAATAGTTCATTTTAGTGTTTGTCAAAACGTCCTCGTGCTGAAGTTGTATGATGGGCAGGTTTACATATACCACGGTACCATCCAATTAGTCTATCTGGATGCACATGGTGATGCAGTTGAGAAAGGCACTAAAATAGTTACTAGTTATATATATATATATATACAAACACCGAGTGATTTTTGAAATTTGTTATTTTTATATGCAAACATAATTTGTGTTCTCAAAGTTCTGTACATAAATACAGAATGCGTTTCCATAAAATTTACATATGAACCTAATTTGTTTTTCCTATTTTCTTTGTCATTATAGCGTCTGTCAATATAATTTGTTTCCACACTATATGACAGTAGGTAATAATAGTGTTCGTGGAAGGTGAACAATAAACCTCTTAGATGTGTTTATGAACAAAAACGGTTGAAGATAGGAATCTCCTGGAACAGGGGAACTAGAGCCCTGGCATAAATTGTGCACCTTGACTGTATGTAGCTGTCAAAGCGAAAGTTTCTGGCGCGCACACACACACAAAGACCACGGTACTGTCTCACCTTGTGTCCTATTCACCCTGGGTGTCGGGTTACAGCGCCCCCCTTTTGCTGGATGAGGCTTTAACAAGCTGCTCTTCCACATCTGTTTGTGTTGGGGTTGGGACTGGGGCTGGGGCTGAAAAATGATCAAAACACTTCGCTTCCGCTGCTGTTGCTTGGACAAAGAAAGGAAACACTAGAAACACGCACACGCACGCGCGCGCGCGCGCACACACACACACACACACAAATGATGAAGGGTTGAAGAGAGAAGGGAAAGAAGAGATGGTGGTGGGGGGGGGGGATGAAAGTAAAAGGACACAAAGTAGTCACAAGAGTGTCAGCTTTGCAGAGCTCTGAAAAAAAGAAAGAAAAATGATATTGTGGCCGTCGAACAATCTGGTATGGTCTCAGAAGAAATTATTCACGCAGAAGTCTCAATTCGGATCAGAGGCCCTGGGCAAACATTATTTAAGTTGCTGCAATTGTGACAGAGTCTCCAAGAGGCGACGGCGTATAGGTTGGCGTTATGTCAAGGGCACTTGAGCGCCTAGCAGCTGAAGGGAAGGCTTTCTCCCCTCCCTCCACCATTTCGTCTCAAAAGAGAAAGAAGAAGGGGGGAAAAAAAGCGGGACTATTTCCACTCTAGCGTTCCAGCATTCAAATTAAACGTTGTTCTAGGAATTTCAGTCTTGCAAGGGTAGATTTTAAACAAACAGTCTTGTGTGCTCGCGGCGTGTCTTCTCTTGTGGACAGGTCGTTAAAATTTATTTTGTTTGAGCCGGCATGTCTGCTTGATTTGATTAAACTCCACAGCGTCAGCACCAACAATTTGGGTATCGAATTTGCTTCGAGAAATAACAGGCTGTAATCAAACATGGTAAAGAAAGGCCACAACTGGAACTGGTAGTGCGATTCCACTGAAAAAAAAGAGAGCCTTGTGTTGTAGGGTTTTGTGTAGCAGGTGACGCAAACTGACAGCAGCGGATGGATACATTGATTTGGACCCTTATGTGTGGGGAAACCTGGCTTTTGCTTCAATTGTCATTTCCTGTTAACAATGAATTCGTGACGGAGTTGGGAACAGAGAGGTGCAAACAAGGCGCCATTTTTGTTGGCAATGATTATCGAGTACACATTGCATTCCCCTACTTGCTCCCTCCTCGCCCCTCCCCCGCTGCTACAATCATTTGGCACTCTGTGGGCGATGTGGGATTAGTCTCTGGAGCTCTGCCCGTTGAGCCCGATAGGCGAAGCTCCTGTCATAAAAGGCACATGCCTTATCCTCGCTTCATTACTTTCATTTTTAAAGAATCTCCTAAAGTATAATAGAATCAATTCAATTACCAAAAAAACGTATAAACATGCGCAGACCTGCTTTACTTGCCTTTGATGCACATTTCCCTCTGACGGTGCAATTCTTTGCGATCATCATTGTTATTTCACTGGAATGGCGGATATTTTGAAGACAGCAATAAATATGATTTTATTTTGGATTTAGAAACACTAACCTGGAAGCACTCATTGTTTCGAAAAAGATGTGAGGAACACAAGGAAGAGGACACTACATACTAAGTTTTCTTGTCAAAAGTACCCTGATATCTCTAGATTACGGCATTGACTATACTTTGTATAAGGGTCAATAAGTATTACTCATTGAAGCTGACATATTAAACACAACAAAAGCATTAATTTTCAATAAAACGGACAACATGCTATGTCATCTTATCATCTTTATTAGCCCAGCAAGTACACATGGTATACATACACTGCATTTACACATGAACTTATTTACTTACAAATAGACTGGTATTACACTTGGTCCCACGTTTTGTTATTACACTTGTATCACACTGCAGAGGGCTGAGTGGTATTACACTTGGTCCCACATGTTTTGTAATTACACTTGTATCACACTGCAGAGGGCTGAGTGATATTACACTTTGTCCCACGTGTTTTGTTATTACACTTGTATCACACTGCAGAGGGCTGAGTGGTATTACACTTGGTTCCACATGCTTTATTACACTTGTATCACACTCAGAGGGCTGAGTGGTATTACACTTGGTCCCACATATATGTTATTACACTTGTATCACACTGCAGATGGCTGTGATATTACACTTGGTCCCACATGTTTTGTTATTGCACTTGTAGCACACTGCAGAGGGCTAAGTGGTATTACACTTGGTTCCACATGCGTTATTACACTTGTATCACACTGCAGAGGGCTGAGTGGTATTACACTTTGTCCCACGTGTTTTTTAATTACACTTGTATCACACTGCAGAGGGCTGAGTGGTAAATCAGGCCACAACGTTAGTGCGTGGATCTCAGCCCCCCCCACCCACGCCATTTCCTGGCCCCTGCAGGTCGCCTGTCTCCGCCGGTCGTGTAAATGAAGTGAGTGTTCCCTGTGTAGCCGGCGCCAAAGCCGATCAGGTACTGGTCAGGTCTCTAGTGTGTGTGAGCGCGTCACAGCTGTTTGACCAGTTGTTGGCGTCAAGGGGTGACAACACAGAGCTCTGGCCAGGGCAGAGTGGCAGGCCGTGGTTACACTCCACACCAGTGACTCAATATTTGGACCACGAGATCGGCCCGGGCCACAGGCTGCACGGAAAACAGGATTTGGGAGTGTTTAGGAGTGTTTGAGATGCGTGTTCCTGGTCACGCCAGATTTGTTGGCGTTTAATGACCTGACATGAAAGCTTTATTTTCTGCATTTGGCAATTGCTATTACTCATGATGATGATGATGATGATGATGATGATGATGATGATGTCTATGACGACGACGACGATGTTGATGATGATAATGTAGAATCGCATTCCAATTCCTAATGTTACCTTCACTAAAGATGTGGTATGAAATGCTAGTACACAGGGTTCTAATCATTTGAATATGAACTGCCTCACTGTGGCGGGCTCTTTCTGTTTACTTTGTGGAAAATGAACTTCGCGTGGCTAGGCCTGAACATCGTGACAATAAACGATGTTACTTCAAAGGTTGAACTACTCTTGTATGTCACACCGCTTGATAAGATTATGCGACACAGTCTGCATAATTAATATAGAGTGATTTAAAAATCAGTCACCAGGAGACATCACTCACTTGTGGCCTAGAGGCACACTTTCCTGTGAATGGCGGGTGACCATCAAGTATGAGGAAATCAACCTGCGAGTGACTGATGTAAGGACTGATGTAAAGTGCTGCCAAAGAATATATTATTTATATTACTTGCAGGCCAGAAACACCAGCGTGTGTGATATTGAAAGCGAAGCTCTGTTTGCCATAGGTTCGGATGTTCGCCGAGGCCGGGTGGGCGTGGAGGTGAAGGTGGAGTGGATGGTAGGTGGATGGAGAAAAGGATGTAGTTAAGACGCACCTTAAGGACCGCACTTAGTGTTAAGCTCGCACCCAGTTCACCTGCCAAGGTGTGAATGAATTATCGGCTGTAGTGTGTGGGGGTAACCCTCACAGAGAGATGAGTGTGACCGCAGAGGAGGCATCAGCGTCTGTTAGCCGACAGTTCAAGAGGCTTGGAGGTCAGAACAAAGTATAGGAGAATCAGTCATCATCTTCAATGATATGCAAGCGCACACACACACACACACACACACACACACACACATGCACATACATAATTACACGTTTCGGACACGTCAGGCGCTGCGCACTGTGGGCTTTACACCCGACAGCTACTTCAGGCCTGGGACTCGCCAGCTCTCATTGGCGGACGAACTCGCTTGACTTGGTTGTGAGCGAGGCGCCGGCACAAATTGGCCACATTAGCAACAAACGTCGCCTCTTGCATGGATGGTGTTACTGGGTGGTGGTAGTGGTGTGTAGGGGGGGGAGGTGAGCGAAGGAACCGGGGAAGGTATCGGAGCTGAACGTGTGTGGAGGGAAAGGGATATGGCACAGCAAAAGTAGCGTCAGATATGTGACATGTAGACATGGATATGTAACTCGTAGACATAAATATGAAGACGTAGACATGGATGTGTAGCATGTAAACTTAGATGTATAGCAAGTAAACACGGATATGTAACATGAAGAACTATAATATGCATTAAGGCAGAACTGCCATAAATACTACATAAAAAAATAAGCTACAGATGGGGTGTTTTGAATTCAGGATATCATGCTAAAAGGAATCTATTCAATTAACATAAAAATTATCTATTAAAATATGTAAATATTTACGCCAGCTACAACGACGGCAATAATAATAACAGCATCATGTAGGGGAAAGAATTATTCTATTCCTGCTTTAGACAGGAGAGCTGTAAACACACCTGTACAACCAGGTACTCTAGGGTCAGAATTAGAGGGTAATATGGTATCGTCAGGGAATAAAAGAGGGTGGAGTTTGTCGGTCTGACCATAATCTTGACATTGACTGTTAAGGGGGAGAGAGGGCCCTGCAGTCTGCAAGTGAGGGACTCTCCTGACAGCGTCTTCTTGTACTCCACGTTCTCACCTTAACACCCCTCCCCCCCCAGATTGCCCTCCCGCCTGCTTCTCTTAAAAATCTCTCACAATCCCACATTCGCTAGAGTTTTTAACGTATTCATCTTTTTCTATATTTTGGAAGAAGGCATCGTGAAAAGACCATTTGACATATCTTAAAATACAGACATGCATATAGAGTAACCAAGATGTAAACGAATGAGTCAGTAAGTCAGTCTGCGTCAGGTCCTCCTACAAGACCGGTGCCTGGGAGGTCCTTCACAGCCGATGGAGAAGAAAAGTGCGTGGGTAGCGGGTGCATACACAAGGGTACACTGTGGGAGAAAACTTGGAACATTCATGTATTAAACACAGCAACTTCTCAAAATTCTCAGAGCAAGGTCTCCTTTGAGACACCTCGCACTCCCTTTAGTTCTCTCCTTCAGACGTCTGGAGCAGAGGGGTCTTTGATACATCAGTGAGATCTACTGTCACAACTATCTTTCGATGTCGTCTTTGTTCCTGGGGGGAAGGGGGGATCTAAACGTAGAAAAGGGCTGAAAGACCTGAAAAGTGAAATGAAAAAGTAATAAAAGACAAAAAGATTAGCGCGGGTATTCGAGAACAATAGACGAGGGCTACGGCGACAGCGGACAGTTGTTATCAGAGAGAAAAGCAATCAGTGCTTAGTGAGTGCGCCGCCCGCCAACTGGCCCGAAAGGGCCGCAAGGCCCCATGGGAAGGACGAGGCGTGACTGGTTTCATTAAACATCTCGTCGCGGGAGAGAGAATAGTGTCAACACTCCGAGCAGGCTTACCAGTTCCCCACCCCAACCCCCCCCCGGAAGGTTCGAGGGGTGGGGGAGGGGGAATCCCCCAAAACAACATTTTCTGTCTCTCTTTCTCTCTCTCTCTCACGCACACGAACAGACAACCAAAAACGTAGCCCAGCACACCGGTAACTGTTTCCAACGACCACGCTACAGCGAGCAGTTGTTTTCTATGGCAGACGCCAGCACCGCCTGGGCCCTCTTCTCGATAGAAACAAGACAAAAGTTAGGGTCCACCGGCTGTGACGTCACAGGCACTAATCTTGTTCAGGGAGGGGCCTGGAGGGAACGAGGTTCAGAGGTCAAGATAGGGCCGAAACAAATGGTGGAGGGAGCCGAAGAAAAGAGGGCCGATAGACAAGTTAATTAATAAACGGCAGCCAACTGTGTGGGGGCCTGCCGCTCTGTCTGTGGCAGTGATATGACTGACAATGAGAGTGTCAGGACAGACTGCAGTGCCTTGTGTGATGTAGGGAGGGAGAGGGCAGAAAACATTACGTGCACAGCGGGGGGGGGGAGGTGGCTTATGTCGCGGCTCAGTGCCTCTTCCACTCACGTACTCACGTACATGACGTTCTGCTACCCGTGAGCAGTCAACTAGAGTTTATTTCTTAAATTTAATTCCTTAATTTGAAAACATCAACCTTTGCTGAGACGCTTGCGAAAGTTTCGACTGATGAGGAGAACGGCTGCCATGACATTCTCCTTGTCTTATAGTCGGTGTGTAAGTATATTCACCTCATTTCGCGGTTTTTTTTTTAATTGCTAGCCCTCTGGCACAGCAGGCAGAGATTAATTGTCAACAAACTTTCTCGTCGACAAACGTTGCAAATTCAAGATCAACATCACTGCAATGTAGACAGAAAGCAGACTATGACAAATATTCAGGTCAATAAAAATGAAAACAACTAGGGAGAGGAAAAGGCAAGCTTCACTTAGCTAGAATGTAGATATGCATTCCATTCACAGTTCGGGGACAAACCTTTCATGTCTCCTCCATAATTGTGTGCACGAAGTTCTAGGACACTGAAGTACCTGAAACATTTCATTCGCCGACTGCTGGCATGAGCTAAAAAGAAAGAAAAAAAGTTTGGCCCAAGGCAGTGGGATCGTCTGCTGGATGAAAACTTTAATAACAGAAACAAGTTCTTCTTTTATTGACTCGGTGTCAGGCGCGTGAAATAAATGAGAAACAATATGGCTTCGAATGGCGCGCCCTCTAGGGAACACGAAGAGTTTAAGGAATGAGATCTATTTTAAAAGACTTCTGGCTTTCATTTGCTTCTCATCCACTTGTTTGTGCGTCCAATAAAATCGCTTTCGTCTTTGACGTGCGGATGAAAATTGGCAAACTGTCTGATTTGTTTCATTATCACAAACGGTCTTACTGCCGACCCGTCTGTCGACTTGCAAATGAAATTTTTGTTTTGTCACGAAGATGGCATTGTCTTTCTCAGCCACTGTGCTACAAAAATTAAACCAGCTTCACGCCTGACTCCTTACTGTTTACAGGAAGCTTAATTTTTGGTAAATTATTAGGCAATATTTAAAATCTGAACAGGGAACATGAAGGGAAGAAACAAAAGCGAAAAAAAAGATTTGAGAGAGAAGGAGGAGAGAAATAAATGAAAAAAAAGAAAAGGAGAGCGTGGAGGGTATACAAAGAAATAGAGAACAGACAGTAAGAAAGGAGAGAAAAAGAAGGAAAAGAGAAAGAACATGAAACGCACGTGCAGACAGGTGAGCAAAGTTTCTTCAGACAGTGAAAACAGCTTCTCACCGAGTTCACAAGACAAGGAGACTAAAAATATGGAGGGTGGGGCTACGTGTGATGTGAAGGTGATAGGGGGGGCATCGGGTCGGGGGTGTGTGGGTGGAGGGTGGGAAATCGAATAACGAATAAATTTCAGGTCAGGCTGACGTGGCACAAACAATGTCGGGGCCGGAAATTGTTTTCCTCCTTAGTTAAGTGCGGGGCGTCAGGGAGGGTGCAAGGTGCACAGGTATGTTCGTGTGAGTACTGACGGTAGCGCGCTATCACGTGATATAACGCTTCATACCCACGGCTGTTTATTTATTTTGTTCCTCCGACCTCCTTCCACCCGCAGTGCCATGACCCTGAAAAGCCGGTCTTGACCTCGGCCTGAAGTGACCTGGTGTCAACAGCGGGGGGTGGGGGGTAGGGGGGGTTTACGGGTGGCGGGAGGGCAGCAGTCGGGTGCTATGCGAGTAGCGAGAGCTGGCCCCAGCGCTTGTAAAAGACGGGGCGGATGGCTGGGAGAAGTGAAAGAAGGCATTTTCCGCGGATTTTCACGCGATACTGCGAGTGCGGCGCTGAATGGGATGAAGCCTATCGTCTTGCGCTCCACAGGCACTTGGGGGCGTCGTCTGCTGGCGAGCGACAAGTGGGAGGATTTCCGACCAGCCCGCCTGCTCGCCTTCCCCCCTCCTCTGTCTCCCTCCCACACTGCTGTACCCAGCTTGCCGCTAGAGCTGATAAGAACG
Organism: Marisa cornuarietis; assembly: GCA_004794655.1. Taxonomy (NCBI): domain Eukaryota; kingdom Metazoa; phylum Mollusca; class Gastropoda; order Architaenioglossa; family Ampullariidae; genus Marisa; species Marisa cornuarietis. The sequence continues at coordinate 995,643 of SMMW01000551.1, read as the reverse complement.
CGGGGATGTGTGCGGTGCAGTGGGGGGGGGGGAGGGATTTAGTAAGAGTCATGGGCATGGAGTCATTGACGACAGCAAAACGACGATGGATATTAGCGATGAGTAGGAGGGTGTGATGGGTAAGGGGTGTGCGATGGAAAGAGTGTGTGTGTGTGTGTGGGGGGGGGGGGTGAGATAGTAGGTGCGTGCACACACGTGAGTGAGTAGCATATGAAAATGTGCGTGAAATTCGCGTGCACGCTTTTGTTTGTATAAAACATTATAACGTGTTTACGAAGTATCAAGCTCATTTTAAATTATGTTTGGTCGTGCGTTTGCTCGAGGTGTGTGGGAAGCGCCAAGCTCGTAAGAAGCCAAGTGTGCGGGAAATTGTCTGCGTTTGATAGTGTGCACGGCGGGCAATTCAGAATTATATTATTGATGAAGTCATCAAACACCAGTAAAATAATGACACACACACGACAGGTAAATGAAACTGACAATCTTAACTGATGGAAGAGTTTAAATATTTGATTTGTTTTTTTTTCTGTTCGCTGCTTTGAGATGATTGGGTGCCACCTGCGATATTTTTCTCCATGAAAGTAGAATGGTAACAACAGAAAGAAAGAGTTTCTTTAGTATCAAGGCTTTAAAATGTTTATCTATATTTATATAAATTTTAATACTCCATTGTTTATCTATATTTGAATAGATTGTAATATTGTAATATTTCATTGTTTATCTGTATTTGTATAGATTGTAGCATTTCAGTTTAGAATATAACGGGTAGATAGTTGACAAGAGAAAACGCTGACAGGGGGCAGTGAATTGTCTTGAATATAACTCAGAAACTTTACGGTTTGGGAACCGTAAGCCCTGTAATAGCTACCTCGCTTGTCATTGCCATGGGTAGCATAAAGTCAGGGTTGGTGTCTTACCTTTGTAATATGTCTACAACCAAACAAATAAATAAGTAAATAATTGAAACAGCGCACCCAGCAGCTAAAGGTCGTGGTAGCATACAACATCGTCAGGATCGTCGCCATCAGCCCGACAGCAGTGAGTCTAGTAGAAGTGGATGCTTGTTGTCACCTCCCACTTGTCCATCTTGTCAAAGGTATACCTCTATGTCTGTAGTCTTAGACAAGCAAGAGAGGGAGCAGGCTAGGCACCCATGGTCTCTTGTGCCGGGGCAAGTACAGGCGATCGGCTGGTCAAACAAAACCCCTCCACCCCTCTACCCTCACAAGAGGCGAGCGGAGGACAGTCACCTGGCTCTCAATTAATGGCGTCTCTTGAAGTGACACCAGCGGAGGACTGGCCTTGAACTTTGCACTGTCGTTGGTGTTCCACTCACTTGTGCAGCTTTAGTCATGTTTAAGCCCGCTGTCACGATTTCGTGTTTTACATTTTAGGCACATTGTAAGTAATTCGTGCAATTGCATGTCCACTCTCAGCACACATCACTATTAGCGAGAATAACCACACACACAAGGATGTAGTGCACTTCCACCAGCCTTCAGAGTAGACATCTGCAATAATTGATGCTCTCTCCTCTCCCGGCTTTTGCGGAGGCTTGGGGGGTTAGAGGTTGTCTTTACTCATAACTGAAATACTTGTAGCACCTTTATCACGGCTAGCACCATCAGCTCTATATCACTAGTACAGCGACTGCTACATATGTAGTACAACTAGCACTACAACACTACTAGCACTATATCATAATACAACTAGCACCACACCACTAGTACCACTTACTATGCCACTAGTACCACTAGCACTGTATCATTAGTACCACTAGCACTATAACACTAGTACCACTAGCACTATATCACTAGTACCACTAGCACTATATCATCGCTAGAACTGCATCATGACTAGACTACTACCATCAATATGACGACTACAGTTGTCGGGGTCGGTGGTGATGGTGATGGCGACGCACACAATTTACTAGTCAATGACCCGAGGTGTGTGTTTGTCGTCTGCAGTTTGCTTCTTAAAGTTTTTTTTAAAAAATGTAAACTCTCACATGCAAGACGTTGATAAACTGACGCGCGTGCTTATTTGTACGTATCTCCCCTCCCTCAGCCTGGGAAAAGTGTCCGCTCCTCTCTTTGTCAGCCTCCCCCCCCCGCCCTGCCGCTACCACACCCCCTCCCACCCAACACGTGGGGGGGGGGATTTATTTTGTATTCGTTCAGCGGGGCATTACTCGGCCATGTCATGTGTTGATGCAAAAGTCAAACCTGGTTGTAACTCAGTCTACGGAGTCATATCAGCCTCACCATCCTATGGGACTTCATACTTTCTGCACACAACGGCGGCAGCGGAGACGAGGTGTACGTCACAACACACAGGCAATCTAGTGATTATGTTTTCCACAGCAACTAGTGAATATGTTTTCCACAGCAACTAGTGATTATATTTTCCACAGCAACTAGTGAATATGTTTTCCACAGCAACTAGTGATTATATTTTCCACAGCAGCTAGTGATTATGTTTTCCGCAGTGACCACGTGTACAGCATGGTACTAGCCGTTAGCCGTTAGCTAACAGTTGATGATAATGACAGTTAATAAAAAATGCATGTTTTTAATCTGCAATTGTATCATATTCAGAAAATGACTTTTTAAAATAGTTTTGGCTGATGCGGAACATATTTTACATTTTTCGTTAAAATCTATTTTTCATCATTTTGAGTAATAACGCATGGATAGATCGTGTTTATAATATAACGGGTTACGAATTTTTCAAGGAATTTAATTTTGCGTCAAGCTCTTTTGACTTTTTTTTGGGTCAACTCTGGCGGCGAAAATGGTGACTTTTACGCAATTCGTACTGATACAAAAAAAATTCAATTAAAAAAAAATCATAATGTCTTTTGCTGGCTCATCAGAAGTACAAAAACACACATTTGTCGAATAAATAGGGTGTCTGTACTCGGATTGTAACAGTGACAGGAAGAAATGTATACTGGTTAACACACACACACACACACACACACACACACACACACACACACACACACACACACACACACACACACACACTGCTTTGATTGACAGTAACATTTGACATAATCTTCCTACGAAACAGTATTTTCCAGTAGTCCCCTCACAATACCGAAGTCACGTGCTATTCTTTTTATTCAAGACTTTGAAGATTCCACGCGTTAAACTTTACAAATGTAAACTAAACCAGATTTGGTAATATGAATATTTAAATAAATCAAGTTATCGGCATATTATCAATTTGTAGACAATAAACGTCATTCAAAGCGAAAGGCAATGTTGATGCCGATGAAGCATCACACGTCGTCGAAAGTAGCGGGGCGTCGTCTGCTGACGATGTTCACGTTCACGTCAGTCACAACATCTTCCTTTGGTCTCTTTCAGAAAATTAACGAGAAACAAGGTCGGGGATTTGAAATAACTGAGGTTGAATGTAGTTTACTAACAATGTTTCGATGACAATTGATTTCATAGTACACACAGACGTTCAGACACGGCACGCGTGGCGATGAGCCCACATCACAACCAGAACACTTAACTGCGAGCCGAGAGACAGCAAGCCTTTAATATTTGAGTAAGAAAACATCGAGCTCTTTGTACTTGAATAGAAACACTGCCCGATAAAAACTAATAGAAAATCTCCGTTCCCCTAAACTAAAAAAAAAGTCTGTGGACAGAAAGAAAGTTAAAGAAGGAAATCCTGTGTGGCCATTAAACTCCCTGATCCTCGCTTCTGGAGAATTCGGCGAATACTCACTGGAAACATGGACTCGTGGTGGTGGTGGTGGTGGTGTGTGAGAGAGAGAATAGGCAGCGTGCGGGTCACGTGACTGTCTATACCACCACCTGTCCTATGTAGGGCCGCCGAGAGCCAGCACGAGCCCCCGGGCAGACGACCTCCCTGGACCTCTTGTAATTATAATCGTAAATTATTTTCACAGTATATAATAATATGCTAACAATTCCATTGTCGATATCTACATTTCATTCAGTAACGCAATCTAGACTGCAAACATTAGGACAAGTGCACTATGATCTACATCAAAAAGAAGAAGAAAAAAATCCTCTGACCAAGGCCGGGCCCTTCACAGCCGCGGGGCCGGGTACAGCATTCCCCCCCCTCCTGTCCCCCACTTTCTCTTCAGGCCTGGTCCTATGTCCTGCGTTGACCCGTATGTCAACTCTGGCATTCACCGGCAAAAGGCTCCAAAGGGAGGCGATACAGCAACGGCTTGTCTTTATCCCCCTCGTGTCCGTCGGTGCTATGTAACTGAGATTCTCTACCCCCCCCCTTCTTTGTTTACATGTCTTGTCATTTCCAACGGCCCTCAAGTTAAGATGTTAAAGTTTGTTTTTTGAATCATAGATGATGGAAGCATAATAAACGTACCTATATAAATAATTAGTTATATCCTTTTGGTTAGAGAATATGTCTGATGACCGACCATATTATACTTAGGTTCAAGTTCTATGCCAAGTGATTGCCGTTGTTTTGTGTTGTAAATATGCTCGTATCTCCCTCATGTCATAATTACCACGAGTCATTGACATTAAAGATGCCATGTCATGCTATATCATAGAAAAATCGAAGGCAATGATTACTACACTCCTCCATCATTATCAGACTTCCAGGGGCTGTTGCATGGTATGATGTCAAAACTTAAAACTGGTCTAGAAAAGTAAACTTATAAAGGTTTTCGAAAATCGCTCCTGCGTCATTTGAGTTGCACGAGCGTTTCAGGAACATTTTGAAATTGGTTTTCGTCGAAATTTAAAGCATGTGGGAACTGTTGTGAACTGCCTAAAACTGTTTTAAGAACCATTACTGTAGTTATCACAATCAGAATCGGTAAAGAACTCAAGGTATTTAAAAGCAAACAACAGACCCTATGATGAATTGAAACGACGAATTCTTTTAGTGGCTTGGATGTAAAAAGCCGATATCCCCAGAATTATTGTAGATATCAAATATCGCATTGGCTGCTGACGAAAGCAAAGTGCTCCAGTCGTCGTGAAAAAAATTGTTGTTGGATAAATTTTCAAGATTCGTCGACCGGCAGTTGTGTATTACATTTTGGAGACTTTATTTTTTAAGTACTCGTGTACAATACTATGGTATTTTTGCAAAAGACTATCTAAGTCTTGGGAGTGGTCGAGTCGGCTTGACGAGTCACGTGGCTTACACTCCACTGCCTTCCTCTCCCACCGCACCATTGTGTCACCACATCGCTTGGCATGTAGCTTTATTGGTTATGCTAGTCTTGAACAAGAAAAAGTAAACAATTGGGTAAACAATCCATTCAGCAGTTCTGTTTACGCTGTGTTTTTCTTTATGAAAAGTGTTTTTTTTCTCTCTCTCTTTTTCCCGTGGGAGCTCTGTTCACAGGTGCTGATGGGAGTGGAAGTCCGGCCTAAGAAATTTTATCGCAGACGTGTATTTAAACGCTTATGATCTTTTCTTAATTAAAACGATTTCAGTTAGAAAAGTTCTACAGTTGTCTTGTGCAACGAGCTTAGAAACATTGTATAAAAAAAACTGTTTTACCTAAGTAGATTTAAGGTCTGGAAGTTTAAAATTAGAAAAGTGTTGGGCAACTGACCCCAGAAATGAAAATAGAAAAAAGGCGAAGTTTTAAAACTCGAAACATAGTGAACTCAACTGCTATAAATCTCTTCAATCCCAATAAGCATCGTTTATGACTAGAAAGAAACTGAGAATACGACATTCGTTACAAATATTGTGAATATCTTTCTTAAAAAGCGTGCAATATATATACACATATTTATAAACTATTATAATTAAACTATACACTATGATAAACTATCGTTTCAATGTAGTCTTTATATATGGGCTGTAACATTTCGATGCAAGTTGTGGCAGTCAAATGTAAATATCTTGCAGGTGTTGAGGGAAGTTTGCTATTTTCATTTCTGTCTTGCGGGTTCCTTTCAGAAAAAAACTGATGAGAACTATGCTTAAAATGTAACCGACACATTCGGCCGTGACAGGACCAGTTCCAGAAATCACTATACTAAAAGAAAGAAAACTTCACAGTGCCGAGATCTGCTGGCTTGGCTTAGCCTTATTCATTCTGCTCCAAAAGCCATCTTTGTCTCTGCAACCATCACTAGTGGACAGATCGACGGTAGAATGTTAACTCCTTGTGTGACAACCTTAGATACTCTAAGATGGTTGTTGTTAAGGTGTTGCCTGTATATGTCCTCTTAGGAAACTAAAAGACGTGTGTGTTTAGGAATAATGCAATGACTAGCAATTGTCCCCCTGTATATTCAGGCAAAGCGGCAAAGCCCACACAAGGAAAGACTAGCAGATGTTATAGCAGACAAAAGCGGAAATGGAACGAAAGCTGTGAGGCTTTGTGTAAATTTTAATGTCCACGAATCTCGCCTCCTGTAGTGGAGAAGTCTGGTAATGGAGCAATTACAGTTATTTTGACAAGCAACTTGATCCGGCAATTTCCTTCAAACGAAATCTTGGAGGAACACTGCTGTCTATAGTCAGTGCTTTGAAAAAAATAAAAAAAGCCCCCGCTATGCTGGGCTTTGCAGTCACCGCGAACCTTTCTTTCCTTTCCGCATTTTTCCGCGCCGTCCATTTTCACCTTACTTGCTTCGTGCCCTTTGTTTACGCCCTTTAGAATCTCAGGACTGATGCAGTTTCATTCCAACGATAGCGGCCTGACGATTGTTGCGATACAAGATGCAGGCCTGATATCATTTCCACGGCGCTGAAGCCCTGTTCTCCACCCCCACCCCCCTTCATTCGCATGTTCAACACAGCGCAGTGACTCCAGTAAAGCGGCTCGAAACGGTCGTCATAGGGTTTGGGTCTACCTGATATTTCTTTCTCGAAAAATTATTTACAATTGACGAGAAGCTGCCTGGCTTGGTACAGAGCAAACGAAACAAGTTGTACGACCTCAGTCATGCTTCAGGCCTTAAGTTTTGCTGGAGATTGTTGAAGAAAGTCATTCAAACTGTCAGATTTTAAATATTATGGACATGGCGGGAAGAGCAATGTTCGCATTTATTCTGCTTGCTGCTTTAACCTACGAACTAACTAATCAACTGATTCTTCAAATGTCAGGGTGGAACTCATCTCCATGATCAACATCGCAATGGAAGTGATTTTTATCAAAGTCTAATTGCGTGATATGGAGGTGTAAGGAAAGTGATTGCCATCACATCTCGGTGTGTTGGAAAAGGTTCAGAAAGAAACATCGCCCTGAGTGCAGCGTGTGTGTGTGTGTGTGTGAACATGACCTGAACACTGGTATCGCCAGGTATCGGCCGTTGGGCCGGTGGCTGGTGCTCGCGCAGCGGCGGCGACAAAGATGGCGACTATAGGCTGCTGCCGGAGGCCCGTACTGAAAGGCGGAGATTAATGACAAAAAAGAAAAAAAACCTCACCCCGTCGGAAACCATTCACAAAATCAGTCTCCCCTCGTTTTATGTGGGGCCTGTGGAGCAAGAGAGACAGAAAGAGAGTAGGCTAACAGTGGATTTATTTGAGTATTGTATGCGCCACAGATCGGCGCCTGTCTCTGTTCAACCGGCCAGAGGGAAGTGTGTAGAATTACACCCCCCCCCTTTGCAAACGGTTTGTACAGGTTCTTTTTATGTCAGTGTAGAAAAGGAAGACTGTCACATTTATTTATTTATTGTCCAGGAGATCATATAAATGTTTCGCTCATAGAACTTTGTTCTCTTTATTTACGCTACTCTGTCCCAGAATACTTTGGTCTTAGAAAAACAGGGGACTTTTACGTTTAGCTTATATGATAGATACTGGTGTTTTGAATCATATTCGAGGAAACTGTCAAGCTGTAAAACAAGCACTCGCTTGCAATCACGCCTAAAACACAGTTTCTAGCCGAGTTATGAAAGTCGTCGTGATTGTGTAGTCTTTCCCGAAAGAAAACAAATTGTCCCTAATGCGAGTTGTTGGCGGCCCCAGGAAAGTTGTCGAGTGGTACTGCGGTACTGTTTGCGGTTTTACCAATTGACCAGCACAAATTTGATTTTTAAGCTTGCAATCGCGGGCGCATGACCGGCATCAGAGGTATGAGTCCCTCCATGCTGTGTCCCATTGTGTCTTCCCTACGACTGGTACCTCCTCTGCCAGCTAAGGGATGAGAAGAAGAATCTGCGAGAAGAGCGAAAGCTGCGGTACAGCACAGGAAGGATGATGTCCTGATCGCATCCTACCTTTAACAAAGCAAGGTGCGTGCGGGGCACTGACTTTATTTGTGCACGAGGGTCTGCAAAACGTTTACTTCAACTGGTGTCAGCAAAACTGAGAAAGAATTGCGATGGCATTCTTCTAATTTTTACCCACGGCAGCCGACAGCCTGCAACTCCTGCATTAAAGCTGTATGTTACGGTCTTGTGAATGTAATTCGTTGTCAGGCCATTATTATCGCTCACATTGTCATCACTGTGCTCTGGTTAGAAGTTTGACGGCGCCGATGATCTCCAACCCTGATGCTAGCGTTTTGACGTTTCTTTCCCGCTGAGTTAGTTATGGCGAGGTCCCTCGACAACACAACATAGGGGCCTCCTTGAGCCTCCGAAGAGCAGTGCTTTAGTAGCGATGATAAGTAAGCGATTGCTTTGCAACCAGAGTTTTAAAATATCGGAAACGTCAGTTGATATCATTTAAACTCAGCTTGCCATTTATAGTGCCTTTTCCTCTAATTAATCCACGTCCACACCCAGTACATTATGTTCTTCTACAAAAAATAAAACTTAAACACACACACACACACACACACACACACACACACACACACACACACACACACACACACACACACACACACACACACACAGAGTAGTAAACAAATATAACAGGTAGTAATGTGCAAGTACATATCTGCCAGTAATGTGAATGTATATATATATATATACCAGCAAGTAATGCGGAAGTACATATCTGCCAGTTATATGAAAGTACATATCAGCCAGTAATGTTAAAGTACACAACATGCAGTGATGGGAATCAGCAGTCAATGTTAGGTTAACTGCTGTTCTTTCTGCTACGACCAGGTATTTCTTTTTCTCCCCACCCCGTTCACTCACCCACATACACCCACCCGTGTGTAACTGTTTCCAGCTCAACTCAGATGCAAGGCTTGTAAACGAAAGCCGTCAGCAAGAGACAAATCTGTGGCCACACAAAGAGGCAGACACGTCACATCCGCAACTAGCAACTGTAGGTGTGCGTCACGCATCACTGCCTGTCATGGTGGAGGGCAGCCATCACGGGTTGCACACCGCCAGCATGCACAACACCGAGCTGTGTGGACGCTGGTCAAGAAAAATTACAGAAACACTGATAATTTATAACGTGTATGTCAGCCACAAACGACTGCCTTGTGTTTGAAACGGGTTATTGTACGAAGCGGAGCGCGAGAAGGGAGGGTGCAAAACAACCATTAAAATAAATATCTGCTTCGCAAGCTAGGCCATTATGTTATCGGGTATCCGCCAGGAATTCTCTCTCAGAACCCGGAGCTTTTGAGAAAAGACGCTCTTTTGAAAGGCGAAACAGGGCCCCGGATGCAGCTTCAGGCCAATAAAGACCACCTCGTGTGAACACGTGACAAAAAGAGAAGGGTCGCAACTCTCGTGTCACAAGACACCGGAAAGGTGATTGCTGTGAAAGCTGACCGTCTCTCCTAGTCTCGAGTGGTTAATGTCGCCGCATGATTTTGAAAATAAAGTCGTTAGCTTTAGACAGCATTTACCAAACTGAAGTTTCCTACCAAAAGGACTGCAGCGCTTCAAGATGGCTGATCACAGAACCAGTTTGACTCCAGTGATGAAGATGACTTTTCCATGGCTACGAGAATAATCGCGAAGTCTACAGGACAATTTAGCTTCATCTGTATGCAAGGAAGATTATACATGACGGTTTAAATAAAAGCTACTGACTGTAGATAATTCTTAAATGGTACTACTGATGTACTTAGATGGGGTGGTGGCTGAGGAGGTTAAGGCATCAACTGATAGATTGGAACACTGAACACGCGTTGCCCGTGCAGTGACTTTGACCACGCTTCATTTGATCCTGGCAGAGAGGACTGAAGAGAATCTCTTAAAGAAAAACGAACAATACCTTTGTGTGAAGCACTCGTTACCTGAGAAAGGAGGAATGGCATGGAGGAGTAGGGGTCTTTACAGCAGCAAATCTGGTCACGTGACTGATAGCTGCCGTCGTTTCAGTACGGTGGAAAAAAAGAGTGTTCCGCGACTGGGGTTAAAGGGAAAAGCCATGAAGTGGTTGTCATCTGTCATCTTTTGTCGATGAATGTGGTTCGAGAGATTATAGTCCTTCTCTTGGTAAAACGCCTCTACAGCTAAGATGTGAAGTGTAGATTGATTGATAGTTTGACTAAAATTTGTTTCCTCTGATCAGGATCTGAACCGCCGCATGTGACGCTACACACTGTCTGTTATATTTTAAATTTGTTCCCTCATACAGTGTACACAATGTGACCTTTTTCACATTTGACACGTTACCTATTCCTTATACACTCTACTCATACCAGACTTAAACAGACTACTTATACAGTTCAGAAAAATGTCCAATTTATTTTGAGATACGACTTCCTATGCCCTAGATAACTTTCTAGTAAAAGCCAGAGAGTCAGAGAACATGATAAGTGAGATCGCTAGAAACTTTGAGAAAGAGAATAAAACGTGTTGGGCCGTTTTCTAATGTGTACTATCATTTGTATTCAGATGTGGACAGCACATCCTTTCGATCTGAGGTAAAGATGGTCTCTTAACCTTGTGTTGAGTTGGCTGGGAGGTGCACATCCGTCTTCTGGCTCCAGTGCTCTAAGCACTCATCTGTTGGCTCCCCCCACCCAATTTTGATCCGAGAAAAAATAGAACTGTGATAAGATAAGATAAGATGCTGTGAGATAAGTCAGTGGTGCTGTATGTTTAGGGGAGATAAGTCAGTGGTGCTGTGTGATGGGGGAGATACGTCAGTGGTGCTGTACGTCGGGGGGGAGATAAGTCAGTAGTGCTGTACGCTAGGCGCTGCGGAGGGGGAGAGGATGGATTTGCATTTTTGACACACCTGCCTGGTATTGGCGACAACCGGTTTATTTGCATTGACAGTTCCCTTTTCTTCAGATTTTTTTTCTGTCACAAGGCGTGTTGCAAGACAAGCCGTCATGGGACGGGGCACAATCAAGCCACTGTGTTGTTCAGCATTCTTCCCGGGCTGGGGCGGTCTCCGGCGATCTGTTACTCCCGGGGCTGGCATTTTGACATGTTTTCCAAACACAGTCTGTTTGATGTTGTTAAGTGAATTTCAGCTTCCATTTTTTTTAATTTTTGGAGCGGAATGTAGTGTTACGGGAGAGTGTGTCACAGGCGAGACAGCGGGGTCAGGCGAGAAAATACGTGTTGCAGGTTTCTTTGCCTCAACATCTACATAATAAGTACACAGAAATATAGAATATTGTTCATACCTTTGGTGATTGAGTGAGAACTTGCGATGGTTGTTGTATGACTTACTATTCAGTCTGGCTGCAGTATGTTTATATAAGAACAAAACATATGCGCTGAGAATTTACTTGATAATGCGTAGATATTAAACATACGCTTGATGAGAAGAAAAACTACAGGTGAGAGAATAGGGAAGAACCAGGGATTATGGTCCACTGAAGATGTAAATTCAGGGGAAAAAAGGTAATCTTCTCACCATTCCCGACAGCTGGGAAAAGTTTGCTGCGCCACAATGGTATCGATCCGGCGCACCTCTCTGTTTTCTAAGAACTCAGTTATCCGCTTTCCCAGTCTAACCACTCAGTTATCCGCTTTCCCAATTCAAGAAAAGTTGTTGATATAGAACATATTTATCTATGTGGACAGAGTTGATAGACGAAGGGTTGAAGAGCAAACTTAAAGAATAATGAATGAGAAAAGGAAAAAGTTGTATAGGGGAGGAGGTATGCTGTATTTGCTTGTGCTGTGACGGTAGATGTTTAACAATCTCAAATTACACCTGTACACATATTCTCCTGTCCTAATACTCGAATAGTGTCAGCGAGCAGTGTCGCCATTGTCTGCTTTTGTAGCCATGCAGCACGTAAAGCCTGCGCAGACCCTGACGCACGACAGACAGACAGACAGACAGACAGACAGACAGACAAGGGAGGTTAAGGGGAGAAGTTTTGTACCGGTTAATGATTTTCGCTCTAATGTCAAGACCGCAAGGGACCTGTGGATATGATGAGGTGGGGGAGGGGGGTTACTTTGTCACAGTACACCACACGCCGTATCACCAAAGACACCTCGTCACAAATTTCCTCTCTCAAACCATTTACATCAAGTTTTATTTTGGTTTTCCTCTTCATCTCTATTACACGTCTCACTGGTAGTTACTGTTTTGAGGTCTTTAATTCCACCACATGGGTAAAAGACTGGATTATACTTTCAGCAATATCTCTGTTAGTGGGGGACTTGATTAGTTTGTAAGCAATCATGATGTGCAACAACGACGACACCAACATGGTGATGATGGTATCGTGATCTCAAACTTTCCATGTGTTTCTATTCACCCCCTTGCTCTCCCTATTCCCTCCTGTCTGTCCCTCCCCACCTGGACAAGAATATAGGGAAGTAATTCTAATTTCAAGTTTGACATTGCAGCGCGCGGCCTGGCCGTCCCCCCAAGCGCAGCCCGTCCATTCACGCCAGCCCCGAGACAATCGAGAAGCTCAAGAAGACCCGCATGGACAGCGCCGACTTCCAGTTCGACCCGCGCCTCTACGGTACAGACAATGTGTTGTTGCGTTTTTAGTGTTTCTTGTTGTTGTTGTTGTTGTTGTTTTGCTCGTTTGTCTGGCTTGTTGAGTTATGAAAAGAAAGACATCTCTATGAGGTATGCTTTTTTTAAATGTCATAAAACATCTTCGCTTGTGTCGTGGGAGGCCGAGTTGCAGGAAGACAGAGGAACGTGGGGAAGGTCCATCTGACTTCAGGAGGCAGAAGTACAAGTTAGACTGGGGTGAAGTATGTACATGACTTGAGGCATCTATTCTAGAGGGTGTCAGATAGCTGACAAATGCTTTGACTTACATCTCACTGATGCAAAATAGCTTTAAAGATGTTAACCTACCGCTCACTAAGGTCATAGAAAGCCCAGGATCGTGACAAGAGGGCAAGATATAATGTGAAAGATCACCAGGACAGGTGCTAAGCACTAAATACTAGTGGAGTGCATATTTTGATGATTGGGTAGAGCCCAGTGCACGATCCCCAAATTCTGGTCAGTCCTCTGGAGATACAGTACTACAAACATCACCATGCACAGAAAGAGGTCAGCAACACAGATGTATGGATGGTACGTGGATACGTTTAGGTTGTGAAAGCCTCAGCCAGTGGAAAAGCAGGGAACATACGTCGGGTTTTGGTTTATCGGCATTGTTACCCAGGTCACTCGCCAACTTGACTGAAGATCAAACCATTACTTAAGTGAATTATTCATACAACCCTGGATATGAAGTACGATTGCCACGAACTTCTTTGTCGGGAACGACTTTTTAGAAGAAACAAACGTTGGGTCCGTTGCGGCAGGCAGATTTTGGCCGCTTGCTTTGAAGATTTAAAGAAGGCAAATGGCCGTCGTGACAGCATGTGTCTCACCTTGTGGGGCACCAGCCCGTGTCTATCACTGCGATCCCCTGCACGCTGGGAAGCTTCATCGTGGATTATTTGAATAGATACACTGTTTATCAAAATTATAGTATATTGGTATAAAATGATTGCAAACCTCGAAGAAAGGTCTTTGTTTCCGGAACCATAAACGTGTAAAAGGTACTCAAAATAAATAGAAAATCATACGCCCATCAGTCTGTCATTAAAGTAACGCACTAAGCACCGAGACTGGAGACGATGGGACTCGAAGCCTGTGTAGTCAGAGACTACAGGCAAAGATCGACAGCCAACCCCAAACGCCCGGTGGAGGGCTGACGAGTCTTTCGTCTGCCGCGTGAAAGTTTTGAGCTTGTGCAAGCAGCTTCCGCCTTCTCTGTTGTGCATGAAATTCCTTGATATTAAAGAAATTGACTTCTTAAATATGTTTTAATATATTTATTTTAATAAAGAATCGAAATTAACTTTTACATGCATTAAATGTGTTATGTCATTATTGCATATATTCATGTTACAAAGATGGTTTTGTCGGTAAGCCAACCGTAAGGTTCGAGAGTGTTTACGAAAATTTGTAGCGATTTCACGAATTCCACTTCTTAGTTCAGATCGAGGCTGCTAGAAATGTATTAATATTTTATCTATTCCTCAGCGTGTACTGAATTTGTGATGACATGTTGAATACATCTGTTTCATACTTACAGAAAAAAACACATTTTAATAGTTTTTTAATGTCCCGTTTGTATTTAATTGTTGGTTCAGGCTTTTAATGTGTCCTGTAATTTATTTTCCACAAATCAAATAAGTATTTTTACTCGTGACCAGCAGCGTATTACGGCGCTGACGCCGAAAACTACTCATTTGGCTGCTGGAGTATACTTATTGTTTGTTTGTTTGTTTGTTGTTGACACAAACGAGGGAGGGAAAGAAATATGAGAAACAGAGTAGGTGAAAAATTATTTTGGAAACCCTCTTCCTCTTATTTTGTGATAGTATTCTGTGTTTCTTCTATAGTAACATCTTCCTGGAAATTTTGTACAGAGGTGTGGAGTGCAAATTTCTTGAAGAGAAAGACATTAAATGAAGACAAACAAAGTAGTTAGTACCTTTACATGCAGTCTTTTTGCTTTACCGCTCGATGGGCGGCCCGATGGTTCAACGGTGAGCACGGTATTCTTTGTATATGACACCCGTTTATAGGGCCAGGTGTTTTGTGTAGCCTCAGTTGCTGATCCGGTGTAAAACACATTTTACCCCCAGTCCACCCCTCCACCACCACCATCGCTCGTCATCTCGTGAAGATTAGAGACGCTTCGAGAATCTACAGATTATTTTATAAGTAATGCTTTGCTACTGGAGTTTATGACCGGAATGGAATGCGTTAAAAATGAACTTCCTCCCAAACCTATTCTAATTCACTAGGGAATAATTTTATGTTTTGTCAGTCTTTGTACGCAGCGCAGCTCGGATTTTCTCTCTCCCCCCCCCCCGGCAAAGCAACAAAACAACAAGAGTAGCTCTAGGACGCACTGCAGAAAGGAAAGCAGGAAAAGACGAGTGCATAGATTAATCTAGCGCATGCGCGTTGTAAGTTATCTCTTCCCGCGCGTGAGGTGGCAGTCTTTCTGTTGATCGTCTCTGGGTTGGTGTAGTCGTCAACTTAGACTACTAGTGATTCAAGGTCGGCGTGGCTTTTTTTTTTGTTACTGTTGTTTCCTTTTTTAAAACAGTTACAAATTTTCAGTTTGTAGGACTTCCTTCAGCATGATTAAGCAGTAAATCTGCAAACAAACGAAGAACGTATTGAAGACTACAATCTAATTATAAATACTTAAAATGATGGATTTTATTTGTTTGACAATGATTTTATCGCCAGAATTGTGTGGTCAGTACTCAACTTTAAAAAAAAATTAATCACACCTATGTCTACGAATATAATCATTGAGAAAGATAAATTGAAAACCTACAAAGAAGTCGGTTTGACAAATATGCACCAAATAAGTCTTCGAAATGTTAGTGCGAAAACTTACCGATAGGATGACATTGGCCTCTAAACGTCTAAAAATGTTCTATTCTTTTTTTTTTTGCCAAAACGTTTTATATTTGTTGTGTGCCCGAAGCTTTTTCCTTTCGCGAAGTTGAAAGCTGTCAGGTCTCGACGAACCATTTGACAACCAATATCTAGAACCGCGCCGAAATTCATAATAGCAACAATGTACTTGCAATCAGCTTGTTGCTGAGTTACATTTCTATTTTATTTTTATTTTGAGGAAAAATTGTCATCCTCTTTTCCCTACGGCTTAGAGCCAATAAACGGAAAACATAACAGACCATAAAACTTGTACCTCCGTCAACAGACCATAACGCTTGAGCTGCTGTACCACCGTCAACACAGCACCTCTCGTCGTCGTCTTCCTCTTCGTGCTCATGATGAAGTGGACGCGCAATCGACAATTGGCCTTGTTCTGGAACTGACGTGGAACATTCCTCTGCAAGCAGTCCAGAGATATATGTACTTGGCTTCTCATCATGCCAATCAAGTGAAGGAGCGCTTACAGTCAATAGACATCGAGGACATTAGGACACGAGGGTGATGAAGACGCAACGTCACGTGGCCTCACGAGGGGATGTCGTTGGGCTGCGTTACCCTCGCAGTTGTTAGTTAGCCGTGTACCATCTGTTTCAATCGCCGCGTCGATGATTGCAAACGATCACCATGACATGAATTAAAAGCGGAACAGCTTCAGATGTATAAGTTCCAGAACATTAAACAGGAAAAGCGGAAGCTGAAATGAACGAGAGGTGCGGAGGTTGCAGCCCCTAGTCGCTCACCTGTAATTTCTTTCTTTGTCACTCTAGACGCTTCCAGAATACCTGACGTGAAGGATTTGAAATCGAAACTGGGTGCTGAGGACAAGCAGGCAGCTGTGGAATATACAATATCTGGCCGTCATCCTCGCGCAGAGACGGATCACTACTCATTCGTCAAGACGGGGCAAAGAAATCCATAAAAGCACTTCCGGTTTCTCTTGCGCATGCACGTGCACGAATCCCGGTTGCTGATGTTTGGAGCACCGCGAGCCTCTCTCTCCGTCTGTTAGGTAGACAATCTGGAATAAGAGTGGCGATTATTTAGAGAGACGGCCACGAGAAGTGAAATCAGTTTGCTTAAGATGCCGCAAGAGGGCGCACCAATACCCACCATTCATCATGCGCTGCTCGCTACTCACAACACGCAGGCGCACAGCCGTTGACACTGATGGATCCAGTCCACGCGCCAAGCATGCACACAAGCACCAGATCGTCTGCTTCTGTTTCGTTGGATCTTTTAAATCAACAATCTCATCTTACATTGGCGCCTTTCGATCACGTCTCTCTACGTGAGGCGACCTGCCGTGAAAGGAGATTGAACACTTCACAGTCTTCATAGTCCCGTCACATCTGTTTTTGAACTGTCTTGTCTCATTTGTCTCATTTGTCCAAAGATATCACAGGAGCTGCCTCTTACACTAGTGCTTGTCCCATCTGGCATAAAAATCTGTATAGTGTCACGACAGTCTTTTGTTTGATCTGTTTTAAGGTACGTGTTTAGTTATCATACACATCATCATGATCTGTCAAGTGAATGTTGTATCTTGTGTCCGTCGCTGCTACGTTACCTTGTGTTTAAGTACAAAGACAGCATACACATAATTTTCCATGACTACGATTGGCTGCCTTGACCACTGCTTTGATTTTCCTTTTGATTCTGCATTTTGTGCACAGACTACAGTTTTGTACCTGCTGTGGGTTCAGATCTCACCTCCGGCACACGTCATTTCTCTCTGACTATGGCTCCTATTTATAGCGCTAGATTAGCTCAGTGACCGGCATGGCTCTGTGTAAAAACCAACCAACCAACCAACCAACCAACCAACCAACCAACCAACCAACCAACCAACCAACCAACCAACCAACCAACCAACCAACCAACCAACCAACCAACCAACCAACCAACCAACCAACCAACCAACCCTGTTTATATTTATCTGATCTAAACGCAGCATTCTTAAATAGGCTTGTATGGGCTTTCAACCATTGTCTCTTCGTGTCTACCCGCTT
This sequence comes from Marisa cornuarietis, assembly GCA_004794655.1. NCBI lineage: Eukaryota > Metazoa > Mollusca > Gastropoda > Architaenioglossa > Ampullariidae > Marisa > Marisa cornuarietis. The sequence continues at coordinate 977,854 of SMMW01000551.1, read as the reverse complement.
TTCAAATCTCTCCCATCCCGTCCGACTAAACTACTTGCATTTAAAACTGTTTTATCATCACAATGAGTTTTGAACCGCTCACATTTAAGGTGTGTTTTAGCATCGCAGTCAGCTGTGACTTGCTTACATTAAAGTAGTTTTTAGTTCTATAATCAATCAGCCGTGACTTACGATGAGCGCTGGGTCCACAGGATGCACGCAGGGCGTGTAGCGGGGCAAACTACTGGTGGAGCCTGTGATACAGAATTTGTCAGCAGCAGTCAGAATTATGGTTAGTGCCGAGCAGTTTCACTCGAAACGGCTTGAGAAGCCTGTGCAAATATTCTGGCGCTGAGAGCGGGGGCTGCCATTGTAACGGTCTGGCAGTTTATCGGATCAGACCGCCGCTGGAGTGGAAAAGCGAATCGAGCAACGTGCTCTTGAGGCTGAGTCTAATGATTGGGGACCAACATGGACAGTGGGGCACCTCGTACCGCCATCGCCTGTGACGCCAGGGCTGGGAAGATGTTGGAGGGGGGAGGAAGGGGAGGAGGTAGTCTTCAGGTGATTCTTGTCTCTCTCACAAGTTCGGATCCAGATTTTCTATGTGCTGCTATCCAACTTTCTTCTCATTACATCTAAGCAGACAGTAGGTCGTCACAATGTGACTTTTCTCATTTTCCAACTGTTTATAGGGCGGTAAAGCAGTTTACGTTGTATACTTTATAGACCACAGTGGCCTTTCATCTTGTCATAGCTATTAGTGTGTAATTTGCCGTTTCATCACGGAGAGTAATGTGCTATAACAGAATAATTTCTCATTTGATACTGGAGAGTAATGTGCTTTAAAATAACAGAATAATTTGTTATTTGGTATGGGAAAGTAATGTGCCATGAGATAGCAGAGTAATTTGTCACATCAGGGAAAGATTTAAGAAAGATTGACATTCAATGCCACCTTACTACATTTGAAACTGCTATATATATATATATATATATTTATATAAATGTTTATAAATACATTCTATTTTTAGTTCAATATTGTGAGTCCGTGCATAAAGTACTTTTATTATAATAAAATAACTTATCGTTTCCTTTTATCACAGAAGGATTTTGCGATTCACGAACACAAAATAATAGTCTAGATTTTTTTAAAAATTCAGAGTCGTTTCTAATATCTGTGTTAACGATAAAATCACATCACACGCCCCTTTCTTCCATTGTCTCAGCATCGTACACGAGAGTAAGCGGTAGTTGTTGTCCAGTCCAGACTATTTGTTCTAATCTGATTCAGGGTCATGGCGGAGACTTAAAACATTCGTCATTGACAGTTGTTTGTCATGGGACCTACAGTGTTTACCTTGTCCCTTGGTCAGGATCGCTCTGTCCACGTGGCATGTACGTTTACTTTGTTCATGTGTATGAATCACTCTCCCCAAGTGACAAGTTTACTTTGTCCGTATGTAAGAAGCCAAAGTAACCAGTAAAGACACATTTCCTAATCCATTCGTCTTTTGCAATAGAGACCTCCAGACATAACACATAATATATATTAGATCATAACAAGTAACAAGCTCATAACAATAAATAACAAGAAAAATAATATCAACGGCAAGGAAACTAAACTCAGGCATTGCATTATCTCTAACTTCAGGCATTGTATTATATCTTAGTTCTAAACACAGGCATTGTATCAATTATTAGCTCTAAATGCGCCACACTTCACAGAAACAATGCGGTGAGTCGCTGTGGTCTCCCAATCTTAATGTGGTCATTCTCATCATCAACACTAACAACATTTTGGGCTTTGATGAGCCCTTTTTGTATTCTTCTGACTCTGTTCTGGCTCATTACAGGTGAGCAGAAAGCTCGTGTGTATGGACAAGTGGCTCACCTGTGTTGACAATGTCCTAAAACCCTTTAGCTTCATTCGCGCAATCATCCTCTTCATAATCCATAAATTTCTTTGGCCTTCGAGTTTAGGCAACGCTTTTTGCTTGGCGGAGTCGGCCTACCTGTCTTGCGGCAGATCCGGTTTAACTAAAAGACATAGCTGCAAGCCACACATCTTTCTTATTTTCCCTTCATCATTGTCAAGTCAAATATTTGCAGACGAGTAAGAACTCTCTAATGGAGCTGAAGAACATCGGTCGCGATTGTCTGGAAAACCAGCGGAAGTGTTTTCAAACGCGCAGAAAGCAGTCGCAAGTTTTCCGCCTCCTTCAGTGGTCTGGTCCTGATGCCGAGAAGAGTGAGACACCAAAGGACGGCGGCTGGATGGATGTAATGCATCACGTGACGCTCTCAAATAATCACTTGTATTTCACAGACTTCTTTACTCTGGCCTTAAAGAGGCTGAATTCCGGTTTGAGAGGCGCAAAGCGGATGATGATTATCTTAGAATTGCCTGCAAATGCCAATAGCCAGTCCAGCGCCACTGGGCTCAGTTGAAACCCAAAGATGACCGAAGAAAGGCCCCTGGAGATCGCAAGCATCATCTTTTAAGCCGTTCCTGTTTGAGACAACAAAACCTTTTCCTCGCCTAGTCGAAATCCTTTAAACGCTCAACGATCCCCCTGTGTCCTGCGGTAGGGCACTCTTATTTGCGATCAATTTCACAGACCACTTTTGATATCTTGGAGAATAGGAGCGACAAGCCCGTACGCAAGCCGTGACTGCGGTTTTCAATTACGGCTGTGCCAGCTAATTGATATCGGTGTGGCTAGCGAACTGGTCTGAACTTGCTCACACACGAGATCTCCGGGCATCGAGAAGCGGCAACGAACACGGCCGGATGTTGCGATAGAAGGTTCGCCATTTTGTCTGTCGTCTTTTGGACAATCGTCCAATCTCGAAACGAAAGGCAAGGAAGTTCAGTTTTTCGTAAAGTGTGCTTCTCATCGGTGAGCTGCATGCAGATCCCCATTGTCCGAGTCAATTTTCACTTTATAAATAGCCGCTTGGTTCATCGCAGTTGTTCGAGTCAGTCTGTAAATAGCCGTTAGTTAGGTCATCATTGTCCCAGTTAGCTTCAATAGATAGATCGCTATTGTCCAAGTCTACGTCTAGGCCTGTGGGCTGAGTGGACCGAGTTCTTTCTCTACTTGTGTGTGTGTTTATACAACCTCAATTGTTTGCCGACATCTTAACCAAAAGGTAATCCCCGGGCCGAGACAGTCTGATGACGACAGTACTTCATCTCCGCTGAAGACAGTCGTTCATCTGCGTGTCGAAGACGTCGTTGGTTTAACCAAGGGATTAAGACCCGAGAGCGGGGGCTGAGCCATGTGAGCTCGCGGGGAGGCGATGAGAGGTCAGGTGTGAGCACTACTCCCTCCACCTTCTGTCTGCCTGTCACCTGCTCGCATGCAAATGTCATCGGGTTTCGGGCAGGATACGCAAAAAGAAACAGAAAATAAATGACAACTGCTTGTACTGTTTGCACTGCGCTTAAAGACTAGAACTTGATGACATCTCACACCTAAAAAAATGTCTTTTTGCAAAGGACATATTATTAAGACAGCTTCACTTCTTTACTTTACTACACGAAGGTCTGCATATATAATTTATGTATTTCAACATCTACATTATATGGCTAGGTGTGCGTGTGTGTGTGTGTGTGTGTGTGTGTGTGTGTGTGTGAGAGAGTGTGTGTATTTGAGTTGAATAAGCTCAAATTGCAAGTGTGTACGCGCGTTCGTGGATGCGTACGCGTGTGCTCGTGTACATATATCTGTGTGGGTATACTTTTATGCATACGAATTTGAAGATCAGTTTTGTGAGAACGATTGTATACACAGTCTCTAATATTTTGTATGAATATTCTTTTTCAATTACAAACATGAAGTGCAGAAAAAAACATAATGGTTGCAAGAAACTCTTGAGAGTCCCTTGTTTCCATTTTTCGAATTTTTTCTAGAACCGATTTTGTTTTCAGCATTATTTTCATGTGTGCTAAACATTAAGTAACATTAGTTTTTAAACTGCCACTTTGTGGAACTCTAAAATAATCGGGGAGTAGGTGGGCAAGTAAGTGGATCGGGTCATGTCTGGAATCGAAGCTAGCGTCAGGTCTCCTCCCTTTCCCTAGTCACACCTGGCAGACTCTCCTGTCTCTGTCCATCAAACGTGTGATTTCAGACACAGTTTTCAGTTGTCATGACCAGATAAGGACAAAGCTCCTTTATTCTGAAGACCGTCGACACTGAAAGTCTGAGTCTGTCTTTAATACTGCTCAAACCCCATAAACCGCAAAAGCCATGTTAGACAAGATACAGAAACTTGACCCCAGAACCATTCCTGGAACTATGGAAACCACGTGCACAGACTGCCTCTATACAGCCATTGGCGACCAGATGTCAGGGTAAGCTCTTAATACAAGTGGAGAAATTTCTGTGTATGAAATGCCATCCACTTCACAGCGAACTACAGGCAAATACCTCCCACTCCCCCACCAAAAAAAACAAAAAACAAAAAACAAAAAAAAAACCGCCTGAAACTTCAAAGCCTTAATTACCGGAGGAAAGAATCACAGAGAGAGATAGCACAGACATTCTGCAATAAAACCCCGCCCAGTGCGACCCCCCCCCTCTAATGGTCTCCACAACACGTAGCAGTAAGATCATAATGAGCTCTTCTGCAATCAGTTATTTGGTGTCTGCGCTCTCTGCGCTTCTGCTGTCGTTTATCCACTTTGTTTATTTCCCACGTTCTGTTTCTTTCATCGTCCTGTCTTTGACTTCCTTGTACTCTGCTTGACTCGCGGATGTTTCCTTCTGGTGGTTCAGCCTTCGGATTCTCATCCGCGTCGACTCTCAGTCGCGTTACATCACCTTCTGTTCAGTAGTTTTCAGTAGTCAGTTCCTGAAACCCATAAGAAATGTGTGTGTGTGTGTGTGTGTGTGTGTGTGTGTGTGTGTGTGTGTGTGTGTGTGTGTGTGTGTGTGTGTGTGTGTGTGAGAGGCTTAGATTGAGGGTGTAAACAGCTTTCATCAAAAAGATTCCATTAAACTTTATTCGATCACTCGCCTTGATTATTTCTGGAAATATCAACATTCAAATCGCCGTATCATACAGATTTGACAGAGTAGTCCTCACACTACAAGTGCACGTTTTTATTATTATTGAGTACACATTAACATTATTATTATTATTATTATTATTATTATTATTGACTTGCTCAAATGAGTCTAAGTATCTGTGTGTCAATTATGGTCTCCATCCACATTAAAAAAAAAACACTGCTCCTTAATGAAATTTGACAAACACACAAAAAAACAGACATAATCTTAGGAAGCAAAAGAAGAAGCCATCACACAGCTGAGTCAACTGGGTTATTATGATAACTGCACTGCATGATGATGCATTTGAATCCAAAAGACAGCAAATATGGAAGATGACACTCGTGTTACCGTTGTGTCATTTATGTTAATAAAATTGTGGTAACACCATTGACAAATCCGTGCTTGTTAAAGATACTGGTTACTGCTTGATGTTATAGTCTGACGAGAATCTGGTATAAATGTCAGTCATACTTAGTCACATGAGCTCTGTCATAGCTTTGCTGAAGTATTATTAGTTGAAACTGTAAACACAAATAAAGAAATCACGAAATACACCATAGCTTTCACTGCTTCTGGAAATCAAAGCTTCGTGGTTGGCCGTCAGACATCGATGGTAAGGGGAAGCGGGTAGCCGAGTGGTTAGAGCGCTGGCGTCCGAAGTGAGAGGCGCGCTAGGTTCGATACCCGAGTAGCGCAGCAAACTTCTCCCAGTCGACTCAGCTGGCGGGAATAGGTACCTGACTCCATAGAAGGCTAAAGTAAGGCAGCGAGGGAGAGGAGATGGAGACCACCCTCACGTAAAGCTTTGACCGAGAAAAGTGAGGTCTCTAACGACCTGAAAAGGTTAGAAAAAAAAACTCCCACACTGATTCCAGCATTGGTAGACAAGCATCAAAAGCCTAGACTTCAACCATATTTTTTCTAGTAAATGCGCCTTTTAATACGCATTTTTACAAAATAAATGTAACCTTTTCTCTGGTGACAAGCGAGCTTACACACCTGGTCACTCCTAATTTTGTTATGAAATACATTGAAGTCCATGAGACAACAAGGTGTTTGTATATGGCAGCACTAATATAAAAGCAGATCACACAAATACATTATTTTTTTTATGAAGGAACCAGATTTTTCTCAACCATTCGACAGGAAATTCACTCATTTCTGAAAACGACCCATCTACCTCTGTGATGGTCACGATATCAATAAACGACTGTAATAACCGACTTGAGAGAAAAAACATATCGGTGGTGTCATACATATATTGCGCAGCAGAAGAACAACGGGATCAGCTACATGTGACTTCTTAAGGTAAAGACTACTCACCCACTCACCCCCCCCCCCAACGCTCCACACAAGACAAGACAAGATGGCGGGGCTTTGACAGGAAGGTGGTAATGGCACACACATTTCTTGTTCCGATCCCTTTGTTGGCTCACCTCTCCTCCACAGCCAATCACCGGAAACCGCGTTTCTGTTGCAGATCAATTTCTGTTCCAGATCAGTTTCTGTTCTAGATCGATGTCTTGTTTCTGGTCGCTCCTTCCAGCCTCTCGTCTATCCTCCCCCACCCCCCAGTTCTTCTTTGAAAACGATCTCGAGTTGCCTCCTCTGTGCTCTCCCGTTCCCGAGCCGATGGCAGCAGTGTAGCCAGGTAATCTCATGCAGTGCTGTCTCGCCGACAGTTCCGAGTGGCCGGCCAGCCCCTAGACTGCAATATTAGTCACAGACACGCGGCAGCCACTGTAATTGCGGACACGTTGGTGGGATGGGACACCAGGACTACATTTCACCTTACCTGGGGAGGCGTGCGAATTTAGAGACAGCGTTTTAGGACGGAGGAGATGGTGGGGGGAGGGGAAGAAGAGGGATAGATTGATGGGTTGGCTTAAGGTAAACGAATAGGGTAAATATTTCTAACGAAAATAAACTAAAAAGATGAGGACGACGTCGTTTAAGGAAGGAGTTAGCGAAGAGCATTATACAATCTGTACACTCCACACAGAACATTATACAATCTGCGCAATGAGCATTCTTCTGAATGGATACCTGCGCATTACAAATGGACATCATGTCTAGGCATCCACAGTAAACATACAATCTGTACACGTCCACAGGTAAGATTCTAATAGAATCATGTTGTAGATAAAATATCACTGTCTGTTTTAATGATCTCTGACATACACTTATTAGTAGCTAAGCACTTCTATCTGTAGACTCCGCCTGCAGTTGGTCGTGGCCTCTGACCGCTCGCCCAGACAACGTACCGCAGCACAACTAATTAATATTTCGGTATCTAAAACAGTTAAACGCTTAGGCCTGCGAATCGTTTCCCACGCCAGGCACTTTTTGCGAGGACTTTTAGAAGGCCCGGAAGTCATGTTTTTTCAGTACGTTTCAGGTTTTCATTTTGTATGTGCTGGTTTTTTTCATCTACTTGTGCTGGCTTACCTTCTAATGTGTGCTGGTTTTCCGCCTATGTGCGTGCTGGGTTTTTTTTTCTATACCTTGTTGCTTCCTTCACTTCACTCTGAGATGGCGCAGGGACCGAGGCGGCTTGTGCGGCAACGACAGAAGAAGCTGCTGATGGTCCTAAGGACACAGCAAAGTCACGAGGCATGCGTACAGGCAAAGAATTACTGGAAATCAGTTATAATAATAATAATAATAAATGAAGATTTTTTATAGCGCATATTCACACCCATAGAAAGCATGCTCTTAGTGCTTAAAAGTGGGAAGAGACATGAACTAAATGGACAGAACACGAGGGACGGAAAAATGATGACAAACTGAAAACAAAGATAGAAAACACAAAAAAGGCATCAAGTAACAGGAACAGAGAAAAAATTGATTCTGCAGAGAATAATGAGTAAAAAAGTAGCAAGAGCAGAAATGGGGGGGGGGGGTAAAAAAGAACTAGCATTGTGTGGGCTATCGCCCCCACCCCTTCCCTGCCCATTCCCCGTCCAGCATTGGGTCAGTTGAAAACAAAGTGTGGACCATAAATCACGGGATGGATGTCAGGACGAAGTGATGAGCTGATTGCTATTCCTCCCCCGTTTGTTGTCCATTCAATGACTCGGCCCGTGCACTGGTCATCGCCGACAGACGCGGTGTCCAGAAGCGAAGAGTGACAGACGAGGTGGGCGCAGCGTTGTTCTGGCTTGGGCGTGGTGCGGGGCCAGACAGCGCGTATCTGTATGGCAGATGCCTTGGCCATCTTTTCTGTCTGTTTGTGGAAGAGGTAGCACACGACAAACTTCACACTGAGTGCAGGTTATTGCAGAAATTGCGAAAGTTCAAGTTGATAACTAAGAGCACATCCTCGTCCTCATCTTCATCATCATGATGGTGGAGCGCGCGCGTCAGTCCTTGTGTGTGTGTGTGTGTGTGTGTGTGTGTGTGTGTGTGTGTGTGTGTGTGTAAGAGTGTTTGTATTTGTGTGTGTAAGTGGGTGTGTAGGTACATGCGTGCATACTGTTTATGTGATTTTGAATAGTGTTTACCTGAAATCATGTTATGTATGGACTGGAGTGAAGAGATATCCCAGGATGTAACTAGAATAAATGGCTTTTAAGGAAATGAAGTAAGCCGTCCTTCATGTCATTTGCAAACCAGGTATGAAACAGGTATATTGGTGTGGACTAAACACAAAGTGCAGAAGAAGAAGATACAAAGGTTTATTTTTCACTGGCATGAGACTAAATTTTCTGAAATAAACAATTAGAAGAAAAACAACTTAATTTCAGAAGGAAATGATTATTTTATATTAATTTTACGAGACAGATAATGGTTCTCTTATTTTTATAGGAACACCCATGATCTTTCAGTTCTTGTTTTTGTTCAGAGAAAACAATTAAGCTCCTTTATTGCTGTTTTTGGGCAACAATCAAGACCTCGGTTGTCCAAGGACCTGGATAGAATATTTGTGTGTTCAACAAGGATCTTTATTTCTTTTTCAGGGGAACATAAAGCAGTATTAAATGGCTTTCCACATCATCCCTACGCTCTAGGACCGCTGCCTTTTTTGCCTCTCGGTCATCCTATGATGTCACCACCCGTGTCCATGGCAATGGCTTCGCACTTGGCTATGCGGGCAGAGAACTCTTCAGCTAAAGACAGATCATCAGAGCAGGACCTATTATCAAGGTAAGGCCATGATCGTATGTTCTTGGGACTGTCTTGACGCTTGTCAAGGCTGGGCAGACAGTGTCATGTCACCTATTTGATCCCCGCATATAACACAATCTGTCAACAATTTTTACAGGCGCTAGCATCTGCATACTTTGAACATTTCTTTCGTGATCATCACTTGTGGGGAAGGTTTGTACTGGGAGTCGACTTGCGTCCATTTGAGGACGACATATGTGAGGGACAGGGTTTCCGAGTGTAGTTGTGATTGTGCTTCATTGGTAGTCAGTCGGCCGGGGGTAAAGGTAAAAGGTAAAGGTCGCCCCCAATTATAATGTCGTTAAGTAGGAAACTTTATTGTAAACTGGCACTAGTGTTTACTGACAGTCTTTACTCACAAACACAACGACAGGCCAAACTTTTTGTTTTGCAAACGGACTTTTTCGTGTGTTAACAGGATCTTCGCGGGATTATATTTTGATAACTGCTCCTTATTTTTCAGATGACAAAATCATTTCTCATATTATATAATATTGATGATATAAAATGTAACAAGAGCTACGTGATTGAAAGCTATTTCAACAAAAGGCGATATTTCAAGTAAATCAAAACTGATGTAAGCTATCAAGAACTACTTATATTTACGTTCTCAAAGACTGATTTGCACGCTGCGCGCTGTTTACACCAAGGCCATGATTCGGGATAACGGTATCCGCTTGCGAAGAGTCGATGGCAACCCCGTGTGTTAACTCCCCTTCCTGGTGCAGTTAGCAAGAATCACACCGATGCTCTCTCTCTCTCTCTTTCTCTCTCGCTTCCACCCCCCCTCTCTCTGAGGTTGTGACCCTAATGACTGAGGGAGAGTGGCGGGGGTGGGGGTGAGGGGAGGTTCCTTGACAGCAAGAAACATGGCGTCGTAGCTTCTCCAGCCTCTTGGCGCGTTGTCTCACTGTCCCAGCTTTTTATACAAGCGCCCTGCTCACACATGTTTCCAATATCGCCATCAAAACAAGAAATTGGCGGAGAAGTGGAAAAGTAATTTGCCAAACACCCCTGGTGTGGAAGAGAGAATTTTTTCGCCGCCTGTGCTACTTACAAGCACGCACTGAACTGCCCTGCTCTCGGGTGCAAACATCACGTGACCAGAGTGAGGCAGGTTACCCTACTCGTCTGTTCCTGGCGCTTGCAAAAGGAAGACGGTTGTCTTTCTGGGTGATTTCCAGCTTGAGCAAGCGCCGTGACTCAGCGACCTCAAATTCGGAGGGCTTTGGGTTTGACTCGTTGGCAGCAGCTTTTCACACATAACTGGCAAATGATGAAGTGACTGATTTCCTTCACTCCCCCCCTTTTTATATAAAAAAAGACTCTTTTACTTTATGTAATACAACTTGCTGTACAGGTAGACTTTTTGCTGGGATCTTCTATAAACATTCATTATCACACTGTGAAAATCGTGTGTACTGTTTAGCCTTTATATCGCTCTTCCTAAACCCCTGGTGCCTTGCACGACGCAGGACGTAGCGTGGACATCAGCAGAGTTCCGAAGGCAGGCGGTTCGCAATCACAGAGAGCAGTGCGAAGCACTATTTTTTCGATTTCTCGGTCTTACCACAACTTAAAAGATCGTCAAACTGCAATAAACAATTACTGAGTGTTCATTAATCAAAATGAAGAAAAAAGTCATGTAGTCGTCCCCATGCAAACTGACACTGACGCTACAAAATTCCTTCCGATCACACCCTGGCTTCCCCCCCCTCCCACTGATTAGGTGATTAGGTAATTACACCACAAGGTAGTTGCAACTTGTCACGAATGTTTTCCATTCCACAACGACATCCTAAAAGGGACATAGCTCACGTTTGCGTGTGGGCACATTTCTGTACGCAAAGCCCCTTTATCTCCTATCTATAAACATGGAGGTGCAGTATGAGTTTCTCTAATCTGTGCAGTGTGTTTGTGTGCTGGGGACTGGGGGGAGGGGGAGGATGAGGAATGGAGGCTGACCGAGTGACATGGAGTACGGCAAAGCCCGGATGATGTTGACACCAGGCGGGGTGACTGACGTTCGGGGTACCGCGCACCGGCGGTGGATTTTCTGTTTAGTCTGGTTACACCGGGTACTGTCTTCACCTCCACTGCCGCACTCCGCCTGACCCGCGGGGAACAGTTTGGTTTCATCATTTGAGTTACTGCTGGCACTAATTACCTTCTCTTTAGAACCTTTTCGCAGCATATTTACATCTTAGACCATTCCTCCCTTCCTGGTCGTTTTCATCCTGATCCTTTTCTTCTTCTTCTTCGACATGCACACAGACAGGAATGCACTTGACTACATGATACACTTGGATGTAGACGGATCCACAGACCTTATTAGTTTGAGGAACGGGAACCTTTTAAGGCAGAAAAGTTGTCGTTGGCTATGAAGACTTGTCCTATCACATAAAAACAAAAACGTGCAGGCTGGCCCATGTAATCCAAGTGAACAAGTCCCAATGTTCAATGTTCAAAAAGTTCAATGGACGTATTTAATAGCACAATCTCCGACAGGTGGCTGAGTTATGACTCTATGAAGTTTTCTTATCGCGTGGCTCTTAGCTCCAGCATCGATGTATCAGAACTAATAGACAGAGAGAGAGAGAGAGGGAAAAACGATTCTTCTTGTGATGACTTCATGACGGCTTGTGATGATAATAGTGGGTTAATTTTTTTTCCAAATATTTAAAATTATAATATCAAGTGTGGCAAGTGCAGCAAGGTTTCACTCTTGTTTTACGAAAGCAAACTACCTCCAGCTGGTGTTTCTCCTCTCTACAGTTATTGAAGATTTGGCTCCTGTGCGTAGTGTCACCCCGATGCTCTCACTACGATGCTGTAGTTAATCGCTACATGCTCACCTCCGTAATAATGTTATAATTATTCGACATAATTTACTTCCTGTAGAGGAAAACAGTTATTTTTACATTCTTTAATCCTTTATGATGATATTTCATTGTTGATAATAGTAGCTAGATGATAATATCCAGAAAGGTACTCCAGCGTTTTGCCTTGTGTGGAAGAACATATTCTCTGTTATGGTGAGGCGGGAACTTTGTCGTTCGTGTGAGAAAGTTGGAAGAGAGAGGCTGAGATGAAGAGATGCTGTTCCGGTGTCATATACATGAAGGCACATTCACAGTGGGTCTAATAGTTGTCACAGCACTCTAGTCCTTCTATCCACGTTCAGCTGTGGTTGCAGCCAGGAGCAATTAAAGGCTGGATGGGCTGGTGGTCCGCCATGTCTGCTGGCAGTGTGCAGGGTGTATGACGCACGTTTGGTCTGCTGCCTCTTAGTGCCACGGTGTCTGCTGTCCAACAGATTGCGACCCCAGCCTTGTGGTGGGCGGGTGGTGATGGTAACAATGGACAGGGAACCGGTCTAGAAATGAGTAGAGAGCTTCTGCTTCAGTCTGAAAAGTGCCGACAGGTCACTAAGCGTGTTGGACAGGCGAGGGCTTAAGCACTGAGTATGTAGAGGTGACTTGGGAGATAAAAATCTTACGTTTAAGGGTTTATCCTCTTCCCGAACTTCATATAAACTAGAATTAATTTTTTTTGGCACGTGCCATGAAGATTGCTTTTAGGTAAACTATTCAGTCGAAAAACGCATTATCTTCCATTTAATGTATTTGCATTCAAATATTTAAAGTTTTTATATTACCACTTTCACACTCATTTGTGGTGTTTACTTGTCTCGGTTCTTCAAAAGAGTTTAGTGGTAGACAACAAACGTAGATGTCATTTAGCACTTTCTGCTTACATTTATCTCTTGGAACTCCAGCGGACCATTCTATGGAGCATACCAGCCACCAAGAGCTCTACTTTCCCCAGTAAATTCATCCGCCGCCGAACACTAAGCGGTGGAAATGGGCAATTTGTGAGTGTCACAAATAGAATCGGGTTTAAATGGCTGTCGAAGTGTCCTTGGGGAGAATGGAAGACGTTTCCTTTCCTGCTCAGCCTCGTCCCCTGGAGGCAGGATAACAGTCCGCGACGAGTTTGGCGAGACAGTTAAAAAGCTTGTGCGCATGCGTGACATCGAAGGGGGTCGTTTCCGGAGGACCATCGCCTTTTGTTAATGCAGAGAGTGGAGTGTGACCAAGTTACGTAGAGATCGCTCGACGTTGTTTGATTTTCGCATCAGCTTGACAAATGGCGGGGGCCCTGTAGATGGTCGCTACATTTCCGAGGTCTTAAAGGGCGGACGACGAAAATGGCAACGAGACAGAAGAACTACTTACTGCTCGTCACTACTTCAATTAACGGTATCGAGCACTCGGCGAGGACAAAAAACAAGTAAACAGAAATATCCGTACACTTAGCATTCAACCTACCTCCTGCTATAAATTGGTATTTAACATGGTACCTGCTGTATATTCAGTACAAAAGGACTGAGTTTTTTTTTTTTTTTGCGTAGCTTACCAGTGACAACACCACTGAGGTCTTTGCTCACCAATCATCGTCTTCTGCTCTTATCAAGATACTATAAGCTCAAAAGTATGGAGCGATCTGCTCACGCGGTGTACTAAGTACACACCTACTACGTCACTGGCCACGAGGACAAACCTATCTGCTTGCTTGCGCTTATTATGAGTTCATTACGCTCACAGTATTCGCCGGCCATAATTTGTCCCGAGGCTGACTCTTACGCGCAAATCCTCTCCATTTTTCACATTTGTCAAGTGGTAAATGCGTCTCCAATAGAGTTAAGGTCCTTAGAGCTGCCGTCGCCCCATTTGTCTCATCAGTTGCCGTGCACTCATATTTGTCTGCATCTGACCTCTGACCTCAGTCTTCCATTCCTTTCTCGTCTGACCCCCTTCCACTGGCGTCGGTCGTTGTTTGCTTATTTGCGGATGATCTCCTCTTGAGTCAGGCAGCTCATTTTTTTTCTCGATACTACGCTATGTTGGCGACTAGCTCCCACGTTGTATTTGCCGCCAGCGGTATTAGCGACTACTTCCTACGCTTGGTGTTAGCAACGGTCACAATGAGCGCCAGGCGATAACAGACGCGACTGATGACTTGGTGGCGATTGTTTACTAAAGCTGCCAGCAGAAGAAGCGAGCACATTATAACTGATGCAGCTGCTGCTAAGTGTCTAATTTCAAAGCTTCCCTTCGCAGTTCCTTTCACATTTTCTGAAAAAAAACACCTGCTTTCTTTATAGTCAGCTAGGACCATCGTCCCTCAGCGGACACAAACGAACAGGAAGAAGATGCCACAAAAAGCCATCAAGGAAAGCGCGACAATAATTATGGAATACAATTTTCACTTGGCAGTGAACAGCAAAGTGAACACTGAAGTGAAAAAACAGCAGAAGCGGGCCAGATTATGATCATGTAGTCCTCAGAGTGCACAGGACAAGGCTGTGGATCCATTCAGAGCAAAAAACAAAGCTGCGTGTCATTGCAGAACGATGGACACTGGTGCAGATCCACACAGGACAAAGGACAAGGCTGCATATCCTCACAAATTATGGCTCCAGCTTTCATAGGATAAAACTATGGATCCATAGAGAACAAAGACCGCGTGTAGATCCACACAAGGCAGGCCAGCTGAGCCAATAATATTCCTGACTGACCCCAGTTTCCTCTTAAAGTTGTTTCACCTTATTTAAAGATAGTTTATAGAGGATAATAAGTCTGTCCAGCCTATAAAATACAATTCACAATTTAATTAAGATTTTTTGCATGAAAGACATTAGTAGGAGGTGTGTAAGTATGTCTGTCTCCCCAATAGCAGAACAAACTTACAGGTAGAGGCAAGTGGAGGTACCACTGGGAAGACACGTCCCTTGCAACTACCAAGAGCAATCCATCAGGATATATTTATCTATAAAAGAACATCATTGGATACCTGAGTTATACAAGCAGCATTTCATACTACAAAAACTGACAGCTGAAACTAAAGTATAAAGGTTCAGACGCTCGTACTGACTGCTTACTTATGTACACTTCCCTTAAGTCTGCGCGTTGAGTGTTTTTTTGTTGTGTGCGATTGTGAATCCTCTTGTACACAAACACCTCATCGCTGGCTGTAAAATCAATGTTTTGACTGTATACTTATACCGGTCTGACCTGTGGCCTTCTGTTTTTATGTGCAGGCAGCGAGAGGAGCGTCTGGCCAGTCTGGGGGCCATTTATGGGGCGCCCCCGTTGATGGATCCGCACCTGACAGGACGGCACTCAGACATGGACCCCAGTAAGCAACAGGGCGAAGCCAGACCCTCGAGTGACCACCGGTGTCACACGATGACGAGGCTTGGCTCATTTATGTCTTCAAATCGCACACACACACACACGCACGCACGCACGCACGCACGCACGCACACACACACACACACACATTCACACAAGAATCTGTTTTGTCTAGTGTTCTTGCTCGGTTCTGTCAAAGCACCAGTCTCTAGGAACTCAAGCATTAGTCTCTTCTGAGAGTCTGAAACGTGTTTCCCTCAATAGCTGGGGGGTTGACAAGACATTTTTCACTTGAATGTGTTATTGATGAAATTATTGGACATATGGCAGTTCAAGATCTTTGCTGCTGTGCTTAGGCAGATTGAGTGGCGAGGCAGGCTCAATGAGAGCATAAGATTAGGGGTGAGACAGGCTCAATGAAAGCTTATAATTAGTGGCGAAACAGGCTCAGTGAGAGCGAAGCATTTTATGCTTGTTTTGGTAACAACGTTTTTTTTTTAGAGTATGATTCAGAATGTTTATGAGGTGAGGTTAATGACAAAGTAGGCTTATGTCAAGCTAAAATAAAAAACGGAAGATTTATGAGAAATAGTATGCAGTTTAATTAGTTTTAATTAAGCTTCAGCCACAAGGCAAGTATAGTGTGAGGTAGCAGATCAACGTGAGCAGTACACGCCAGTCAGTCTTTCAATGTGTACTTCAGCTTCTGACGGCTTGGTTGATGGGAAACCTGTTTTTGTAGCCTCACATCCTCCAATCAAACGCAATGGCATGAAAAACATATCATTTTATTCAAAGAGCAAGACAGTAATGTTTACTACCTGTGTCAGGAAAGCAGAAAAAAGTGTTCCACAGTTCGCAACATCTTCACAGAGATCTCGGAGTTAGGGGGTGAAGGATGGGAATTGTGTTTTACTCCGAGCAAACAACTGAAGGTTATATCACGGCATCATGTGTGACTAAGAGTAGTTCCTCATGTTCCTGGAGTAACAAGTGTGACTGAAAATAGTCCCAGAGAAACGGTGTGACTAAGAGTAGTTCCTGAATTAACAAGTGTGACTGAAAATAGTTCCAGAGAAACGGTGTGACTGAGAGTAGTCCCTGGAGTAACAAATGTGACAGTAGTCCCTAGAGTAATGAGTGTGACTGACAGTAGTCCTTGGAGTAATGAGTGTGACTGGGAGTAGTCCCTGGAGTAACACTGTAACTGTAAGAGTAGTCCCACAGTAACGGTGTGACTAAGAGTAATCTCTGGAGTAATAAGTGTGACTAAGAGTAGTCCCAGAGTAACGGTGTGACTGAGAGTAGTCCCAGAGTAACGGTGTGACTGAGAGAAGTCCCAGAGTAACGATGTGACTAAACGTAATCTCTGGAGTAATAAGTGTGACTAAGAGTAGTCCCAGAGTAACGGTGTGACTGAGAGTAGTCCCAGAGTAACGGTGTGACTGAGAGTAGTCCCAGAGTAACGGTGTGACTGAGAGTAGTCCCAGAGTGACGGTGTGACTGAGAGTAGTCCCAGAGTGACGGTGTGACTGAGAGTAGTTCTGGATTAACGAGTGTGATTGGAAGTAGTCTCTGGAGTAACACTGTAACTGAGAGTAGTCCCACAGTAACGGTGTGACTAAGAGTAATCCCTGGAGTAATAAGTTTGACTGAGAGTAGTCCCAGAGTAACGGTGTGACTGAGAGTAGTCCCAGAGTAATGGTGTGACTGAGAGTAGTCCCAGAGTAACGGTGTGACTGAGAGTAGTCCCAGAGTAATGGTGTGACTGAGAGTAGTCCCAGAGTAACGGTGTGACTGAGAGTAGTCCCAGAGAGAAGTCCCAGAGTAATGGTGTGACTGAGAGTAGTCCCAGAGTAACGGTGTGACTGAGAGTAGTCCCAGAGTAATGGTGTGACTGAGAGTAGTCCCAGAGTAACGGTGTGACTGAGAGTAATCCCAGAGTAACGGTGTGACTGAGATTGGTCCCTAGCGACTTCTATGTACTCAAAACACGCACTTTATTAAGAAAATTACTTTCCCTCTCTAACGATAAGACACTGACTGCCGAATACTGTGATGACCAGTTTTCTGGCTCATTTCCAGACAAGCCGCTCAATCTGCAAGTGAACGGACACATGAAGGAGACGACCAGGCAAGCAGGCATACTGCGCAGTGATGACGAGGACGACGATGAAATAGATGAGGACAAACTGTCTGATGATGACCGCGATGACGGTAAGTGTCAATGTAGAATAACAACTTTCCTAGGTTCTCGCACTTTTCTTCCATGTATTTATGAATTTTTCGAGAAACTTTTGTTTTAGTTTTTACTGTGTGTTGGAGGGCGGGTGTAACGGCTGTGTGTCCGACGACAATCGATTTTGATGGAGTAAAGGAGCGAAAAAAAAACATGAATGAAGCAGCTATTTCTGCCATGCATCAGTTCTGTCGATGTCCATTGCAGCTTGACATCATGTATGCACGCGCATATACCTGCAGCTAGGAATTCAAAATTCAAGCAGTGGTAACTGAACTCTAATGCTGTGAGCGCTGTGCAGTGTGCTTCATCTTGGGTGCAGGAGATGTTTGTTTTCGGGGTAGAAAGGATTTGAATAATTCATCTTTACCGGCTGTCCAAGCAGACGTCAGACTGGACTGACTCACTGACCGGAAGTGAGGAGACGGCGTCCAGGGTGAGTCGGACAGGCTACTTGCCGGCCCTCATCCGGAGGGTTATGGAGGAGAAAGCTGCTGCCGGAAAGCAGTCTGTCGTACAGTGACGGCGGAACGACGATCGCCATGTTGTGCGTCTCGCCATGATGGGAACCCGAGTCATTCCCGACTCTGGAGATAAAGAATTAATAGTGATTATGCTGAACTAAAGAGTCTGGAAGTGGAAGCGCTCGAATTTCCACACGAGTGGGGAGGGGGTGCAGTATCAAGCCAGAGCAAAGAAAAAAGAAGAACGAGATATTCCAGAGAAAATAAAAGCATCTGTAAGATTGTCCTTACTCGTAAAAATGACACAGTATAAAGGATCTTCTAATTGCGCGATGTATCAAAGTTTTAAAACTTAACACCACCCACGTTTTAGGCTAAGACGGAGAAAAACACACACACACACACACAGGTCCCGAGAGAGAGAGAAGACTTTTGTGGGAGAAACGATGACAGAGGAAACGGGAAGGAAGACAAGGCTGAACGCCTGACTCAGTCGTGACCTGATTGCGGCAGCCAGTGACCAAACTGGCGTGCCGGGGTCAAAGAAACAAGTTGTTCTGTCACCTACAGGCCCTGGTCAAAGGACTAAGCGCTTTTTGCTAAACCCCCTGAAATTGCTCGCATCGCCTTCAAAGGCAGAGAGCGAGGACTCAGACAAGCCAATGTCACAGCCCGCAGGAGACAGAACCACGTACACCACAGACAGCTTCAAATCGCCGTCTCGCTCTCTTGATGTTTGATAGGTCAGACATTGCACTCAGACACTTAGACTTTTTTTTTTTTTATTTCTCTCAGTGAGTGTGGGCGGGAGGGCGGTGACAGGGGTACACGTCACCCCGTCGGTGGCGTTCTTGCGTCCGTGGGACAGTGGGGTGGCTGTGGTGTAGTGGGAGGAGTTGCTGGCATCGTTCACCATGTCCGTGATAGATGTCACGACCTCTCTACTGTCTTCTAAGATGCTGGACCTGATCTTCTCTGGGTATCAGTTAGCCTTTTCAGCTTTGTGATGTAACAGCTATGGGCTTCGAGGTCCCTTTCGTTCAGAATATCGCAGTCATCTCGCCTGGGTGCGTGTGGTTGACACGCTTTCTCTCTCTCTCTCTCTGTTTCTTTCTGTAATCCTTTCATTCTTTCTTTTAGGTCATGGCGAGCGTCCTTAAGCTACACCTTTCGTGCTTCTGTTAGCTTTGGTCATCCTGAAAGGTTAGAAGATATCAGGATTTGGTCCTCTCCCCCTGATGGAATAGTAATGATCTAAAAGCCTTTTAAGGCTGAGATGCGTCAAGATTAGCCATCTTGCAGAGATAGGATTGTGTATGGCTCTGTCGATAAATGTAACACAAGGCGCTGTAGTCCGCGTACAGTCCAGCCCACCCATTTCAGTGTACTTTGTCAAGCTTATTTAGACAGTTGTGTATGTTGTACATCCATCCAGCCCTAATATAGCCGTTGCTAGATTTAGTGTCTAAGCAACTCCATATGTCTTTGAATTAGCGATGCATGACATATCTTTTTATTGCTTCAAGCCCACTGACTGCAGTAAAGGTGCAATAACCTACTAAGTATGGCTACACACCCACACACCCACACACCCAAACACACACCCACACACCCAAACACACACACACACACACACACACACACACACACACACACACACACACACACACATTGTGGCTTGGCAACATTATCAATAGAAGTAAGAAATCGCGTAACTTCTTAAAGCAACACGAGAGTCGACTTTCTAGATCGTTCTAGTCGACAAGTAACATAGTAACACAGTCACAAACACATCATCAGTCGTATCCTTAACCAGCACAATGCTAAAAACAACTGGCAGTGTGATGGTACCATTGATGTGTCTGCTTATAGCAGCTAAAAAAGAATTAAGGGTGACAAACGTATGAGGAACTTAAACGGGAACACGTGCGAGTAAGTAGATAGTAAAGTGTACATACAGCTAAATGAAGAAGAAATAAATTTTTATATCGATAAATGTGTATAAAATTTATGATATTATTATATTTTTAATGGTTGAAAAAGTCATTATCAACAGTCACTTGTAACTTTAAATAAAGTTGCAATGATAGAAATTAACCATTTAACTAAAAAATTATAGTTTATCTTAAACAAATGCACATTTGAAATGTAGATATATTTTATTAACAATAATACACATGGAAAAATTACATCACATTCGTCTACTTATTAAAAGACAATCAAGAATACAACGTAGACTGTAATGACCGTGATTGTTGCCCATTAAATTGTGATCGGGAGAAGATTTACCAGTCTGTCGAGTGAACTCGTGGAGCTTTTATATAGTTTTTAAACTTCAGTGAAGCATCTAAATAAAGTTGAAATCTATAAAGTTGTATTTCAAAATCAGCCCTTCCGTTTTTTTGAGTAAAAAAAATCGCTTCTTGAACACGACAGTCTGAGACATGGTTCTTCATCTGACTAGAAGACATGCACAAATTTGCTGGACTGGCTTTTACACATGCTACTTACACGCAAGTGACAGAAGTCTCCAGTGTAGGAAATTAATTTTCTTTTGCTTTCCTAGTGGCAGATGAGAATGCTGATGTTTGAAGACTTTTATCTTGAAAATTAAGTGCAATTATATACTTAAATGTTATGGGAATTATTATTTTGAAATGAACTTAACCCGATCATAAAGAAAAAAATGATGCACTCGTGTTGTCCTTTAAAATATCTATGTACTTGGGACTGTGACCATGTCAAAAACCTATGCATAAACATATTCATCAATTTTCGTACAAAGACATAAATAAAGAAGGCCAGATGGTTACAAACCCAGATCCACACCCCCACCATACCGCCTACCATAACCCCTGTACCCACCATGACCCACCCACTTTGCCCTCTATATACACACACACACTCACCTTCACACGCACACACATTCACCTTCACACACACACACACACACACACACACACACACACACACACACACTCGCCCTACCTTTTTCTGGGCTAGTGGCCGCACAAATCTACAACTCATTATCCAGCAACGTTTATCCAACTTCAAGAATATTACGAGTCCCAACTGCCTAATTATTGCCTCAATGGTACTGTAGTATGATCGAGAACATTAAGTCCTTCTTCAATAATTTGCAGTATTTTTCTCTCAAATTTTCTTACACAGGACCCGTACATAAAACCTGTACTCTATGGTACGTAGGCAATGGTGAGCTACTGGAGATTGTGAGAATCAATTTCTGTGATCGTTTATTTCTGATACTCTCACTCTGAAGTGTGTATTACTCTTTCTTATTCTAAACTTTATAGTATTCCTCCTTAAAATATCAATATACTTTTCTCATTATGCACAGCTTTTGAAACTACTATAATCTCAAACAGCAAGCTAGTTTGAAGTCAGTGTACCATTCTTGACAAAAGACATCCCTTAATTTATCTTTAAATTCATTCATAAATAATTTCTCACTGACAGCTTGGTGAAACAGTCAGACAAAACCAAAACCCACAGAAAATAGCCCCCTACTCTTTCTTCTGTACTTCAACCGTAATAAATTGCCTCCTCCTGAATTTCTTTATTGCTTCTTCCGCAAAGACCTTGGGACTGCTGGCAGCATTCTCTAGAGATTTGAGTTTTTGTTCAATAAAGGTCAGCTCCTTCATTTTTAGTGATTGCTTGAAGGCTTTTGTTTCTTTACAATATACTATCCTTTCCTCTCTTTTCTTCTTTCTATACAATCTCAAAGTCTTTCTTGCCAGCCTTTTCTTTAGTTTATACACTTCATCAAACCATTCAACAAGGTGTGCTTTTCCTTTTTGTGGTGCGATACTAATATTCTTAGTTATCCAATCTGCAGCTCTCTTTAACGCTTCTATGAACTCTACAAGAACTCGATATTAGTTGGAACTGCACTACGTGCCTCTGGGAGGCATTTTCTGAGTGATTTGAATATAATATTACTTTGAAACTTAGCAACATTTTCCTCATGCCATACAAACTTCTTTTTAATTACTTCTGTTTCCTTAGTAATTATTTGTGGGTTTTTTTGCATTTAAAATTTAAATTCTATCACAATGTGGGAGAAGTCCCCATAGACAATAGAAGTTCTGTAATCCTATTAGGCAACACGGTAGTCTGCTATGGTGTTTGTTTGATCTGTTATGAAGGTAAAAGAGGTAGACTGTTATTTTTTTAGACGAACCATTTAAAATACTAAGGTGAAAAAAAAATTTAACCACATTTTGCCAGAAAAAGCCACTAAGCTGCATTTCTTTAGAAACCCTCCCTTGACACACGTCATCCACACAGCCCTAGTGTTAAACGTTGCACTTTTACAACCCATTATTCTCACATCACTACTTATTTGGAGATTGGAAGTTCTAGCATTCATATCCCCACACAAATCAGGATCAAATCTGTCATACATCGCTCAGTCTCTTGGATGCGACTATTGCTTTCCACTTCTTTGATGATAGGCAGATCCTACTGGTGGCCTTTACTCAAGTATGATAATATCATCCCACCAATGAGTTACATAGCTTGAAAACCAACAAGAGATCATAGCTTACTTCTACAGCTTTGACCATGTCTGTGAGGTCCTTCTTGACTGCTGACCTACAGCATTACTGGTATCGTGGACTTGGCCTCACCCGTCAACGACCGTTTCTCGTCGTCACTGTGCGAGTACATGTATTACTAACAACTGCCTCTCCCTCATTCCACGCCACTAGTTTCCCTATCCACTATACAGCTGGATTGACCCTGTACTGTTTACAATCACACGTTAATCGCACGTTTGAACTCCCTGTGATCACGCCGACCATCCCTCATGCTTGCACTTGTGACGGATAGTCTCCCCGCTGTCACGACTGCACGGCAGTGATTCTCTGCCCTTACTCGACAGGTGAGCCTGGTCTCGACCTTTAGTCTCGCAACGAGTGGAGCTTGTTTTTTTCTGGTCATTGTCGACGTGGTTGTCTCTGCGTCCCTAGAAAGACACTGTACACCATGGCAAGCGCTGTCACTAACTGCCTTTTTCTTGTGCGATAAACCAAACCATAGCCAGCGCAAAAGTACATTTGCTAGGGGAGCCGCTGAGTTACCGACAAAGGAGAAATTAGAATGGGGATGCGAGAGGTTCCAAAAGTAAGGGTGCGAAAGGTAGATGTCGAGGAAAGTGAGATAGTGGTAGATGAGAAAATGTTCATGCCACCTATGGTAGAACCGTCTACTGCGGTAGAGGTGGTTGAGGAGCTTGGTCCTACGGTGCCTCGATCTGTGTGGATGAAGAAGGACTGCAATCCGCTGTGTCGATGATTGTGTCGTTGTCGCTGTGATCTTCTCTGATGTCAACAACATATCTCTCTCTTCAGTCCTCCCTCAGCGTCAGCCATCATCAGGCGTGTCGGTGAGGACGGTAAAATCCGTGAGGACGGTGAGGACTGTGCCAGGCTGCTTCTTGTGCCACCGAGGTATCGAGGGTCGGTAGCTCGCAGTTTCATTGAGATGTGTACTGCAGAGGACATAGTGCTAAACACTATAGTCTCTGGTCGCTGATGTTGTAGCGGTTTTTTCCGTGCACTGTGAATCCTTTTCTCCCCTTTTACTCTGCGATGCTAAAGGTCCCCCCAGTGACGAGTTTATTTCCCCTGTATTAAGCATGTATACCTCTGTCTCTGTACGTTCTTAGTGTTTCACGTTATGTCCGTTAGGTTTCCTGCACTGGTGACTCCCTTTGCTCTCAATTTATCTCCTTCCTTGTTATCTAGCCAGTGAGCGAGTTTTATGATCACGGTTATATGTTTCTCTGTGTGCAAATTGCATGCTGTATTCCTGAACTGTCACTTACCCAACCTGTGGGCACAAATGATGTCCTGTACGACATTAAGAGAACGATGACAGCAGAAGCACATGCTTCGTCACTATCTTGGTCAGATTCGGGAACACCGAATACACGTAGATTGTTTGCGTGAGTTTGCGTTCAGCTTCTCCAGTTTCTGATCCACTGATGTTTCCGAGATGTCGGGTCTCTGATACATTTCATCATGAGTCACTGAATGTCTGTTGACAATATTCATGATTGTAGATACCTCAGCACACAACTCTTTCAAACCTTTACTTTAAAAACAGCAGCGTCTTTCTTGCAAGCCTCAGTAATGGACATAATGCTCACCTCTTGATAACTGCACATTCGCACTGAAAAATATACACAATTATGTATGTTATACATACCATATACTATGCCAGACATAATATACCCTATACATTTTATACTACATATACATCGCCCTAGTATGTTTATTGGTGTTGTTTTCATGCGTAGTACTTTGCTTCTAATATCACCACCCACCTGTTGACGTTACCAGCTGCACGTGTTGTTTAACGTCCCTTGATATGACGTCATATCGATCTGGTCTCGTAGAAAAACGACAAGAAACGGAAACTTGGTTTTTGGTTGAGGCGGAAGGTGGAGTACAGGAGATGGGAGGAGGAGAGGAAAACTGAGGGAGTGACGAAGAAATTGCTCTAAAGCGGCTATAGGGATGTTGCACACTTTGATCTTCAAAGTGTGGCTTTGATTGGCAGCCGTAAAAGAGAGTTTCCTTGTCTTTGATAACTACAGTTCTTACAAAAGCAAATAGGTCGTCCTGGTTTATTATTCTCTTTCTGTCTGTCTGTTTACTTGAGGCTACTTATTTCTACAGTTACTGCCTGTTATATGCAGTTATTGCTTTTTTGTACGCACTTGCGATTAGCTTATGAAAGTCTCACATCTCTCTAGGAGGCATTGAATGTATTCCTTGGCAAAGGTCTGTGTAACTGTATCTTAAGAGGGCTTTGTAACTGTATGTAGAGAAAAGGATAGGAGGAGGTTATTTACAGATGACTGGCTGCACACGCACACACGCACACACACACACACACGCGCGCGCGCGCGAATTACAGTATATTTTCATTAGTACAAATATTATTCCCCGTTTTACGATGCTTACCATGTGGTATTGCGAAGTCGTTCTTCGTCGTCTGCTGCCTGTTGTGCAAATTTTGTTTTGAGTTTGGAACCTTCATAATTCTCAGGTTCGAACATGTAAGGTTTAAGATGTTGAAGGCTAGAGAACAGCGTAGTCTTCGCTACTACAGCACCATAAATGAAGATCGTCCTTATTACCCCCCCCCCCACACACACACTTCCCTCTTGCTACTTTACCCATCTTTCTCGGCAGAATCACTATATTTCTCTGTTCCTGTTACTTGATGCCTTTTGTTTTCTGTTTCGTCGTCAGTACTGTCGTTTTCTTTCGTCCCCTTTGTTCTGTATCTACTTAGTCCACGTCTCTTCCCCGTTTTAAGCGCTAAGAGCATGCTCTCTATGAGTGTGAATATGCGCTATAAAAATCTTCACTATTATTATTATTATTATTATTATTATTATTATTAACCCGATGTATTACTCTACCTTCTGGCCATAATATGCTTACCTACACATGGGGTGGACGCCAACGGCTGTGACGTCGCACGTTCTGCGCGTGTAGGAGCGAGATTTTGCAGGACTTGTTGATTATGGATGCAAATCGCCAACTTTGAAATGTGATAACAAACCGCTATGTTTCAGTTCTGAAATTTATAGAATATATTTAAATTATCTTTACCTACCAGAATCTGTTTATAACTCGGACCCGTCGGTAGGTCTGTAAATGTTTTCTATCTGACGATCTTCATTTATCGTATACCACACATACATAATGTACACATATAGTTATTTCTGTTCATTTAATGTTAAATTGTTTACGTGTGGCGTAAATTGCACTTTTATTTGTGGTGTGGAACTGATTTGAGCATTTGTACAGTTCGCTAGTGTACTTGTGACTATCTTGTGTACTTGTAGCCAGATTTTGCAGAGATTGACGAGGATGTAATAATATGTAGTAACCTGGTATGACCTGGTATAACACAGATGACAACAAAATATTAGAGTTGTACACATGTCAAGCGAGTGGACGTAAGAAAAACAAATGATTTATACCCACGAAAGAGAAAAACGTAGAATATACTGATCTGAAATCATGGAAAGAGAAGGATGTCAAGGGAATACATTTATAAAGACTTAAAATAATGTATAACTACTAAAAACAGTATAGCGTCCCTACTTCGCGGAAATTCACTTATCGCGGGTGGGCCTGGAATGGAACACCCGCGATAAGTGAGGGATTACTGTATACATTATTTTAAGTCTTTATAAACCCTCCCAACACTCTTATACATAACCCTTTCTCATTCCCTTAATAACTTTTCCCATAAAAATGTTTTAAACTCTTAAATCTAGATACGTAATTTAAAAAAATTAATATGGGTAGTCACCATTGAAAATACACCATACAGCTAGAATGATAATGATTAATTAGCTTAACAGTACTGATGACGATGGCGATGAAGATGAGATGAATGCCAAGAAGGGCATTAATGCTCTTCTAAAGGCACCACTTCATCAGGTGGTGCGGTATCTTCGACCGGACGTAACTTTTACTACTTCCTCTAAAGGCATAGGCGTAACAGATCTCTTCGTGCGAGTTATGAACGATTGGGTGGCATGGCAGGGCTTGAATAAATTCAGTCTCTAACGAAAGTTTCACAAATAACGTACACAACACCGCAGATGAAAACTACGCACACGTGACAGTCGGATGCTAACGGGAAATGGAAGAGCTGAGAGAGGGGGGGTAGCTGCGCACAGCGAAAGAAAACAAGATGCGACGGTTACTGAGCCAATCAGCGACTGGGAAACATTACTGTACAATACGTACTATGTATGTGCAAAAATACTTTAGACGGAGTACCGTAAAAACACACAAAACAGCGAAAATACCGCGATAAATATTTTACATATAATTTTTTTGAAAACCCGCGAAGCACTGAAGCCGCGAAACATGAAGCGCGAAGTGGCGAGGGAACACTGTATATAGAGAGAAGTATTTAACAGAAATTTATTTATACCCACGGAAAGAGAAAGGCGCTTACTGATCTACACCTATAAAAGAAAGGGCGTTGATGAAGCTTATTTATATCCAGAAAAGTAGAAAGATTCAGAAGTAACAGGTTTGTAACGATGGAAAGATGATAAGAATGTAAGAGAACTTAGAACATCGTAACAAAACAACTAATGGTTTGATCTCCTGGTGAATATAATATATTTGTGTGCCTCGAGGAGTAAGACATATAATAGTCAGTAAGGAAGCTTAAAACTTTTTAGTTTTGGAAAATAATCAAAAGTAGTATTCCAACATGCTGCTTGAGTAGGAAACTACCCACAGAATAGGTAAGCCAATATCAAGGGCAGATAATCTGACCCACAGGAGATTTTAACTTGTCAGAGCGGAGTTAATCTCCCCAAACAGAAGGATTCATCGCAACACCGTTAAGTGAAAACCACGTAGAAAGTTTGATGTCGAAAAAATGGAAAACCATTTGTGTCAAAATCACAAAAGGTCACGGCCGTTTGCATGACATGTTTATGACCCTCTTATCTTAGAGCGCGCGCTTTGAGTCCCACGGCAAACTATCGATTCATTGGAAACGCGAACGGCCACAAACAGTTGTGGTTTATTTATTTAGCCGCGGGCATCTATTCTAGCATGGGGTGCATGATTTAACTCGGTTCTCAAACACCCAACCTACCTGTTCCCTACACTTTAGCTATGTTGTCAAATACCCAGCCTACCTGTTCCCTACACCTTAGCTATGTTCTCAAACACCCACCCTACCAGTTCCCTACACCTTAGCAATGTTCTCAAACATCCAGGCTACCCGTTCCCTACACCTTAACTATGTTCTCAAGCACCCACCCTACCTGTTCCCTACACCTTAACTATGTTCTCAAACACCCAACCTACCTGTTCCCTACACCTTAACTATGTTCTCAAACACCCACACTACCTGTTCCCTACACCTTAGCTATGTTCTCAAGCACCCACCCTACCTGTTCCCTACACCTTAGCTATGTTCTCAAGCACCCACCCTACCTGTTCCCAACACCTTAACTATGTTCTCAAACACCCAACCTACCTGTTCCCTACACCTTAGCTATGTTCTCAGACATCCAGGCTACCTGTTCCCCACACTTAAGGCTCTTTCCGAAAAGCTGCTAAGATCGTGAAGTGGGTGAACATGGTGATCCTGGACATGTCAGCCACAATGATTATTTTGTCAAAATATTGTTATATTGTAACCATTTGAATTCTAAGGCTTTTACTTGTGTATTATTTACACTGAGTGCACTAGATGAAGCATAAATCAAGTAATGTAGTGTATAAGGCAGAGCTACGAAGTCACAGGGTTTGTAGTAGAGGCCAGATTATTACTGCTGCTGCTGCTGCTGTTGTTGTTATGTACCACATACAGATCCTGGAAGCAACAAAAGTATTTGATTTTCTCTATTGTTGAAAAGAGCGGAAAAAAGAAGACGATATTTATCCCGAGTTTAATTTAGTAGTCCCTTGGCCTGTACTGGCCTAATATTTATCACAAGGACTTGACAAGGTTCATCAAAGAGGTGCGTGTTAAGTGACAACATCAAGTTTTGATACCAAGCACCGAATGTACCAGTTCTTCATAGTTCACGTCCTGCTCGACAGATGCGAAACGTGGACTCTGCTTGCCGATTGAGGAAAACGAATGAAGGTATTCGTGACCAACTGCTTCCAATCTCCTACACGAACGCTTGACCACCGAATTGGTACAGAATACGGTGGCCATCCTAGTGGTCACCAGAATTCTCTTCTGACAGTCAAGCAGTTTAAGTTGGTCTAGTTGAACCACGTGACCAGGCTCGAAACTCTAAGGGTGCCTTGGAGAGTGGGTGACATCGAGGTCAAAGGAGAGAACAGATTGGACTGGTGATTTTATGCAGGACTGGACCACCGCCGCTGACGACACTCCACACAATAGCAAACCATTCTTGTGGCCGCTGTGTCTGTCCAGGACCCCTTTCCCCCACTCCACCTCCACACACACACATACACACCGACGACTGGTAGCGACGAACCAGCGTAGTTGATCTGGAGATGCTACCAGTCACAAAAATAAATGACGAATGGCGAATAGGAAGCTGGCGGCCTCAACGGGTGGTTGTCTGTTCAGTAAATCTCTGCTCTGCTGATAGACTGGTGTAGACGGTGACTGTGCTTCTTGTCGACGCTTGTCTCGGTCCAATATGCCCCTGCTTTGTTAGTCTATTGGCGAGTCATTCTTCTAATTTTCTGCCACTATGCTATAATTTAAGGATGAATGGCCCTTTTGCTCCCCTAGAGCTTTTTTTTTTTTAAAGAGTGGGGTGTATGTTGGCCATGTATGTCTGCCTTCAATAGAGAGCATTTCATTTGGCCTAGAGGTGCTCGCTTTATCTTCTTGAATATGTGAGAATTGAGTTGGTGCTCACCTGTGCATAGGATCACTGCATGTTGTCACCCTGCAAAAAATGTTAAACTTGTGGGAGTGGCTCGCATTGCAGCCTTCACTAGTCTTTATCTCGAAGCCACTATTGAAGTCTGGTTACTGTCCTCTTGATTCAGGTTTGGCAAGCTGGTTGGTGGTCTCAGTCCTGGGGGTTCCATAGTATCTATTGTAGAATAACTCGTCGCTTGCTGGCTATTTCTTAACGGAGTTTGTGCACAGAGCAAGGGAGAAAGGACCTCCAATACCTTTTTTTAAACATAGCTCTGCAAACAGTAGCCCAAATGTGTTCGAAGGTCAGAATGTCTTTTCGATTATTTTCTTCTTGCTAATGATGTCAAAGAACAAATCCCGGGTCAACGACTTAATCCATAAATTGAAAGGATGTACCAGACTGAGGAGGCAGCTTCAAAATTATTTTGTCATGTAAGTGAACTCAGTGGTCAATTGAATAATGTTACATTCAGGAAAACAGCTCTAAAATAATCTATTCCTGGTCTTTCTTGTTTCATGCTAAGTTGCGCTGGTAAAGCTCAAAAGGTAATTTGGCAACAGAAAATAGTTTATAGAATCGAATTGGTGTTTGGTCGATGCAAGCTCTACATGCAATTTATTCTGTAGATTAATCTTTTGATGATGATGATGAGGATGATGATGATGATGATGATAAAAACTCTGATGTAGATAGGTAAAAATGTAAGTCCGTAGGTACAAACTGTTATCCCACCACAGTCATTTGGACCATCACGAAGTATACATAGCTCCCCACAGTTTCTTTATATGAGAGAAAGGTATATTAACGTGCAGAAAATTCCAAAACTATAATTATTTAGACTATATATTAGTATAAACACTTTACAATACATGACTGATGGTATATTATAGCGACTAAAAATCATCTTGGCTATGTAAGCAAGGCATCGGCCAAATTAGGCGGCCCGGTGGCGCAGCGGTTAGCGCCTGTTAACAACACCACGAGGATTGGCTGCCATGGGTTCAGATCTCGTCTCGGGCACGCTGATCTTTCTCTGCATGTGGCATCTGTTTACAGGGCTGGCTGCTTTGCCGTGATATAGCCTTATAGTTGCTTGCTTGGCGTAAAACACCAATTTCTCATTCTTCTCTCGCATCGGCCAAATTAAGTTTTGATCCATTTGGTGTACCATATTGTACTTTGCGATGCTTTCTGGTGTGTATTGCAAATAAGATAACGATTTATTATGTTATATCTAGATAAAATTACAGATGATAATGAGTTGTTTCTGCAGCACATAAGAAATCATCTATACTAGATTATTACTTTTATATCGTCCAACCTTTCGAGACAATTTATCTCCTACCGTGTGGAAAGTATCGGAGGTGAATGTGACTTCGTAGACAATTTTGCCTAAAACATAAATGATTTCTGTTTGGTCTGGTGAATTCAGAAAAAGAAATAATAGAAAAATCAAACTATTAAACAACTGACATCTTCATAATTCCACATGCAGCAGTATTTCGACGAAAGAATGTGCATCATACAAGTAGCAATAGTAAGGAAAACAATTACAGTAAGTCGATAATGTCATTTTACGATGATCCATTTTTCACAATAATATTACTCATTTATGCACAGAACCTACGGTTTACAATTTCTGAAGTGTGTAAAGGGAGTTTTCAGCAAAAATTAGCTTGTTTTCCAGTAAGTTATGTGTGAAACTAGAGATCCTAGACAAATACGACACGCACGTCCCTTACACTTCACCTACGCATCTCTCCCACGTGACTTTGTCTTAGGTCGCAAGACAAGCAAGGTTTGCGTTAGACCTATTTCTGAATATATCATAAAGATTAAGTAAACATAATAAAACGACTACTCGACATTTTGAGTTTTTTTGCGCACTGAAAAACCAACCGTCTTGAGTCTCAGTGTTTGGTCGGAGCTATTTATTGACTGCGGGCTGCACGGGGGGAGTTTTAGGAGTTTTCTTTCCTAGCACGAAACCACCTTCCTGCCTTTTGTCTGTCAACTTCAAAGACGCCGCAAGTGGCTGCTGACGCGGGAGAGACAGGTTTACGACAGGTACCGGCGATAAGCGACGTAGAAACATTTACTATCTGGCGGCCAGCTTAGCCCTCGTGTCAGTGCTGGGCAGCTTCAGGCTAGCATCGCCAGAGCAAAAACTCGTGTGATTTCAGTGGAGTACACGGGTGGAGGCCATGTTACTGGATGATGTGATGTTTACATTCACCTGTCCTTGTATGTAATGTCGCGGATGAAGTGGCAGGGACAGGTAGGAAGTGCCGAGCTCAAAGAAAGGAACAGTCCCAGATAAGAGAGCAATTTTTTTTTAAATTGGTGTTTTACGCCGAGCCAGCAACTAAGGCTATATCACGGCAAGACAGCCAGCCCTGTAAACAGATGCCACGTGCAGAGAAAGAACAGTGTGCCCGAGACGAGAGTTGAATCCAGGACAGCCAACCTTCACTGTATTGGTGACAGGCGCTAACCGTTGCGCCACCGGACCGCTCAGATAGAGAGCAACAGTGCACGGACAGCTAGACTCTCAACCAAAACAACAACAACAACAAATTAAAAAGGTCTCACAATCAACAATTAAGTAACAGCAGGTTCTAGAAAAGTCTCTGAAAATCCTAGAAAAGGGTTGATTTATGCGAGAGACTGGTTTAAGAGCCGATCAAAACATAAAGAAAGGTAGGCCACAATCATCATCTAAGTCAGACTGTAATCTGGAATCGGAGTAAAAACCGACAGCTAAATATGTACAAAAATTAACATGTCGTCAGATTATTTTACGAATAGTGCGACGACTGGAATTCAAAGCAGCACTCTGACCTTACGGAATGAGCTTAAACATCTGCAACTTGCCTGACTAGTCAAACGTTCCTTTTGTTTTGGTTTGTTTTGCTGTTCACATCATTTATCAGCAACAAATTCATCGACACCTTTGCCCATCCTTCCTCACCTAAATTTTATCATTTCCGGCCTGCTGACGTCAGCGCACGGGACAGAAGAAGCCATCAGAACGCCGACCAGGTTGTTTCATCGCACTTGACTTCAAACACGCCGCCATTTCCTCGCCTCCTCCTCCCTTTTCAGTCTCCAGCTGATGCGCCGACCACAGAAACAGCAGCTGCAGCATGGCTGGCTTATACAGCTGTAAACTTCTGAGCGGAAATAACTGTACACACGATGACAGCTGTAAACTCGTCTGACTGATACAGCTATAAACATACAGACGGAAGTAACTGGTGGAGACAGCTGTAAACCTGGCTGACCGAGACAGTTGTAGCATCATGGCGGAAATAACTGTTAATATAACTGATAAAGACAGCTGTAATAACAGGGCGGAAATAACTGTTCATATAACCGATAGAGACCGCTGTGAGTCTCGAGACAGCTGTAAATCATGACGAAGGAAGGAGACAGGAGCACAGCACACCATCTCCACACACAGTTTGTTGTCGTCGGTGTTCTGGGTGCACACCTTATCGCTGTTTGTGTTCATTACGAAAATTACTCGCCTGACCCCCGTGTCAGGTTCGTGCGAACTCTAGAGGTTGAATAGGGCTCTTGTATACAAGGGGGGGGGGGTGTCGACTCGCTTGTGGTACGCCAAAGGAGGAGGGGGGGAGGTCATGTCGGTGCAAGTCACGCATGGCTGAGGTGCGAGCGCTGCACGTGATGTTCTTATCGTCAGAGCGGCAAGCAGTTGGAAGGCTAAATACAGGGAAAGGTGGGGGGGGGGAAGGGAGGGGAAAGGACTGGCATGTCAGCACATTCTCATGCCCGACAGAGTGAAAGAGACTTACAGAGAAAAGAAACGTCCTCGCTTCCTACTGTTGTTCTTTCAGCACAGCTGGCACCATTCCATGTTTGAATGCTGCCCGGTCAAACAATCAGTCAAGAAAGATAACAAGAAGCTCAAAAATCTTGCGACGACAAGAGCAGGCAGGGCTGGGAAGAGATAGTCCTGCCGAAGGTTATGTTTACAGCACCAACATAGCAAACATTACACTAGCATGTCGGGTGCCATGGCAAAACCAACAACATGCACAAAATGGGGGGTGCTGGATGCTGGAAGCAAAAAGGTGAACACCGTAACGAAAGATGGCGTGGCTTGCTGGCGGCGGAAGTTGCTCCTAGCGGCCGGCGCGAACTGAGGATTTAATTCCAATCAGAAAAGAGTGATGACTGTAACAGGCCAAATCTAGGCAGTGCATATTACCCGCAAAGTCAACTGGGTTCACTTCTGTCTCGCACCGAATGGCGGGGAGCACCATCTGTTTATATGTGAGCCGCACGCAACCTCAAAGCACGCGGGTGAGAACCCCCGGCGTGTTTCAGTGATTTCATCTTGTTGCCTTTTGTAATGAGCTCTGATTGTCTTGTCTGCAAACACTATTTGCAGTCTCGGTGAGCCTTTGAAGCTGAAGCGAGTCCGAGACAGTGAGCTTTGGTGAGTCGCGGGGGTGTGAGCACACTTGTGAACACTAGTTCTCGTGAGGTATCCGGTCTCGGGAGGTGAGGGTGAGGGCGGCGCTTAATGAGTTGCACAGCTCAGGGTCTTCTGAGGTGAGCGCCTCTAGCGGCACCAAAACTTGTCACTGCTTTTGATGCTGTAAGAAACGGGAGAGAGTTTCAAGCTTCCGTCAGCACTGTTGCTCATGCGTACTGTTCGTCTCCCTTCCTTGTC
Source organism: Marisa cornuarietis (assembly GCA_004794655.1). NCBI lineage: Eukaryota > Metazoa > Mollusca > Gastropoda > Architaenioglossa > Ampullariidae > Marisa > Marisa cornuarietis. Next base: position 943,600 of record SMMW01000551.1, on the reverse strand, counting down.
CTCGGTGACCTGTCGACTTGTCGACCACGGAGCGGAACTCTGGAACCTCTCCACAGAGCGGAACTCTGGAACCTCTCCACAGAGCGGAACTCTGGAACATCTCTACAAGGCAACCCTTCGCAAAACAGCAGCCTTATTTATTTGCTTGTGTTTGCCTAGCTTTATTTACTTGTTTTGGTTAGTTGCAAGTCGTGGACTAACAGCCCCCCCACCCCCACCCCCCACCAAAAAAAAAGTTTCGAAATCTCTGCGTATAGCGAGAATCGCCACAATCAATTGTAATTAATTACTATAATGGATTGTCGATGATTTAAATTTTAACAGCCATTCTTTTTTCATTTTCCTTTAATAGATATCTCTAGATGCATCAAAATATGTTGAGGTTCTGAACAATTCAATCTTGAACAGAGGTACATTGCTGGCAAACAATCATTCCCTGCCTTCAATCAAGGGTGTCAGCAACAAATAAGAGCAAGACAGGGTTTTGTTGTCAGCTAAACATGGCGTTGTTAAGACAGTTTGGGGCGTTTTTAAGACAGCCAGACAGGGCGTTGCTAAGGAAACTTGACAGAACAGTTGGAAGACAAACTGCTGAAGCTGGGCGATCATTCCAGTCGATTTAATAAGCGCGTGTTCGCCGCCGCCCTTGCTCCTCGCTGCCCGGGGAGGAGGGGGCATCTTGTGTGCAGGCCACGTGAGCTGTAGCTGCGTGCAAAGTGCTAGGGAGGGAAGGAAGCCCCAGCTGGAAAGAAAGAGTGGCGTTGAGTGTAAGTAGGCGAAGATATGCCGTGGGTAGGTGGGTGAGACCCTGTACCCTCCCAGCCCACGTTAGTCCAGACCAAGTGGACGTCAGGTGGCTGGCTGGCTGGCTCCTCCCCACATCCAGCGGCTGAGGAACTCGCGCCTTGCTTCTCCACACACACAAGTCTACAAACCTGTGGTCCCTTTCTCCGCCCAGCTCCAAGGCTCTGTCGGGCAGGCGGGCGGGTTTGAGGGAAAACTGATTATGTCATAACTTTGGTACATAGAACCAGGAGCCCGCTGGGAGCGACCAATAGACTAAATGAGCTACACCCGCAGATGGTCCAGGAAAGCACTTTTATCCCTCACTTTGCCTCTGGGTAACGACAACTTCAAACGCAGGAAAGGGTAGATGGCGCTTCTCCTTGCTTTAAAAAAAAAAAGGCAAGAAACTGAGTTCATTTATGTCTCGCGTGAGAAGAAGGTCGTTCCTGGCTCGCGCACATTGAATATTTGCATCTGTGCTCAAACAGAAAAGCAATTTTCGCATAAAGATACCCCGCTGCTAATTTCGTCTATTTGGCTAGGGAGCGCTGAGCTTTTCTGTAGCTTTGATTCTTGGCCTAAGTGTGTTTAATTCCCTGCCAGCGGTTGATTTTTGTTCAAAGAGATAGAGAGAATGTTGAGCACAAATGCAGGTACCTCTTACTTCACTTCTAGCACAAGAAAAAAAAAGCAAGCGTCTTAATTTAAATAGCAGCAGGGGATGATGGGGAAAGCACGTGCAAAACGCGAGCATTACAAAGTGCGGTGCGCTTTCCATGTGCACCGACTGTACCTGCTTCTCTATCCGTTCTCACTTCTCGCTCCATCCGGGTACATTTCATCCATTACACTGCTAGCATCTCAAAAAACTGCAGCCAGCAAAGACACGCAAAAAACTTAGACCAGTAACCCGCTAGGCAGCGACGTCCATGAAGTAAATAACCTCCGAGCATTCTTGTCGTGAGATGAAATAGCGGGATAATGGTGCTGAGCGCACGGTCTTTGGGCCTTGTCGTGAGAGTCGTGCACTTTTATCACGACAGTGTTCAGCAACCACCGCCGTGGATCAGAAGCAGACATTTCCCACACGTCCAGGCAAGGCAGCTGACAGTACCTGTATAAAATACGAACATCCCTGTCAAGATCTTGTCTGAGGGCGACCCCATCTCCCCAACACACACACACACACACACGCACAAGGCCTGAAGACCAGAGGGATTGAGGGGTGGGATGCAGAACAACAACACGGACTTTTTTTGGGGGGTGGGGTGGGTTGGGAATTTTGTTTTTCGTTTTGTTACTGCGCAACCAGCTAGCCCGACACGCACCCGCATGCATTACATGCTATGTTGTGACGTTCCCGTGACTATATCTGTGACAAACACTGGCTAGTTATCTAAATCAAAGCGAGGATCGCCGTAATATCAGCTTTACAGGTGTCAGAGAGAAACACTGTGATGGACACTGTTGTGGTTGTCCTTGTGACGCACTCATTTTCCTTGTAACGTATCCCTTTTCCTTGTGACGTACTCGCTGTTCTGTGCGTGAGCTGTCTAATTCTTCTCAGATGTATGGTGGGGCAGAATGTTACTGGTCACATAAAGGGTTTCGAAGAAGGCGAAGAACACTCCTGCTTTCAAATATTACCAACATTTGGCTTGGGTCGCATTTATTTTGAAATCACGACAACCTCCTATTTTTTTAATAATCTCCTGTGATTTAAAGAAAAAATGTTATAGTCAACTTTCTCGATTAAGTCAACTGTTCGTGCATGTAAATATTTAAAATAATTTTAGTCTTTCGCACTAGCAGCTGGATTATGCTTGCACACAGAAATACGCACGCGCGATCTCTCTCTCTCTCTCTCTCACACACACACACACACACTCTCAAGCACATGCAGATACAACAGGAGATAGACGGGGAGAGGGCAACAAGAGAAGGGGGGACAAAGAGAGGGGAGAGAGATAGATAAAGATAGACAGAGAGACCTATTTGTAGAACCTGAGGGTTTTTCTTTCTTTTTTTTTTTCATGCTTGAATTTAGCGCTCTCAACTGCACCGACAGCTTTCTGTCAACAATGCACAAAAGGTGTCTTTTGTGGGCCGTATATTGCGAGGGACAATCTCCGCTAGTGTTTCGACACTGAAAAGCCATCGAGTTTGTGGGCGCCATAAAGTGTGCCATGGCCACAAACACCTTTCAGCCAGCGCTCACTATAAATATCATTGTGCCTGTAGCTTCCGCGGTGTCTGCTGTCACTTCAAACAGCTGCTGTCTTCAGTCCAAAGATGTCGCTGTTTGCTGTGTATGTCTTTTAGTGTGTTGTTGAGTGTTCGGTCTTCGCGGAACAATCCGGCGGACGAACAAATATTCAGAGTGACAAAGTAGAGATAGAAAACTGGTGGTGTTCATGTTGCGATCTGTCAGAATTAGAAACGTAAAATAATATTCCTTATGCACAGCAGGATAAAGTGTTACATAAAGATCCCATCGTTTAGCGCTGCAGGGTTAGTAAGTGGTTCACAATGTCTAGCATGTGTCCAGCCGAGCCATTGAACTTCTCACAAGAATTCCCCATTTCCTCCCAGTAATGTCATCCTAAGCAGAAAGATCACAGTAGCCGACTTGGTTGTCACAGTACTTGACACCCTGATTTGAAAACGTTAGCAGTGCTGTTTTCAAACACTTAGTGTCTTTTGCGAACTTACGCACAAGCTCGTAAACACACACAAAACACTCACACATGTACACAGATACACAAACCCACACGTGCACCCACCCAAGGACATACCCTACACATACACAGATTCTCGATTAGTGTCACCAAAGCAAAGAACTTTTCTGCTCATTCTCTTTCAGCCAATAAACCAAGGAACCATCCAAACAACCACCCAACGAAAGACATCCTTTCTGTTTCAGAACTGGAAGACAGCATGGATATGGCTGATGCATATGGCAGCAGCGCAGATTTGGACAAACCCACAGTCAGCGGTCAACATGTATCAGGGTCAACGGGTCTACTAAACGGTGACGGCACAGGTATGCCGTCCATTGAGACATTGCTGCTCAACATCCAGGGCCTCATCAAGGTGGCCACGGACACAGCCCGCCACCGCGACACACAAGTCAGCCAGGACAGAGGTTAGACTTAACTGTTAACACGAACACACACACATACACACACACACACTCTCTCTCTCTCTTAAAGGTTTCCGTTAAGATTCACAAGTAAAGATGAGATGTGGGGATGTAGTGCAGACTATGGTTAGTTTGTGGGGATACAACATCCAGGTGTATGCCGCTGTCGTTCGCTGCCCCCGGTATATGACCCCGAGTGCACAGAGTTTGGTCTGTCTGTCTGTCTGTCGTTCTGTTTGCCTAATAGTACGAACACAACTGCAATTAGTCTGTGAACAATACGAGTCTTAATTTAATTTGTCAGAAAATTGACAAAGTTGTTTTCCGAGTGAATAATCTCCCCTCTTATACCCGCCAGTGCACTTCAAATCCTGCTTAAACCCGCGTAGCTTTATTCTTGTCAGCAAACAAAAATAAAGTAAAATAAATCGCTGTCACACAATAGCCGTCGCTGGCCCCTTAGTTGAGAAGAGCGAGTAAGAGAGATAACTTAATCAACAAACCGATTGTAAGGGCGAGAACAAACGCACGATAAAGGAGTAATCACGAGACTAAGGGGACGACAACTCTTCCTCCGCAGAGAGACACCAGGTAACTCGAGTGCAATTTGTTCATTAGTTATGTCTCTTTTATGCGCTCGTCTGGCCAGGAGGAGGAAAAGCGTCTGGCGGTAACCGGAGAACTCCGGGAGAATTAATCCTCGCGCGAGTTCGCAGGAAAAGCACGTGCATACTCGAAAGAAAGCGGGCACCAGCGGAATGGACAGATTCGAAAAGGCTTATAGAGTTGCTTTAATTATTGTACTCACGAGCGACAGCGCGGAAGGGCGAAATCAGTGCGAAAAATAAAGACAATCTTCTCGGCAGATGAGAACCGTCAGCGACTTCTTTGTATTTTTCTCCGACGCCATCTTGTCCTCTTTTCTCGATCTGCTTGGCGTTATCTCCCTTCACTTGGCCATTCGTGTTTCTAGAGAGAGAGAGGTGAGCGGCAGAACTTGTGCTGACGATTATTTTCGCGAACAGTATGTCGGTGCTTGTCCCTAAATGTCGTCGCTTACAAAAAACGCACAAAGACAGAAAGTCCTTCAGTTGTTTGTTGATTTTGTAAACGGCTGATTACAAAATGCAAACACACACACACACTCGCGCGCACACCTACACACAAACGCATATGTATACTTGCATATAAACGCGCTTAACCGCACATATACGCATATATATATATATATATACATGCATACACGCGCACGTTGGCATGACGATAAGATGACAACTCTAATGAGCTCATTAGCTAATCAGGATGTTTGGTTTTTGTAGATCATCCTAGTCAGAGTGTGTCACGTTTTGTCATGGAATCCCTCCCCTCAGCCCGATCCAGGATATGTATGCTGATTTTTATTTTATTATTCGGTGGGGGTGAGCATGAAGAAAGCCGGCTTCGTTACACATTTTTAATTCACTTATGTTTCTAATTTTATTTTCTTGTATAATCTGAACAGAAGGCTAATTGCACGACACGATTTGTCTTTTTCCCTGCTATCGCTTCATTCTGCCTCCAATTGCAAAAAGAAATTCTTTCCAATTGCTGAAAAATTGATGGTATTTTTTGTGTACTGGGGCTTAACACACCAACAGAAATATCAGATATAACAGATATATCATATATATATATAGCGGTTCCTTTGAGAGGCTTGAAGGCTTCGCCGGGTCTTTCTACTGTCCACGCTATCTGGTCTCTAGTTTAGCTTCTCTCCGTCTCTTTGTCTTTGCTTCAGTCTTTGTCTGTCTGCATGTTGATCTGTTGCCATCTCACTATGTCCTCATCTTCTTTAAAGGAATCAGGAAACTAGCTACCGTCCTTTTTTTCCCCCGAGACCACACCCTGTTGCCTTCCCGAGCACTTTCCTTTCCTGTCGGACCTTAAATGGCGAATATTTGAGCTCATTACTGGCAAAAGGCGACTATGAAGAAAGTAAAATTAAAATGACCGAGCGCAAAATGCTAGTCGATCAACTTATTAGCTGGACGGCGCAACGTGCGAGGACAGTTGCTGGCCGCCGTGACAGCCATTAGAACCCGGATGAAACGACAATGAGCTTCGCTGATGGATACGAGGGGAGATAATTAACTAACTGGTTTATGGCGAACAGACGTTCAGTTATGTGGCTTTTTCTCCTCAGTTTCTCAGACTCAGGGCAGGGAATCTCCAGACTTCTGCAGATATCTCGAGCCCAGAGCAACAGAAATCTCCTAAATGGGACACACATGTTATAATAGAGAGAGAGAAAGAAAGAAGGAAAGAAGAAGAAGTAAAGATGGAAACATGAAAGAAAGAAAGCAGGCGGAGATGAAAAGTAAGGAGAAAGGGGGAAACACACAGAGAGAGAAAGTGGGAGAACTAGGATGGAAGCACAACGAATTGCTTAAATCTTGATTTTTAATTTCACTGGTTCACACGAAGACCGCATATTTTGAATTAAACAGAAATCACACATTCGATCATCTACTTATAATTTACTTGGAAAACCTATTTATTAAGAAAACATATATGGAATCAGACACTCTGTTGTTGTGAAGTCGTGTTAAAATCATTAATTATTGCTAGACATGAAAACATTACTCATCATCACATGCCTAAACGAACAACAAAAGGGGAAACGCAATGGACATGTAAACACGAATGAGCGCATTTAGTTATTGTATCTCATTCTCTGCAAGAAACTTACAGAGCAAAGAGTCTAGAATCTCAGACAACAGAAAACGTACGAATTATCGCGATACTTTCAAACAAAGTACAGATCATATGTTCTAGTATAACAACGAAGAAATGAAACTAAACAAAATAAAATAAACCTTGAGATATGAACCGGGGATTAGAAACTAGAATATTTTTTATAGTGAGAACATATACTGGAATGATTGATACAGGAAAGACTTTGCAGCATAAACATCGTGCTTTATAATTTGTGAAAACTGATTTGCAGTAGACAGTAGGAGAACAGCAACGTGTGAGGAGAACACCATAAAGCATATAACAACTGTGGAAATAATAACTGTAATAACCATAATCAACTCGCGGCTAAACATTATAAGCGTACTGCATGCAGCGATGGGGTTCTTCCGGCCATTCATAGCAATCCTCATTGTCTTTGACAATATCTCATAAGAATTTATGACTAGTAAGTATTATTATAGTTAACTGTTATTAGTTTGAAGACATTTGCAAGCGAATAGACAGAGAAGACAATTTACAGACGCTTAACAATCTCATTGTAACAGCGAATCGACTAATTAGCATTATAATCAATTAGTTCACAGTGTTTCCATGAAGTGAATTCAGGCATCAGTTAATATGCCTCTAATGTTATAATCGTAACACAGTAGCTATTGGAAGAGAAAGAAAGCAAAATTCTTCTAGAATTTTATAAGCCATTATGAAAGAAACAATAGGTAGTTGCAACTGAAAGAAGCTGTATTGAATATGGTTTTAAGAAGATGAGGGGTGGAGGAAAAGAGGAAAAGGTCTGGAAGTAAAAGCCCGTTGCTGCGAGTGATGTGATCTGTGAGGGATGACGGGAAGTGTACGGCGGATGGCGGAGACATAACGGAGTTGACACCACTGGTCTCCAACAAATGGAAAGAGCCTCTCCTCCCAATTAGACAAAAATAACCCGCGCCCTGCAGACGCATTTACGAGCCTAGGAAACAGACATCAAGAGTGGAATTTAATTTCACTTAATGCCCAGAGAGTGTCTTTGGGGCTGCCAAGTAATTTCTGTCGCACAAATAGGCAAAGTAGCAAAACAAGGGAGGGAATTCAATTTCAGTCCGTGTGTTGAGGCGGCGACCGCCATGTTCAATGAAATGGTTGCCACGTGATTTTCAATGCGCGGAGGCGCCTGAGGCTGATTCCCCGTGGCTGGCAGAATGTGTCTCACTCAGCCATGGGTGCTGGATGTTAGATGAGGATTTTGACATCCCTAGGACAGCTTCTGACCAGAGAAAATGGCGTCAGAATGGTGTAAGATATGTTCTGTAGAAAGGTTTGGCTTTATTAAGTCACTAGTCAGTATGCGCCCAGTTGCATGTGCTTGCGTGCAGACCTGAGTTTTGAATTCGCAGTTACTTAGAGAAAGAAAACCCAGACAGCAGGTCGAAGTAACATAATTAATTTCTTCAAGATGTGCTCGGCCACATGAAAAAGCCCTCAGTGGTTCTTCGTATTTCTCTGCGTGGAATATCCCCATCATGGCGAGCCGCAGTGTGAGTGAGTGAGTGAGTGAGTGAGTGAGTGAGTGAGTGTGTTTGGGGGTGAGGGGAGATCATACTTTCTGAGTGGACACAAAATCCTGTGTCGTGTATTTTAATGTCATGGCTCCTGCTTAGTTCCCATCTTTATTGTAGACACAAAAGAAGGTAACGTTCAGAGTAATGGTGAACTGAATCCAAAATAAGATGCAAATTATTTTCTCTTATATGTTACACTGTGAAAAAATGTTGTTTTGTTGTCAGACAGATAGCTGCTGTCAGAAACGTCTGATGGTTAGCACGTCTTTACTTTGTCTTAATATTTTTGTACTTTATAAGGATATGTGTTTGTAATGCCAATAATAAACCAGCTATAGTACTATTTTAATATTCTTATTAATGAAATGTGTAATACTTCACCACGTTGAAAGGTCAAAATCTTAAAATAATGTAATTGACACGTTTGTTATCATTTGTCATCTAAACCGATGTATACTTTTAGAAAAATTAAAAAGAAACTCTTGAACATTAATTTTAATTCGTTCCATTTTGAAAATGTGAATCCTTCATTAGTTAATATTTGATGATAGCATTAGACTTTCCTCCTTTAATAACTGTTGTCCTTGTTTTTATATCATTTAAATAGTCAACTGACTCTGAGACGTAAAATATTTTATATATGAAGGGTTGTCCGTATTTGACAACGACAAATAAGAGATCGGCTTTTAAAACCGTGTGGTAAGAATCGTAAAATAGAATAGTCTATTGATTCCCGTTATTTCGATCAACTTAAAGTACACGCAACCACCGTCACTATTCCTACCCCCACCCACCCACTAAACCCCCCCCCCACTAACCACCCCAAAAAAAATCAGTGAAAATGTTTTATTCTGTCTGCAATACTTCGAGGTACAACATTTGTTGTGTCATTACTGTATGTCATTACAGATGTTTGCCTACATTTGTTCATCTGAATACAATGATTTTGGATAAGAAGGAGGAAAAAAACAGAGACCGTTGCTATAGTTTTTTTTCTCTTTGTAAGAAAAGTTTTTACCGTTATTTTAATCTACACAAGACCTGCATCATCTGGAAAGAATAGACGTAGTTATATGTGCAGATTAGGGCCACTGTTCTAACATTCCCGGAGTCTCTCCCGTACTAAGTCGTGATTCCAGTCCGGCTCTTTCAGAAACCCTTATTTCAGACAGCCTTATTTCAAGGAAGGTCATTCAGTTGCCCTCTATTAGGCCGGAGAAGCCAGGGCGATAGGATGCAGTGCTAAAAACCCGCCTGTACATTCAGTCGCGCAGAGCATTAGCCACAATTTCATTTGCCGTGGTCCTTACGCCATTAGCTCTTGTCTAAAGGGTCCATTTCTCTGTTGTCCCGTAATCAGCAGCTCACTACAGCCTCTGGTGCTTTCTTATGCTTTCTTGGAGACATCCTGGGTAAGAATTGTTGTCAGTTGGCTGTTTCAGGGTGGATTGCTGGTGCACTTTAGATACGGGTGGAGCCGATTCTGAGCACTTCTGCTGGAAAATGAACAGGCTTTTTCCTTCTTTTTTTTTTTTTGAAAAAGCGCCATCCCGCCTCTCTTCAGTTTGACTTTCTTGTCTTGTCAGACGAGATTTGCGTGATGAGAGTGAAGACAGACTGTAGAGGCTACTATTCTGCTGCATGCCAGTCACAATGGCCATGTTCCAAGAGTGAGTAACTCGATGTTAGTAGAGACAATGACATTAGTGAAAACGTGGATATAATTTAGTAGATGTTGTTGACATTTATAAGAACAGGGAGAAAAATATAAATTTTTTCATAATTAAAAGTGGTTAACGCTAAAGATGGCAGCTGACGATTCAACAGATGGAAGGAATGAAGGCTTCCTCCTCGTACAACATGAACAACACCAACTACTTCAAATTCTTCAAATGGCAATGTTTGAGAAGGCGTTGACTTTTCCCCAGCAAGTCCGTGCAACAGGACGATGTCATCGCAGGAACTGGAGCAGAGACACGGACTCCAATCACAACGCATTTGTGGCCAGTAGTGTCTCCAATGTTTTCGTGTGAAGTAATCTTCATCCCTGGACACTATCTCGTAAAATACTTGAGAATTGTGTAGAAGACAATAAAGACAGGAGTTAAAGCAAATAACTGCTGTAAAATTTAACAATGAAAATATGAAACGAGAATCACAAAAGAATAGAAATCTGTTTGATAAACATCTTATTTACATTAAAAGTAAGAAAAAAAAGAAGGCAAAAGAATTCTGGGGTACTTTTCCTTGCGGCCGCCAGCCCCTGCCCCACTATCCCTTCCTGCTTTGGTATGCCACATTTCCAAGCAAGGAAAATATAATCCACTGACATAAATGCTTTAAATTGAAAAGTTGTTATTTTAATCAAAACTCAGCAATCGCGGAAATGATGTTTTGCTTTTAATTTCCAAGTTCTGTACAAACAAGGTTGAATTAAGTAAGTCTGACAACAGCACGCAACATTTTCCGTGAAGACTGTGCAAACTAGTGCTCTCACCATCCTACGGTCTGTTTCCCTTCCGTCAGGAGAACGTGCTTTGTGTCTGTCACCGGCTCTACGTGTTTGGGGCCGCCATTAGGAATCAGATCGAGGCTACAGCCATTTGCCGCCCCACTCTCCTACAACCCCTCATCCTGATCACCCTCATTACACCTGCTCCCCTAATACCCTCTACCATATATCCCATACCCACATTGACGAAACGAGTGTCGGATGAGGGAGAAAAGCAGATCGGGCTAAGAGTAATGGACAGAATGTGTTACTGACAAGACAAACAATACTTGTTGCTGATAAATACTGATGAAGAGGGCAAAAAACACCGAGAACCGCGAGTTTGATTCACTTGTGGCCGGGTCCCTCCCATCAACAGCCAACACAGATCTGGCCCCATAACCAGGCCTCCAGACGACCGCGATGAGCGAGGAGACAAGTGTATTTACCCTTCGATATACACACACGGTGCTAATGCATTACACACTGCAAGCGGCTGCTGGAGACAAGGTGAGCTTGCCTGTCTTACTGCAAGATTACGCATCCCCCAAAGATTATTTTAAAATTTGTTTAGTTTTAATGCTGCCAGCTTGTACAATGTCAGCTGCACGACTATTGAAAATAAGTCGTGAGGAACAAACAAACCCAAATTTTCTACCCCTATCCTCCCTCTCACAAATAAATAAAGATTTCATAACAAAGTGCACACAGCTGGGACAAAGTATAGCCTAATATGTGAGGCTTTAGCGGCGGAGCATGAGCCTTACTGTCTACTGTGTTCCTGCTGCAAGCACTAGCTGCACAATGTCGTAACCACTCAAGTGGGACGGTCTGCTAAAGGACAGTTCACATCTCGCCTCTAACTATTTCTCTCTGCTTGTAGCTTCTGTTTACAGGACCTGACTTCTTGCAGTAGTCTCACTCACTCGGCTACAACACCACCAGCTCACCTGTCGTTCTAACTAACCAACGTCTCTAGCCATGCCTCAGAGAAGTCGTCATTCACACTTGGGTGCAAAATGCAAATTTAAAAGGTGACAATCAGGTCACATCACAATAGAAGTTTTGTATATGGAGATTAAAAATCTACAGAAAAAGTTATAAAAGTCGCTTGAGAACTTCCCTGTCTACACCATTGACAGTGACGGTAACAAGTGGTGAGGATCGGGTCGTGTCGGCGAATGGACTACAACACGGAAAGTGTTTTATAGAAGACGTGAAAGATGCAGTACGGTTAGCTGCGATGAGTATTTTACAGCAATTAGCCTTCCGAAACAACCCCAGTCCAGTTGGATATTGCAAAAAGATATACAAGTCTGCGAGTTCCACATGTTGCACAGCTCAGTGACAACGGTGATCTCTGCAAAAGCGTATAAAATAATCCGCATATCAGTTTTATAAATGTTCTTCTGTTTCAGTCATTCAGTTTTTTTCATGGTGGTCAGTTTAGGAAATTCACCTGTCTCAGACAAAGTACACCTAGTTTCTTGAAGGCAAATTATGAAAGTTACGGAGGGGCCTGAGCATTATTACATCCAGCAGTCTCAAGGACGCGCAGTTTGTTTTGAAATACTGAAAACCACAAACATCGGCGGTTTTTTTTTCTGGTGATGACATAACACTACAAGGCTTTATAATGAGTTGGCGCTCTTTCCAGATTCAGATACTGTGCATGTAGAAGTGACTTGTATCCAACAGCTTAGCAAGTAGAAGCAACTTTTGTCCAGCAACTGTGCACGCAAAAGCAACTTTTGTCCCAACAGTTCAGCATGGGAAAAAAGTCTGCGTTGTCTTCCCCTGGCGTAACTTTACCCGGTAATAAAGCGCAGCTGCAGAAATCAGAAAGCAATTCATTCTGCGTACATACTTTTGAGTGTCTTACTTTGCCTTTGCTGAGTTTATAGGCGTTAAAATTAAAAGACAAGGCCTAAAAACTTCACAAGCTGGCCTGCCTTGAAAGCCATCAGACCAGCTAACCCAGCGGGAAGCAACTCCTTAGCGAGGCGAATGGAAAAAGCAGAAGCAGAAAAAAGAGTTTTAGGATGCAGGGGAATGTAGAAAAACAAAATAAACAAAATGGGTATCTTCAGGTCGTTAGAATGAAACCCATGCTGAGCGAGTCTCCGACAGTAACCCTGGCCTCGACCTGCTCGCTGAAATTGTCTCCCGTCAGTCAGTCTGATGTCAGTGGATTTGCTCCCTGTTTAGTTGGTGAATTTCATCATACACATGGTCTGTGTGTGACCTTCACCAACACAATACTTTCTCTGCATACCGCACACTTCGTCTTTGAAGTATTCTTTGTAGTTTCCGTCTTTGTGTCTTGCGAGTGTTAAAGATCTAGAATTTAACGAGTTGTTAAAATTGTGTCTTATGGTGCAATGGTAGGTTTTACTGCAGTATTGTACTTACTTACTTCACGAAGCAGTGCTGAATATTCTTGAAAAGATGCTAAAGTTTTTCAAAAGAAAATTACCTGGAATGGGTGCACAGCACTCACTGAGTTTCTTGAAACAATGGTTTGCGTGCCGCGCAATAATATTTTAAGAGGAAGCCAGGCAGGTGGAGTCTCACCTACCCCACCCCGCCCCACCCCACTCGGCCCACGCCCCACCCCACTCGGCCCCCGCCCCATGTCGTGTGTAGCCGCTCGTCTCCACGGTACAACATGGTGCTGCCTTCCATTCAGACATCCACTCAGCCCACTGGCTGTAGGGTTGTTTTTGGGTGGGGGGAGGATGTTCGCTGACTTTTCTGACCTTCTAACGTTTCTGATAGAGAATTCTTTGGGTTTTTTTTATCCGAGCTTTCATTTTGAAAGAATATCATAAGAAACCAAATATTGAAGTACTCTGTAACGCTTACAGAGACTCTATAAACTATACAGAGATTCTATAAATTATAAAAGAAGATTACACAAACTGGTCAGAAACTACTGTTAATTGTCGCGATGATCTCTCACCTCCAAGATATTTCTTTCCGCTGCTCGGTACTCAAGAATCTGTGGGACAAGTAACATAAGCTCTGTCAAAGCCTGAACATGGCTTCCATGACAAATGGCATGGCGTTTAAACCGTTAGAAGGAAAGTGCGTATAACGTGAACAAACACCTGGTCACTGCCCGTTGTCGGTCGGCTGATCTTTACCCGTCGTGAGTGAAGATCAGGCTTGTCTTTCTGCCGCCTTTTACTGCGACATCCACTACCAATATAGTAACAATATTACCAATATAGTAGCGATATGAACAGGAGTAACGAGAGGTACAGGTTCTGGCTATTATACAAGCTATTCATGCAAGAAGTTCTAGCCACCTAGCCTACCGGTCTGCTACTTTGATACATAATAAAGGGACTGGAGCAATCTGTATTCTCGTCCGGTTACTCTTGAGACCGAATCTGTATCATTATATAACCGAATTGTTATTATTTATTGCTATTACTATAAAACGTGCAGTATAAGCAAGGATAGAAGATAGCGGATATAATAACCTGGTGCAGATGTCATACAGACATGAGATGAGAGAGGTGCCAAACCCAAACTAAAATGATACATTACTTTCGTTTGCTTCTTTTTCTTCTTATTGCTTAAGCTGTTATTATTACTGGTTTTATAGATAAGGATCGAATGACTGCAGTTATGAAATTCGTTTTATAGAAGGGTTGCATAAATTCTACAAAAATAAACTCTAAAGAAAGGTTGTACAAACTGACAGGAAACAATTTTCGACTCAAAAACCATTCTGTCCCTTTCCGAAGACTATATGCACTTGTGTAGGTCAGGTTGAGTCAGGTCACGAAAGGTCATCCCACCTAATCGCCGCCGACCGGTTCGCGAGCTGGTGATTGTCTAGGCAAAGATGGTGTGCACTTATCTGCACTCCATGACCCCTCCCGGGCGCACGCGGTAAGGAAGACACGTCAAGGTGGATCGTCTGCCAATCTGGGCTGAGCTCAGTGGCCTGGAAGCCCAAAGCAGTAATCGTCATGAGCAGAGTTGGTTTCCACCGGAACTCGGAAGAGGAGCGAGGGAAGCGAGAAAACTCCGAATTTCCCCGTCAATTTATTTGGTGTGCGTCTGGGCAAGAAAGGCTCTTTTGTTCTGAGCGAATCCACCGTCGCTGGACCCTGCTCTTCAAACAGTTGCGTGGTTTTCTCTAATTTCATCAAATTCCTCGTTGAGATGAACCCCAGAGATCGCGCTACCCACGACAAGATCTAAGTAATGAAGTTCAGGTGAATGTGGGGAGGAGGAGGAGAAAGTGGGGGGGGGGAAGACAGACAGAAAGGTGGTGGGAAAGGGGAGAGAATACAATGTAATTTTTTGTCCTGTATCTAGTGGGCAATGAACGATCCTGTGTTGTCTGCAGTTAGTGGGGGGGGGGGGCTACTGATGTACCGTCACAGTACTGTTAGGCACAGACACACGAAATCCAACACTTGTAAATAAGCCAATGACAGGTAGTTCAATAGATAGATACCTGACTGCATGGATGGACAAAATAATCGAGTATACTGGTGTATTCACAATAGAAAACAAGAAAACGGTCAGTTTACAAAGAGCATCCGCTGGTTACAAAACGATGTTATGGTGGAGAGAAAGGTGCCGTAAGTTTATATGTACGGGTTTATTACGAAAGAATCTAAGTTTCGCTCATCTCAGTCGGTGTCTGTATGCATTCCTATTTTAAAAGAAATTTTTTAAGACTGTCTTCTTGGGCTAAGGTATTTCCTTGATCATCAAACGTCGGGGTAGGGTTTGGCATCAAACAAATGGGTAGGTGCTAAAGACTTCTCTGGAGATAAACTGGTAGACAGACACAGACTTGTGAACATACAGGCAAGCAAGCATGCAGGCGAACGGTAAATAAAATGTTTGCATGCACACTCCACGCATGAGAGAGAGGTGCTTGTATATAAAAAAAATCGCTTTTAATTCAGTGGCTATCTGAGCACGCGCAGGAAAAAAATCTTCGTAATACGGATTATGAAGAGAAGTGTAGACCTACTGACAGAGTAAGAGGCGGCCATTTGCGCCGTCTATCCTTGCACCAACAGACAATCAGTGTTTAAGTTGCATTTGGTCGGCAGACGCCGCTTGATGAAAACCTAGCGAAGCGAAGAGTTTCTCTCAGACAATCACATTTTATGGCAGCTTAGGCAGAGAGAAGAGGGGGAGAGCGAGAGAGAGAAAAGCGAGAGAGAAGAGAGAGAGCATCTAGCAGCTCTAGGGGAGACCATATTTTGCTACCATTATTTTTCCATCAGAGATGGGCGTTTGTCATGTCGGATTGTCGGTAATTGTGGGGCGAAGACACTCACCCTCCTGATTGTCGTGTCATGGCGGTAAGAGTAGAGTGAAGGCGCCCGCACTCTTCTTGTCTCCTACCCTGTCTTACTACACCCGAGGTCTAATAGGAAGTTCTCACGTCTGTTCTTTTTGCTGATGCTGTAAGCAAGAGCATGCTAGTGATCGCTTCTGTCCCAATCGACATCTTTTCTTTCTTTCTTCATATCTCTCTTCCTTTCTTTCCTTCTCTCTCTCCCACTTTCGTTCTTTTGAGGCGCACGTGGGAATGTGAAACACGATTCTGTGAACCATCAACTTACCCCTGTATGGGTAATGCCATTTCAGACAATTAATGAAAATGTTAAGGTTAGTTTGAGCTCACAGTTTGCACCATTATTGTCACTATTCGAAGATTTCTAACAATGATTGTTACAAGGTGGCAATTGCAATCATTACTGCCAGAAATTATCAATATCTAACCACGACTGTAACGACCTAGCGATCCCTCACAGTATTATCACACACTGATAAAACAAACGCATCTAATTAAATACCTCAGCTTGTAAATACCTTACTAGTCATAACCCAACTGCTTCCAACTATAGCTTTAGGATAATTAGAGAAATTCAAATTATGAATTCAAGATAGTAGAGCTCGATATTCACGCAGCTAGTGTGAACATTTGCAGACTTCTGTGTGTAATGAGACAGTGTTAGGCTGGCATACGGCTTCTGTATGAAGAAATATTAAACGGCTATCCCTCGGTCAACCTGTGGTCAGCTGACAAAATATAAATGTCTTTGCCTGTCGTTTTGAAGCGCTGGCCAAACATTCTGGAGCAGAAAAACTCACTACACATCAACTGTCTGGTTGTCAGGCAAGTCAGACCCAAGTATATCTCTCAGTCTTGCATTGTGAGGCCTGATGTTCATCACATCTGTAACACAACATTCATTAGCTGCGGCGTGTAAATGATATTGGAAATTTGAACAAGCTTTAAAAAAAATATACATTTAAAATACATATACATATATTTGGCGAGGCAAATGGTTGTACAAGTGGAATACAATGATTGAAACAAATGCTCAGAGGACTGGCATAAACAACAAATATAGGCCGCATGACAGGGAGAAGTGAAAACTAGATTCAGGACTACAACAGAACAATCCTGACAAAAGATTTGTTTGTTTGTTTGTTTGTAAGTTTGTTTGTTTCACCATGCCACTAACAATTCACACTAAGCCTAGGTTAATTAGCAAGTGTCTGAATACAGGCTTATGGTTTGACGTTTGCATACGAAATATGTACGTAGTTGCCTTCTGTGTGAAAAATGCTCGCTGCGAAAAATATGCCAGGAAATAAAGTTGTCTTGGTCACCATCAGCAGCGACTGGACTAATACCGAGTGAAGGTGAAAGGTCACCTCACGTGTTGGCCGACTCGCCAGCATGTTTGCGCACCGTTGGCAAGGACGCCAGATTCTGCTTGGACGAAGGAACAGGTCTCGTGTGACTAGGAAAAGGAGACATTGGGAGAAACCTGGCTGAAGACCACAACGCCATCTGAGTGTTTTCCAGCGCCATTTCCTTCTGGCGGGCTCTGGGCGGAGGTGTTGGTGGTAGAGGCTCGTTCAAGGAGGAGGAGCAGCAGAAATCATTTCCTGTGGACTGCCTT
Source organism: Marisa cornuarietis (assembly GCA_004794655.1). Classification (NCBI taxonomy): domain Eukaryota; kingdom Metazoa; phylum Mollusca; class Gastropoda; order Architaenioglossa; family Ampullariidae; genus Marisa; species Marisa cornuarietis. Next base: position 925,933 of record SMMW01000551.1, on the reverse strand, counting down.
TGTGCGGTGCCGGCCCCAAACTCAATCACTTCTCATAGCTCTAATGCTTTGCCTGCTACAGCCACCAGCCTCTTCATTGTTGAAATTATTGGAAAACTGTCAGCGAACTCTCATCCATTTTGAACCTTTTATTGCGTTTTTTTTTCCCTGGTCCGGCCTGGTGGAGATTTTACAGTTGCAGAGAGAAGAAATGAGAGAAATTGGCCATTAACCGCTGAGATAATTCTACGTCATAATGGGCCGGTGCGAGAAACAGTCATTTACGTTTATTCTCGCTACAGCGCAAGAGCGGCTCGCTGAGGGATGAATGCAGGCATTGGAGCAAAGAAATCTATCAGCGGCCCGCCATCCGACCCGCCAGGCCCCTCATCATTCCCTCACAGTTCAACCCCGCCAACTCTCCGTCCTCAAATCCACGCCATATCAGACCCCAGGCAGTGGAGGCCCGCGGCGCCACCTGATTCATCTCAAAGATAAATTAAAGGGCAATAAATGTGAGAAAAGGGGCGATAATTTACCATTGAGCGGCTAAAGACAGCCCATGTATTCGACCGTAAATCTTGCCTGCAAAGCCAGCAGCGACGTATGACGTGTTTGGAAACAATGATATTTCACACTCCAAGACAGTTCCAGAAGTTCTCGGAAACTTGCAGATGGGAAGTGACTTGCACGTACTCTTCCTCTTCCTACTTTCATGTGAATTTCTCGCCTGTAGCTTTCTGTCAATCACTGAAGATAGCCAGAAAAAAGTTTCTAAAAAAATCCAAACAAGGAGGCTGAAAACTGAAAATTTCGAGGACCCCCCCCCACCCCTGGTCTGGGGTGATCTATCATTACACGCTCTGTTGTAACAAACGAAGAAAAAAAGGAAACACTTGATAAATTGCTTTATTCATGTCACAAAAAACGGCAGATCGAATCACGTAGAATTTCTTCAGTCTTTTTTTATATTAAATATAGGGTTGCGGGCTTTATGATGTTTTCTGATGAAATGGAACAAAGGTAACTTCTGTCATTCAGTAGAACATGATAGCATCGTCCAATATAATAATATTGTTATACTACAACATCAAAAACACTAGCACAAGTACACACCTATACCAAGAAGAAAGTATACTAAATATACAAAACGAACGAAGCAACAAATGCGATACATTAACCTTTTCTACATGCCAACAGATTTCAACACCGAGAAAAAATATTTTTTTAACAACTGAAATATTACTGTCAGATAAACTATTGGCTGAAAAGGAAATTGAAAAAAGAAAGGAGACAGAAAAGGAGGCAAATGAACAAGAAGGAGGGTAAAATATTTAGTGACTGGAATTATTAAAAAAAACACATTGAAAATAGCGATTTGCTTTTTTGCGCGTCCTGAATGCCAAGTGAAGTTGCGGACCTCTGTGGCCAGCGAAGGTGATGGTGGTGACAGAAGAGAGCGGTTTCCCCTTCAGCCTGACATAATCTGCCCAGGAAGGGAGACAATGTTTTACCGTGTCCTTCCACCAGTGCCCAACACCACCACACGCCCCTGAGTTCAGAGAAAAGGTCAGTGTGGAAGATTTACTCGGGCTGTGGATTACGAGAGGTTATGGACTTGCGAAATGGAAGTTTTAATCCGGGGCCTAGCGAGCAGCCCAGTGCCCGCTGCTGCAGCCCCTGGCACAGAATACATCACCGCTCTTGTCGTAAAGCCTAATCCACGAGGACGGCGAGATGTAGCTCGGCTTTATGGGTCTCTCTCTCTCTCACGTGACTTAGATCGTGCAGGGGAGGGGTTCATCATGTCTAACTTGTCTTCGAGTCGACATTTCTCGATGTCAATGAAAACACGAGTAGCCATATTTATGCGGGTTCCGGCTGTATGTCTGGCCATCCGACCGTTACTTAGGCCGTGTTGATGTTTCGGACCGGAACCTGTTTACTGACATCTCAGTTTTAGGAGCAACCTTTCTGAGCGAAAAGATCCATGACAAGAACATCACAACTTATAAATCACATCTTAGACATCACACTTGCATATCGCAGCTTATACATCACATTTGACACATTTTGCAGCCTAGTTCCATTTTTACAAGTATTCTGTTGTTTTATGTGATATAATTTCTTGTCCATCTTTAACTAATTTATTACTGAAGGAAAAGATATTGTCGTATACCAACCAGTGTTTCAGTCTCACTTTTTTTTCGTGCTTACCATAGTTGTTGCATCCTGAAGAGGCCTTGAAAGGTGTGTCCAGTTTTAGTGATTTACTTCTCAACGAGAAGTGTGTGTGTGTGTGTGTGTGTGTGTGTGTGTGTGTGTGTGTGTGTGTGTGTGAGAGAGAGAGTGTGTGTGAGAGAGAGTGTCTGTTTGAGAGAGAGAGAGAGAGAGAGTGTGTGTGTGTGTGTGTGTGTTGTAACGTCTACAGAGTGTCCCGCGATCCTTTTCTGTCTTTTGACAAAACTTTCGATCGTTCTACGCAGTGATTTGAAGAGACTGTTTTACCCGTGATATGTAGCACAAATAGTGTTATCTGTGATATGTAGCACAAATAGTTTTACCCGTGATATGAAGCACAAATAGTTTTATCTGTGATATGTAGCACAAATAGTTTTATCTGTGATATGTAGCACAAATAGTTTTATCTGCGATATGTAGCACAAATAGTTTTATCTGTGATATGTAGCACAAATAGTTTTATCTGCGATGTGTAGCGCAGATAGTTTTATCTGTGATATGTAGCACAAATAGTTTTATCTGTGATATGTAGCACAAATAGTTTTATCTGTGATATGTAGCACAAATAGTTTTATCTGCGATATGTAGCACAAATAGTTTTATCTGTGATATGTAGCACAAATAGTTTTATCTGCGATGTGTAGCGCAGATAGTTTCACGCCTGAGTAGAGGGTCTGTAATAAGAAAATTCCAGACGAAAACCTGTTTGTGTGGCTCTTCATGCCGGCTGAGAACCTTTCCTGACACTTCTGTAGCCACTGAGGCTGTCGTGCACAGTACGTGGGGGAGAAGCTGAAGGTATAAAGGAAGCTGTAGGACAGGGATGGGGGTATTGACTATCGTATATAGGATTAGAGTGGAAAGAGGAGAACATGATTGCTAGTGATAAGGACCATCAGGCGTCTTAGCGAATCTCCCACATTAATGGCTAGCGCCATGTCTGTGGTACTCTCAGAGGTGATCGAGAAGAATTCTTCTGTTGTCTCCAGTTTGTATCTGCGGCCATGTGGCAAGTTCAACCTAGTCACACGACTTGTGGCTGGGTGATCACGTGACTGAAGTCGCTGAGCTCAGCTGATCACCATCAGTCCTCTGTGACACTAGTTCCCTGTCACATTCTGTGTTCTTGATCCGGTGGCGACAGAAAATCTTTTAAAAAATGTCAGCGTTTTTTTTGGCAAAAGTATGGGCGGGTATCTTATAAATAAAGCAGACTATGGCGATGTTTTTTATGTGACAGCAATGGAGCAAAACTTAGTTTGTACAATCCTGAAAAACTAGTTTACCAGAAGGTCGTAGATTGGTCTGCGTATTTGCTCTGGGGAATGTTTGTGTTATCCACTTATAAAATGTTGCCGCTGGCTTCAAAGAAAACGTTTTCTACGAAGGCCAAACTTTTATATCGTCGTCATTTGAGACGGTACAATATGCAACTGTGTAAATGTGTGTGTGTATGTGTGTGTGTGTGTGTGTGTGTGTGTGTGTGTGTGTGTGTGTGTGTGAGAGAGAGAGAGAGAGCTGAGCGGCGGCTGTCAACACCACAAGGTTTCTTTCTTGCTCATCGGAACCAACGGTGTCCCACACCCCACGTCCAACCTCATACCCGCTGCATATTGGTGCTCTAATAGCTTAAGCTCCAATGCAGTTGATGGTTGACCACAATGATTTCTTCGACACACATCAACTTTGTGCAGCATGTATCAGCCAGTGAGATTTGTTCAGTCTATAATATAGAAGTAGACTGTTTGGTGTTTCACCTCTTGAGAGTGTCTTGCGTTGTCGGTCGTTCTGGTCTTGTCATGCTCTTTCGTGAATACGGGATGTATTCCTATGATGTACTTGTTTGTTAACAGCGGAACTCAAGTTGGAGGTGCTGCGAGAGCGGGAACTACGACAGTCTTTGGAGAAACAGTTGCTGGAGGAACAGAAAGCTCGAAGTAAGAATAAAACATGTACTGTTACAGTATACAGTACCCAGCAGATTACACCGTGTGCAATAAATATTGTCCACAATATAACATCAAATATTACAGTATATTATAACTATCATTAAATCACATCAAATATTACAGTATATTCCAACTATCACATCAATGAGCAAAAATACCGAAGTAGGCGCTATATAGTAGCATCACTCAAAATAATATAGAATACACAGCAGGAGTTACACTGTGGTTTGAATTAGTATTTTTCTTCTGTGGAACAAATAAGTGTTTCACTAAGGCGTAAACAGCATGCAATTTCTATTAATCTAGTACGAATGTTCTCATTTACGGTCCAGTTTATTAGCGATGACTCTACGGGATAGTATTCTAATAGCAATGATATCATCAGACAATATTCGACTTACTCGAAAAACGGCAACTGCAGTATTAGGACCCATGGTTTCATTTTTCTACACTAAGTTGATTATACTGAAAAAGTTTGCTGTTTGTGCTGCTGCTTTGCAAAAAAAATAAAATAAAATAAAATAAAATAAATAAATAAAAATAAAAAAGAAAGAAAGAAAAAGTAAAAAAACATGCATAAAGTATAAAGGAAACATGTTTATACCTTATACATGGTTTTTTTTTATTTACAGAGCTTTTGACTTACATTCTGAAATGTGTTTTCTATGTTCATCGTTCCAATAAATAGTATTAAGGTTGTTGTGCTCCTTGGTAGTGATACTTCAACGCCGTCTACGCAAGGAGAAGAAGGCCAGAAGGAGGCTACAGGAGCAGATCGAGGCTGTGACAGGTGGGGGCGGAGTGGCGGTAGGTCAAGGTCCTTCAGTAGGAATGGACTTAGCGATCAAGTCTTCCTCCAGCCCGGAATGCTCCCGCAATCTGACAGGTAACTAACTAATTACTGACTAATTATCTAACAGTGATCATTTTTAATAATTTTAAATGAAATGGAGGATGCAGTGATCTGTTGCAGGGCAAGACGGGCATTACAAGAAGAGACAATTAGTAGCTGTTTCTGTTCGTTAGAAAAACAAATTATTTAAGTAAGAAAATTCGAAAATTACTGGAACAAAGAGGAGAAGGAAATATGGAATCTGAAAAAAATAAGGGTTAATGTGGAAGTTCTCTTCTCCATCCTATACTTGGAACGAATAGTCCAGTCTCTCTTTTGATTTATCGGGAGATTAACAATTGATACAAACTCAAAGCAATGTATCAATTAAAATCATTTCCGGTGGACACATTGGCATACCAGATATAAGAAAGTATATGAATGCTTTAAAACTTGCACTGTTTTGGAATACAGAGAAAACAGACCACAGCAATATAAAGATGAATAAGCTGTTGCATTATTCAGACAAAATTGAACTCCAGAGTTTGATCTTTGTAAAATGTAAATTTTCTTTTGCACAGTTGTATATAAAACTTACAAGATACTTGAAGAATGTATGGTGTGTGAAAGGACAGAAGAAATAACAGCAGAACTTATTTACTGACAGAATTAAGTAAGATTACGAATAAGCCACTTTAGTGCAGCAGCTGAATAGACAGTGAGATACTTAATTAACTACTTGCTTGATGATAAAGGCAGTTTGTAATGATATTCAGCACTCTCGAACCAAACTAAAAGATCTAATAGAAATGTTGAAACCAGTAAGCAATATCAAAGATATTGAAAGGATTCAGATTAGGGAGTGACAAAATAATGACAAATTTATTTCATTAGGACAAGAAGATGATGTACGTGACCTTTGCAGACGTAAAAAAGAAAGAATTTAACATTTTGGGGAATGTAAATTTGTTAAGGATTTCTTCGCAAAGCTTTCAAATGAATGTCCGATCGCTTTGAGGATGATTTTCAGTGAATATCTTGTTTTATTTGGATGCAGTAATCACTTTAATCAAGACAAATTCTGTTTGATTTCATCTTATTTATTTCACAATCATACATAATTAAATTTTCATTAGGCTATTGTTATATAAATATAGAATTTAAAAAATAATACAATCGTGGAAATCAAGGAGGACTTGGCTGCAAAAGAGTGGTTGCCCTATATGCAACTTGTGCCTTACATAGAAATATTACTGTCATGTACATAGCACAAAGTATGTGATTGTAAACAGTTATACTACTGTAATATATTGCAATGTAAAACAAAATACCTAAAATGTTTTACAACTGTCACAGTTCTTCGTTTCTTATTGATGTTACTTTGACTATTTTGTTTCATCATTTTATTCTGTACCTTAGTTCCGTCTAGATTTTTATGAGGTCTTGTATTGATATGATGGCGATAGAATAATTAAAGTGGGCACTGTGACTCCGAATACAACTCTGCTAAAACTGTAAAACATCAGTAAATAGGTATGAGTCAGGGGCACACGAATCATTACTTTTTGTCGACATTCTTCGACATTATTAGAGTTTGCCTGTCATCTGTATCTAATAATATAGACACAGAATGGCTTGCATTTCATAAGGATTTTTGCAAGTCTTTTTTTTACATAAAATTTCTTATGAAATGGTCTTCTTACATTTCATTTCGTCTATTTTCAGAAGCGACCGAGTCGGAGACCGACGGAGAAAAAGCAACATCTGCTTGCGAGCGCGAACGGAAATCTTCAGGTGCGAGCTTGACCTTGTCTACCTTGCTAGCTTCCGTGTGTACGTACATGTGATCGCCTGTGTTTAAGTATATGTGTTTATGTATATGCCGATAAGTGAGTGAGTGAGTGAGTGAGTGAGTGAGTGAGGGAGTGAGTGAGTGAGTCTTCATTGCTTCAGCATAGCTGCCGCAAGAGTGTAAGCATCTGTCACTATAATTACACATCTTAGAACATAGTCCAAGTATAAACAACAACAACAACAATTTAAAACTGGTTACAATAAACACATGCACAGAGAGCTCTATACAGACATATACATACGCATTACAACACAGCATCTAGGAATATATCCACACATACACACACACACACAGAGACTTCTACTCGTACACCATCACCATAGACTTTAAACACATATAAAAAGGAAAACTTAAAAGAAAACAAATCCTTAAGGCCTTTGGCCGTCAAAGCAAACTGAACAATTTGTAGCAGACCTCACCCTCCTCCCAACATCCCCCAACTCTTATACCATCTCCACACACACACACACACACACACACACACACACACACACACACACACACACACACACACAGAGTTCAAGGCCATTACCCAACAAAGTAAACAAGGAAAAACAGCCCCGAACTGAGAGAGAAAGAGAAATTCATTGATTGAAACTTTGTGGTACAACAGCCAACAAGGATATAAAAAATTTATCAAGATCGTTTTACAACACATGACCGACTTTTTCTGTAGCTGTAAGTCAATACACAATTCATATCAAATGTGTATGTATAGGAGGTACTATACAAGCATAACCCATAAATAAACATTACAATAATAACTTGCATGCACATTCTCCCCACACCACAAACACTGATCCTACAAGCAACCGCCATAGCCAGCCAGTCACCCTAGGCAATGAGAGAGAGAGAGAGTGAGAGAGAGAGAGAGTGTGTGTGTGTAAGAGAAAGCGAGAGAGCCCTGTTTTGATTTGTATATATTCTCTGTGGACAAGAGTGACCGATTGTATTATAATGAGACGGACTAACATTGCATCTGAGCTTTTATTTTACCTGTTATTTAAGAGTATATTTGCGCCCGTGTTGCATTATTTAACCCTCTAGTTCAAGATAAAAATGAACATTACAATGACTGGCTTATAACTGAAGATTGCGAAGACGACAGTGGGTGAAGTTTGTTTTTTTATTATTGCTGCTCTGAGATAAACATTAGACCAAGAAACCTAGACATTTTTGGAAAAGAGAAAAGTTGAACTTTGCAATAAAAAGTAATGAAAATCGCCTTGCCTTTCAAACCAAAAGAGTTAGGAAACATCTTTCAAAATCCAGTGAAGTCCTTCTCTCACTCATTTGTTTTTTGTAGGTCTTTGTTCACGCACATCGATCATGATTGTCACTGTGTCGACCTTTTGTTGTTGTTGATTGTGTTTCTTCGTTGTGTGATCAACTTTCAGTTTGTTTGTAGTTTTTCGTGCACAGCTCCCCCTCATTGGAAATGCTTTTTGCAAATTCTATTATATTTTTACAATTTAAAACTACTTAATAAATATAATAATGAACATTTCTTGCATTTCAATTGATTGATTGATTGATTGATTGATTGATTGATTTGCAGATTCATCAGACAGAGCGGTGCATCGCGACATGTACGACGTGTTCAGTGCAACGGCCGCCCACAGCACCTCGGGGCAGGTGCCTGCAGGGAGTCCGGTTCGTTTCCCGCCCTACCTATCGCTTGTTGCCAGCGAAGTGCAGTGACTGCCTCTCGCTCACCTTCACCACCCGTACCTCAGGCGGCGGGCCAGCCTGGCCTCCGCAAGCAATTGTATTCTTCGTTGATGTAGTTATCGTTGTCGTTCTGTCCAGTCCTAGACAAGCTGTCGGCAAGAGTGTTTTTGTCCGTCTTTTGGTACCAGACCCTGACGTGCACCAGTTTCAGGTGTGGGCGTCTCTTTGTGAGCTGCGCTTCCACAAAAGTGAAGGAGGAAGACTCGCAACCCGCCGTGGCGACAGCAGGTCTCCAGAGACATTTTGTAAAGCAGGTGTGACCAGGGAAACAGGCAAAAGGAAGTGGTAGGAAACTTGTTTCTGGTTTGTGAAACATAAAACTGCAAGTGACGGCAAAGTGCTTTGGCACTGACAGGATGTTGACCTTCGCCTCTGGGATTTGGTGGATGAGACAGCAACACGTCACCCAGCCATAACGGAGGCCACAGAGATGGCGAAGACGTCCCTCAGAGAAAGTGTTGCTGCAGACGATTTGGAGAGGGCGGTGGGAGGAAAGATGGCGACTGTACGAATTCGCAACACGTGGGCTGAAAGCAACTGGCTTTCTAGCAGTGGGAGGGCACGTGTTTTCAGCAACTACAACATCTGTTGACGTCCTAACTGTCGCGTCACAGCAGCGACGTGGTGCACAGTCGAATGTTCTAGATGTGAACCCTGCACGTTGTGTCTGTTTACACATTTCAAACATGTAACTGTGAATAGGCCTGTCACCTCTTCCATTCTTGTAGCTGTTCGGTATAGTACCAGGTCCAGTCATCGTTACTGTTAGTCGTGGTTCTCAGTAACAGACAGAACCATCATCATTATGTTACCGGTAACTCTGAGCAGTCTGTTTGTAAAGTCCTACACAGGCACTCGCCAGTCTCTGAATCTCTCAACTAAAACAAACAGACGGTCTGTGACATGCGGACTGAATGGTTTCCCTAATGTTTTTGTGCGCCATCTAGTGGCTGATGCATACTACAGGGAAAAACCCATAAGCTGATTGATTAAGCATTTAGAATTTAAAGTCCACCGTGCACAAACACTACCAGATATTGAGATACTAGCTGTTTGTAATCAAAGATCCTCTCAAAGCAAGTAGCTGAATTTCTTTCAATTTTTTGTCAGTTTCCTGGTCGAAGCGTAAGTCAAATGTTTGGCCTTTTAAAATATCTAGACTACAACATATCAATACCTTTTTAATGAAAGAAAATAAAAACTGGTTGAAAATGGGAACTTAAACCATTTCTTGCCAAGCAAGTACCCGTACTTCACCTCCATCTCAGCGGCACCAGGTGCTAGACACCATGGTGTAAAACTGACCTCACTTACATCACTGGCGACACTGAGCAGTCTACTTCGTTTCTGTATTTGTACACATGTTGCTGAGACAACAGGTTTCCATAAAGATGTCAGAAGAAGAGGCGGTGCGACACGCCAGTCTTTCAAGCTTTGAACACAAAGTGAAACACTTAGAGTCTTACGGTTGGGAGGCCAAGATAGATGCATCAAAATTAATTATCATTGAATATCACACACTATCAAGCCAATGTTATCATCTTTTTTTACAGGGTATGCAGGCCTGAAGCCATTGATTAGAATGAAGAGTAATGTCTGAAAACAGTTGTACTCGATGTGACATGCCGATATCAGTTTGTCAGCCATGAAAGCGTCACGGCAAAATGATTTGAACCACTTCTTTCACGTGTAGGGGACCCCCCTATAGTCTTAGTTCCACACTGTCTGCACAGTCAATGTCAACTGTATCAAAGAAGGCATAAAGAGACCTTCAATCATTATTTTAACCAAATTGTGTCAAGTGATCTTTTGCGTTATTGAATGAGGCTTTTGCAAATTTTGACATTTCTAACATCGGCGTTAAATAATTTGCCCTGGAAATCCTTCCGCAGTGGTGACGACGAATTATCAACTCTCCTGTGACAGTCACGGTCCGTGTGCTTTTCTCCTCTTTGAGAAGAAGGGCTACACTTGCAACCCTGCAAGCATTTTTTTGCAGTTTTGTGCGTATTGTGTCATCAGAGTTTTCAAGAAGTAAAAACTAATAATACGATTTCTGTGCTGATTTGTGATTGTCCCTGTGATTTTTCTCCCTTTTAACATTGTACTCCGCTATTTGCTTAGCAGAATTTTTTCCTGCAGCAAGTGGCTTAGCCCTCTAAATGTTAAACCCTTGTTTTCTGTCCACCAAAGCAGCAGACCTGGTAAACCTAGGTATAATGAAAAGAAAACACTCAGGCATACATATAAGCCACTGTAATCACGGCGTGTGGACCTGTCGAGAGTGTGGGGGGGGAGGAGAAGGGAGACAAGAGGATGTCGGTGACATTAGTGGAGTCTCCCTCCTCCCTAGTCCTTGCGTCTGTTGCCTCTTAATCCTCGGCATCGTCTCTCTCCACACTGCTTCATCCCCAGCGTCCGTATCGCCTCGCCACGCTGTTTCACTCTCATCGTGTGCATCGTCATCGAGAAAAGACGTAAGTGACGATAGATAGCCTGCGATTTCAACCAGTCATACTTTTCCTGGTGTGACCGACAGCGCAACACGTACAGCCAGACGTACTATGCCTGCTGTGGCTGACAGTGCTACAACCAGTCTTCTACACCCGGTGTGGCTGAGGTGGTGTTGCCCTTCTCTACAAACACCTGAAGAAAGTAGGTTTTGAACAAGGGTGGTGCTCGCATATTTTCCAATAATCATTAAACACTTAGAACGTTTATGCCTATTTTATACGAATCTCTCTCTTTCTCTCTGCTAGGGACCAGATCTGAAAATTGACTAGAAAACACTAACATTACCGTCATCGATGTAATCTTCCTCAGCTACTACTTCTAGAACGACTCCATTGGCACTAATAAAACAAATTTACAAATCTTAGTGGACCTCAGTTTACCACAGTGAGCTGATATCTGCAGTCATACTTGCTCACCCTTTTATTTAATTTGGACTGTAATAACATGTAGGAAGTCGTCACTGCTTGTTGGTGTCCGCAGGTGAACACTTGTGTTGTCTGTAGAAATGTAATAATCACATTACGTTCATTGGATTGTTTTTGACAGCATATATTGGGCTGCCACCGCCTGTAAGATCAATGACATATTTATGATGCATTTATGTATCTTATACACAAACCTATATTTGCTGCCTACGACCCTTGACTGGTTCTCCTTTTAATTTTGTTTCTGGTGTGCAAACAATTTATAGCTTACTGCATGCATTTTGGTGTCCACTTTTATCTTAATTTTTGTTGCGTCCGACTACATTTTCCCGATTGTTAATAGAAAGCATTAACTGAATAGTTTCTTTATACGTTTACTGTATTTATATTTGAATATATTCGTGTAATACTGTCGTTGAAGTGCTCTACAATCACAGCTAAATCTAAACGAAAGAGTTAATATTAAAGGACTAATTGACTGTAAACAATTTTTCAAATGATTTGATGAAGCGCAGTGCAAGATATTATTTTTCGCAATCTCGGTGTAAACATACATTCCGTTCTCGAGATACGCACCGACAAACATCACCATATCACTATGCAAAGAAAGAGGTTTAAATCGTGACGTCACGTTTGTACACAGACAGGTCTAACTCACTAACTAACAACCATATGGGCCGAGTGACTAGTAAATGTATCCATGTACAATCCTGACGTTTGTTGGCCTCTTTCGATTCATAGTTGATTTCGGGAACGAATGGGATGGGAGTATTTACCCAGGGTTGGGGAAATAATATCTTGCACTGAAATTTTCCCAAGTATTAGATAAAATTGTGCACTCCACTTGTCCCCTCAGCCTGATTATGTCACATGAGACAAATGCCGTCAGACTCAATGGCTAGACTGCTGCTACTTTCAATGTGAATAACTGGTGAAGGAAACATGTCACAGGCATAATGGGCAAATAGGCCAAAGAAACTTGACCGCGTGGTCTGTATCTGTCTCACTCTACACCCACAGTTGAAATCAGATTCACTTGTCATTAAAGTGGCATTAAATTCAACATTTAACGTAAAGTTAATGGCAGTCACTACATGAAACCGCACTTTCTAGTTGGAACTAGAGAACATTGAAAACAATATACACAGACTGACATGTTTTACTTCTTTTATAGGCTGATATTAGGTGTTTTCTCATTCTTCCTTCTCTGGCTGCCTGTGTGTGTGTGTGTGTGTGTGTGTGTGTGTGTGTGTGTGGTCTCTACATGAGCGAATATTGTACAGCAATGAGGAAGTACAGAGGGAGGAGAATATTTTGGAAACTGTAAAAAGTGTGACTAGATATCCTCGGTAGTCACACATTTATTCGTTACTATGATGTCACCACCTTTTTAATGTTGGCTTAAAGTGGTTCGTTTTCTGCACTCAGGAATAAAGTTGTATTCAGAAGACTCGCACAGCGAGCAGATGGTGGGGTCAGACGGCTGAGGAAGTCTCCTCCTATATGGGTTGATGGCTCAGACGTCAGAGACTAGCATCATGCTTATACAGTTTCTCTATTGCAGTATCTGACTTTTGATCTCCTTGGCGGCGACTGATTCAAATATCATAATTTTCAATATCTTTTGTTGACCTCCGAGACGAATGTATCAGTCGTTATGGTCACTGCCGCCAATATTACGTTAGCTGTTCAGTCATCTACTCACTTTGTCGCATCATATCTGCACATTTGCTGTTTGCTTTACCAGTGTGCAGTATTTGACTGGCAGGTACATGTGGTCACCTTGCTCCTGTGCACAAAGTGGCCAGCGAAATGTCTGGCTCGTCATTGTAAACTGTGCCAGAACAAGACCAAAACACAAACGGCTGGTAGTAGACCTCTAAATAGTGTCATATCAAGTCTTTGTATAGTATCCAATCAAATTGCACGAGTGATGATATCCTGTAATTAAATGGCTTAACTTTGAATTGATAAACTTTTGGTAGAGTTGCCGCTGTGTATCGGTAAAAGCTTGGGTCCCGGGGCTCAGAGTTGTGTGCTCGAATCTCATCTTGTCGTTTTGTATATGTGTTTTGATTTTTTTAAGGGGAAGAGGCTTATTTTTTGCATTTGAAAAGTTTTTATTTTACTACGCTCGTTAGCATATAACTGTGCTTCATAAGTTAGTGTTCAGTCAGTCATTCGTCACTTGACTGGTACCTGTCGTTGAGAGCACATGGATAGACACGGCAGTTGACAGGGCCCACCTGTTTGAGGCGATAGTGAGCAGGTCCTGTACAGGACGACCAGAGCAGTCGTTGATGTTCGCAACATGTTTTTTGTTTGGCCACCGCGGCGTCGACCACTTTCTACAGTACATTGAAGGACAGTCTTCAACAAGGTGTCGTTCCGGGTCACATGGCCAAACCAGACCAACTTACCTAACTTGAATGTTGCAAGTAGAGGTTTCTGGTGTCCTTCGAGTGTGGCAACCGTGCTTCGTACAAGTCATTGGTCTTATGCTCTCTGTACGAGATCTGAAGCAGCCTCTTCAGGGGTTTGCTTTCAAATGCATAGCTACCCCTCTCCGTATCGACAAACTAATTCCATCTTTTCCGTAAAACAGGATTGGTACTACGAGAGGTGTGTAAAGATTGTACTTTATAGTCAATCTTATGGCTGCGGCAGACCCTTCCCACCCTCGCCATTGCCGCTGTTTGCTGTTGTGCTCCTGATGCGGGTATCTGTCGTGGAGCTGCCGTCCTTGGAGAGGGTAGAAGTTAACTTTAGTAGTTGAGTTTGGATTACGGTTAGGGTTCAGGTTAGCGTCTGATTCGGTTAAGAAAAAATTTCTGTACTAACGATATGCAGTAAGTCCCAAAGCAGAGGACACCGTGTAAAAATATTATGTAAGGATTTGACAGGACAGTACTTGACGGTCTGCAGCCAGCTGTCCGTCTTCAGATGGACATGACACAACAAGGGACACGTCATTAGTCAGATAAATAATTTTTGCTTCGCTGAAGTGTGCATGCGGCATGCAGACTTATCAGCTAACTTGTATGCTTTTGAGTTTCATGTGTTTGAGGTAATAGATTTTAATGTACATTGTCACCAACATCCTATAGTTTTTGTGAGCATCCCGTACACCTGACACTACCTGCAAATGTGCCCGCTCCCCCCAGTTGTTTTGCATGAAGTGAACTGATTCACCTACAGAAGGATGGAACCGCTGTAGTTCATAGGTAAACAGCCACACTCTTAGTCAAGTTGTGGAGACATTCCTATTTTTGTCATCGGTTAATAAAAACGTGAATGTGTCAGTTTGGGGCCTTGTGTTCTTTGTGTGTGTGTGTGTGTGTGTGTGTGTGTGTGTGTGTGTGTGCGCGTGCGTGCATGTGTGTGTGTGTGAGTGAGTGAGTGAGTGAGTGAGTGAGTGATATATATATATATACAGAGATCAGTCGATCATCTTGCTTATTACAGCCGCAACTACAGCTGAGATATAAATACCTAAATCTGAAATGTGAGAGATCACGTGAGAGACGTGAGAATGAAAGAGGCCAGTGGATATAGAGAGATTATGTGTGGGCCTATTCATGCGTCTTTATTCGTTGTCACCAAACCTCGTAACTACATTCAATACTGAGTAGAACATACTACTACTACTACTAATCATAATCATCATCAGTAAGCTTATATAGCACCGCTCCCTTGCCAAAGCCTGGCTCACCACGAGTAACAAACACAAAAATACCCAAGATAGACAAAAATCCTGCGGCTCTCTAATCTGGGTAATGAAATCGCTCCCAGCTGTGTGCCCCCGACTCGAGCACTGCGCCAAGCACACAAGCACTGTGGTCCAGTAGTCATCATGGCTGGACAATGCAGCAGCTGGGCAGAGCGTCCTCTGCTAATCAGTCCAGGTTCTCTCTCTTCCACAATGATGCCAGGTACCAGTGTGAGGAGAATGATCGGTTGATGTCTGCGTTAAGTAGCACGACCGGCATGGCAGCGCCTCTCTCATGGTCTGGGAAACCCTCTTCATCTCGTTCTTGGCACTCTGGCTGACATCCTGCACGTGCTCTCAGCACGCCTGCTTTACAGGTCATGGGTCATACTGCAAGGTGACAACACCATACTACATCGTGACCGCGAGGTGACTGACTTCTTGCAGCAGCGATAACTTCACAAAGTTTGACTGGTCGTCACGTTCACCTGATTTGGACACACTGGGACACACTGGGACATATTGGGACACACTGGGACATATTGGGACACACTGGGACATGTTGGGACACACTGGGACATGTTGGGACACACTGGGACATGTTGGGACACACTGGGACATATTGGGACACACTGGGACATATTGGGACACACTGGGACATATTGGGACATATTGGGACACCTAGTTCATGCCAAAGGCAGCAAACATAACCTAACTCTTCCAGTTCATGAATGTGGAATGGATGACCGTATCTCAAGTGACTCAAGTGACACTTGTTCACTTTATGTGAGAAAGATGCAATGAATGTGTGTCAGCAAATGGCAGTGAATGTTGACCGCGTGAAAGCGCATTGGCATTTCCTTTGACTTTTTGATTATGGGTTGGCGTTGTCTGGCTGCCCATATCTTTACAAACGAAATTCTTCTTCAACTTTACCGTCAAGCAATAAAATTCAGATATGTTACAAAGTAAACAATCACACTTGTGGTGGGCTGTGAGTTTTTTTCTATCTAGCTTAAACGCTTAATAAGTTTTGTGTGTGATGTACATAAAGATATGCATTACTCATCCCCCTTATCGTATAATGGGTACACCACAAACATTATTTATTGTTTTCAACGCTGTGCTTTCTCTCCATCGTTAGACGTAGACTGGTGACTAGTATGTTCATGCATACATACAGAGATTGTGGGATTACCTAACAACCAGTTATGTACGTGTTCAGGTGCAGAGAAAGCAACACTACGTGTACAGGTTAGTAGGTGGCCAGGTCAATTACTTTGGAAGGACTTCCAGGGAGCAAGCGACTTACTGAGTGCAGTTCAGTATGCTGACGACAAAGCTCTCGCCATTCGTTCACCTCCGCTCCCTTCTCTCACCTCCCCGACTCTCAGAGAAAAGAAAGAAGGTCAAAAGGTCGCAAGCGAAGTACAACATACCAGAACCTGATCTGACAGAACAAACCCCGGTGTTTGCACGTGTCCCGGGAATAGTTTCCCATCGTGCACATCTCACGCACCATGTTATCAATCATTAAGGGAGGAAACACATCAAAGATGTTGGGAAAGTGTGAGGGACTGGTCTGATGGCTTGTGTGGTGCGGGAGGAAAGTGAGCGAGGAAAAGGTAGGAGAGAAGGGGGCGAGAGGAGGGGGTGTAGTGCCAGTAGAGTACGATCACAAGATCACAAGAAGATGGCTAATCAGAGATTCTCTCATAACAGCACCCTTTGCTCCCTTCTGGAGGGCCTGCGCTCTGCACGTGCAGCACGGAAGAAATTCTATAATTCGCGATTCCTGGCCCCCAGTGCTTGACTTTGGCGCGCTCCAGTGATTCTGGTGATGGCTGAGTCCTGCTTGCTCTCGGACGTCTTCCCAACATGCATTGGAGAGCAGACATGTAAGAATCAGGGTAACCACGTGTACGGACTGGTGACTGGTGTGAGCCACGTGCACCTGACTGCTGGCGGATTACACTCGCTGGGGCCAAGAAGTGCCTCGGGAAGGGATGCAGGGAGTAAAGCGATGCTTCGATTGCAAACAGAGAATAAAATCATCGTTCTTTCCACAACAGCCGGACACACAGCTATTCAGCCAGACTGACTCAAGAGAAATGAACTGTCCACATATTTCCCTGTCTTTGTGAACATGAAATTACCAAATCTGTGCTCAGTCACCGATCCCGAGCCTTTAGACTCGCTGTCAGCACCACTGCCCTACTGTTTAAGACCCTACGCTCTGTACAATCGCTGAAGCCACTACGCAGCCATCTTATCACTCCTAATGTCATGCAAACCAAAATGGAACATGAAAAGATTGACACCTCCGTTCTCTGTTTTGAAATCAAGAACTAAAGCAGTTCAAGAAAACAACAAAAAGAACATGCAACGTTGACAACAGACTATAAGGATACACTGACAAAGCATTCCAGGTACTAACAAAGCATGACAATGAGATCTCCAGCAGAGTGCCCCCCGAGAGTCCAATAGAGTCATCTTCAAGCAGAGTCTATTGGTTAGTTTTAGGTCACACAACACAGCATGACAAACCAACAAGAGTCATCGCGAGGAACATTCGGAGAAAGAAAAAAAAACATCTCAACACATGATCAAGGTATATGTCTCGACCACCGCGCAGTGTATCAGTCACTCAATCCTTTCAACACATACACGGAGTCTGACAAATGCGTGCTCTTTCACACAAATTAAAAGAAAAGAATGACTTGTCTAAAACAAATCTATCTGCTTTACTAACTATAAATAAAAAGAAGAGAACAAGGAAAATACACAAATGAAAAAGTCCGTTATAAACCGATTCGTACACCTAGATTATTTTAAAATAAGAAAATTCCTACCATTTGAGTCTTTCCTGGTCTGTATGTCTAAAAGAATGCCTAAAGCCCTCCTCATTAAATTCACTCTACTAATTCCTACTCATTAAATTCACTCTACTAATTCTTCTTCCTAATCCCTACCCTACGCTCTGTTTCTCTTCCTAAAGCCCTTCCTACTCGTGACTACTCATCCCTCGCTCGCGCTCTCCCTCACGTCATTTCCTTCATTTTTACATCATTCATACACGTCTTCCGAACAACTGACGTCATTCACGCTCTCTCGTTCTTCCACACTAGTCATAAAATTTAAGCTTAATCAAGCAATACTGCAAATTACTATGATACCTGACATTATATGACAAGGTCGAAATATTTGACAACTACAGAATTGCAGCTAAACAAATGGTCGAAAATTTTGATAACTGCAGGGACTTTTAGGATATTAAATACACTGGAAATACAGACTCGCTGAGAGTAATAATAGAAGATAACAGAACGGACATTGTGAGATGTATTCGATCCATTAAAGAACCCCCCCCCCACCTAGCTTTAGTCATTTGAGGACATTGGTAGACGTGGTGCCTTGTACGATTTGCAAAGTCAATAAAACGTTGAGCCGTAGATAAAAGTACTTAAACTCCAAGTTAAATGTTTCACTGTTTCACAAGATTATGCTGACGCGGCGATTCCCCACCTTCCTCCCGTCATGCACCTCAACAGTTTAGCCGTTGAGATGACGCTGGTATGCGTCGCTCGCAACTATATTTTCTTGAGTTGTGAGAACAGCATTGTGGTAGCTGAATGACGGCGTGGTCACTGCTCTTGTTGACTTGCGACTCTTCCTGCTGACCACACATGAGGCACAACCGGGCACGTGCACAAGGCTGCTGACACGCGCCGCCCTCCAAAAAAAAAGTCACATGGCTTGTAGTAACAGTCCGTCACGTGCTACGAGATCAAGTAACGTGCTGCAGGCCGAGAAAGCAATGAAGCATAGACAGAATAAAGAAAGGATGAACGAAAGGCTTGGACTCTCCTCTTTAAATTTTTGTTAAATCACGCCATCCCTTTCTGAGGATCTGCCAAATAAATCATAGACCGTAAACAGATCATTATCCTTACCACTGACTTTTAGGTATGCAAGTCTGCTGACCATGTCTTACTGCTGACTGTTCCATGTATTCGAGTCTGCTGAGTCATCTTACTGCTGACTGTTCCATGTATGCGAGTCTGCTGACCACCTCTCTTCTTCCTATAGCTCCTGCCTACTAACCCCCCTACTCACCTCGGTGAGTGTAAGTCAGGCACTGTGCGGGTGTTTGCAGTACGATGCAGTCCCAGCTGTTTTCTCCTATGTCTCCTCCTACCTAGCATGAAGCAGTCTCAGCTGTCTTCTTTATCTCCTGTCTCACTGGGTTCTCCTGTCTCTCCAGCGTCTGTTTTCTGTTTCACGCCACTTGTGCACGAGGCGACAGGTACGCGCTTCATGCAGCGCCGCCTCGCCACGCACTGCTGACCTCATCACTTACAGTCGCTGTGAAATCAAATAAACTCATTTCCTCTTCTTGCCCAGAGCAACAACTTGGGTGGCGCTGCATGTTCCAACGGATGTTCTACAATTTGTGAGGCCACAAAATATTACGAGAAATCCTTCATCAGCCTTTTGTTTTGTTTCAGTACCATCCTGTCAATCTGATGGCCAAAGACGGCAGGTACACTCTGGTTGATTAGCTAACAAAGCTTCAGTGGGCATCAGTTTCATCATGGACATCAAGGGCAGGAAGTCACAGATGAGATTCGCATGTTTTACAAACTTGTGATTTGCGTGTCAGGAAAGAAGTCAAACACGCTCCAACAACTAGATGGTGTAGTTTTCAGGAAGGTCATAAGATTGAATTAACAAAGATTGTATTATAACAACCGGGCAACAAAGTTACTACTTTATTACCTTTTATAACTTTTGGTTACTTTATGCATTATTTGAATGTGTTTTTACTGTTTCTATACACGTACCAAAGCGCGACCAACAAGCTCGGCTCGTCCCCCATTGCGGTACAAAACGGGGTTAGCTTTAAGTCAGTCATACATCAGCCTGCATTGGTTTAAAAATAAAGCACACTTTAAGCAAATAAATGTAAAAACGAGAAATTTCGTTCTAATAAAATAAATAAAAGTACGCGTGTAAAAGGGGAAGAAAGAGAACTCTTTATTTTTATTTACTTCAGTTGCTTTAGATATGTCGCTTTGATTTATCTAAGTGGCTAGTCTGTAATGATAAATATTGTCACATACAGAGAGCGTCCCGAGACGAGATCTGAACCCTGAGTTTCTCACTGCAGTGGTGACAAGCGAGTGTTTTAACCACTACACTAGGGGGCGCTCCTTACAAAATACTAAATTTTCTCATCAATACTTTCAAGTACAGGAAATAATGATGGTGTGTAAGCATAGCATAAGCAGTGTTCAATAAACAGAAAATGATTATATTCAGATCCATAGACTGAGGTCGTTGATTGGGGTAGTCTCAAAATTGCTAGCTGGTTGAAGATGACTTTTTTCTACACTATATTCTTCACCTTGACCACCACCTGGCTTGAACTTCTTCCTGCATTCTTCCTAAGAGAAACTGTCTCATTCCCTCCCAGTACCCCCAACATTGTACGGTGTTGTGTCACATCACCGACCCATCTTCGTGTTTTGTGTTTTCATTGGACTGTGACGATCGTCCTATACTATATTATTTGACAGAGAAGCGCTATACACGTGCACTCTTATTACTGTAAAGCACTTTGAGTCTTGCTGTTGTTGTTTTTATTATTATCTGAGACTTTCAACACAGACTAAAAAAAACTGGTGCCCATATGTCACGCATGAAATATATTAACTGTTCATTGACACATGAAGCATGCCTTTCGTTCAATCTAATTTATTATTATTTATTATTCCTCTTTTGATTATAAACAAATATAAACTGATGTTTCAAATCGCCATAAAAATTGTAATGTCGTAGTTCAGCATTTTAACAAGAATGTTTGTAGACACTGATATTACTAGTGCACTGAAAGACTTTTGTTTTATTTATCATCAGCATTGTAGTAGCTGCCAGTTGGCTGACGCCCATGACACGCTGTATTTTTTCCTATTAATTTAATATTCAAAATTAAAATTATGAGCCAGTCAAATAAGAATTTTGTTTCATTTTAATAATTTGTCAACCTGAGCTAAAAAAAAATTGGCAGATATCGCATATAAGCTGTCAACAGATTTCATTTTGTAGGAAGTACTCTTCGTCTTTATGAACTGCATGATTGTTTTAATTTGAAATTCTGTGTAGTTAAAGATATTTTTGGAGCAAAACTATTGACAGAAAGAAAACAACGTCTAAACTTTTAGTTTTCAATAACTGTAAGAGGACATTTAGTGTTCTCAGACTCGCACAAAAGTAATAAAGTAACCAATATGCGGAGTCTGCGGTTAATAACGAGAACATGATAGACGCAGCGACTCCTTAAACTGTGTCCACTGTGTTTCTTTACATTGATGAAAGCCAATTCCTTTCCTGGGAGGGGTAAACGTAGCTAACATCAACTAAAAATGGATATTACCTGTCTTATTCAAGATAGTAATGTTTAATACACTTCTCCTGATAAGTGGAAACCATGTTGTACCGAAACGTCTGAAAAGAAATAGCTCCATCCGAACAACCGCAACAGATTCTGTAATGGACGGAGTTTCAACTTTACTAAGTCTAAATGGCTATCTGTAAACATAAAAAATAAAGCTAATATCGCATAGAATATAGAGAGAGATATAGAATCATATATCATTGTTATGATTCTATATCTCTTTCTTCAGATTTCGCGTCAAGAACTCCCATCATGTCTTTAATGTCCTCCCAGAAAATGAACTACCTGTAGAATCCTTTATTTTTTCTGACATTGCACCCACAAAATCCACTACGGTCAGATGAAATAAGCTCAGCAGCCGCATGCAGCGCAGTGTTCCGCGCATGTTGTTAGCTCACTTCCTGTGGAGGTGGTCTGCTTAGCATCCCGGTGCCAACCCTGCGTCATGCCTTGCCTCTAGTGCTCCGCCACTTGTACCTCCCCAGGTGCGAGTGGCGAGTGGCTTGGTGCTACAAACACTCGCTCAGCGGACCTGCACGAGAAAAATAGCCACACTCCTTCATGCAAGGAAGTCTGCACTTAACCTTAGTGCACTTGTTCTCCTCCACGTCTTAGTTCTCTCACCCCTCCCCCCATCCCCCGCCTGCCCCACAAGCTCCTTGCACGTCCTAACCGTCTAAACTGCATACTGACCAAGACAAGGTTGGACCGATCCGGTAAAAAGTTAATGTAACTGTAACCGTGTATTACTGTAAACTGTGTTCAGTATGATGTTACATCGATGTAAAGTCAAACCTCAGGTTTAAAAGGTGGTGTAGACATGACCATGGCTATTCCAATCTGCACAGTTTCGTTTGGCTCACACCAGTGAGCCACTTCCTTCCAGCAGGCGATGGGTTGATACGACATCTTTTTCGAAGATAAGCTTTTCTGGTGTCTTCTTTCCAGACGAGAAAATTCTGTATCACGAGGTGGGGATAGATGTTTATTCGATGAGCCAGCTCATGCAAACACTAACAAGATGCTGGAAATTCTTATTTCATGTAATCCTTTCTTGAATTGTGTCAAATCCAGACAATGTTCTGGCTGTGTTCGTCTCTCATCTTGGTTAGACCATTACTGTGTGCTGTTTAACCTTGAGATCAGCTTCCCGTGCGAGCATTAATCTGCGCACTATGGATGAATTAGCATCCAAGACACAAACTACAAGATGCTTTGGTTATAATAACCGCTGTTGACCTACTGGACTCCAGTCTTTTTATAGTTCTCCGTGTTTGTTCTTATAGCTACCCATGGTCATTCTTGTAGCTTTCCGTGTGTGTGTGTGTGTGTCTTACTTGCTGGTCGACCAGTCTACCCGTGTGTCCTGCGACTCATGGGCTCGTTACAGGAGACAAAGTATCGCCGTGCAGACCAGGAGTGGCTGACAAGACAGTTGTTACTAAATATCCAATGCTGCTAAAGATGGCGAGGCAATAATGTCGGGGCCAGGTAGTTTTTTTCAAGCACTTATTGGGCTTATGCCATGGTCCCTGTAAAGCAACTTCATCACCCTTGATATATCGTTCATAGATTCCAAACTTTAATTATTTCTTTGTCCCTGATATCTCTGACATTTTGTTTGGTAAATGTAATATCACTGTCATTCAGACTTAACCTCCCACCTTAACCCCCCCACCCCTGTTTAGGTCACGGGCCTGTCTAGTTTATTAAACAAAGCCAGTGATTGCACAATACTCGCTCCAGACATGCTTTTATCATTTGACAATTATATTTGAGATTTTATTATTTGTGTTTACCAATATTCTTTTTGCTGTCTTTGATGTGAGCGTGACGAGTGCTATAGAGGTGTTCAGATGAGTATGATGACTATTACAGGGTCGGGTGGTCTTAGTTGCCTTAGTTGCTGGCTCGGCGCGAAGAGCAACGTTTAATGCGTGACATCAACCTCTGTCACTGCTGTCTTGCTCGTCTTCACAACAAAAGAACACAAAAAGTATTGGAAGGTCAGTGAGATGTCTGTTGACGGCGTTGTATGGGAGATGCGCTTGACCTCCATCTCCATTCATAAAAGAGAGAAAACAAGCCACGTCACCTGTCCTGCCAGCGACTGTTACAACATTATAACGACTGTCTCTTAGTATACCTACCTGCAGGGTATTCTCGGATCTCCCTCCCCACTTTAAAACCTCTGTTCATCCATAACACCACGATTGATGCGACACCGATGCACTCGACGACCTCAGACAGCGTCACACCTGGTGCTCATTTCTCTCTCTGTGTGTGTGGCTGGGTGTCTGTGTGCGTGTGTGTGTGTGTGGTGGGGGGGGGGAGGCTGTGGCTTGCATACCTTTCGACTCATGTACCACATTGATGTCTCTACTCTGCTGGTTATGTAATAAGTTCATTCTGTAGATAAACTCTGCAGGTCTGTTTTTACAAGTCTAACACACTCGCGGCGTTGGCGGACGAAAAGACGTTTTATTTATTTAACTTGCCGGGGAGTCACGTGACCAGCATTACCAGTGGAGCACACAGTCCCTGCCTGGTGATTCCCACTTGTACGAGAGGCTGGCCTCAGACCTACTGGTAGACTTACTACTGCCTCTGCCACAAACAGCGCCACGCACAACGCCGGCAAATCGTCCAAGACGCTGTTTCTGCGACACCAGACGCCGAAAGGCTAACAGGACGGCTGTGAGCATGCTAATGGAGAAGCTGATGATAATACCGTCGATAATTGCCTCAGCCACGCTCCAGCTTTCATCTCGCTAGATTAACTCTCCTTCTTCAGTGATTTATCGCAGCGTCGTGCAGGTACTCAGAAGCGAGGGCGCGTTTTTTTTCTGCGAGAAAGCTGCAGCAGGCCATTCCATATAGATTTCGATTTTTCAATCTAACGTAGAAGCGAACAAGCAGCTTGCAAGTGTTGAAAAACAAGGCGACCCCGTGCGACCTTTGCCCTCTCAACCATAATTTCCCAAACTTGGCAGCGTGCGAACAGACGCAACGAATGCGCATTCAACTCTGGTTTTTATGATGCGAAAATGCAGGGAAAGATACCTCCTAATGATTTTTTTTTTCATTTTGAGGCAGAAGGACGAGATCCGCGGCGGTTGTCATAATAACTTGCAGGGGTGAGAAACACGTTGTCTAAACTTAACAAAAAATAACAACAACATGAATGGTCTAGTGAGGGTGCATTGTTCTGATGACTAGATAAAGCACAATAACACCATTCCACAAACTCCGGGAGTATATCATACCCGCCCTCCTTTATGTTCTCACGATAAATGCCTACAGACAACCCCACAGACAGAACGACGTCATGCGTGTACATTATACACTCTTCCATTGGCTGATCCTTTGCCAACGTCACCGTCTCCTTGTACAATCCTTATGTCAGTGTTGTTGACCTTGACCTGTGCATGATGATGTTTGTACGCGTGCTTCTCTAACACGGAAGAGGGGGTGAATTTTCACCCAGAATTTGGAAAATGATATCTTGCATAAGCCTCCTACGGTTATTTAAAAAAAAAATCCCCACAGCACTCACTTTACCTTTAAATACTGTATCCTGAGGGCAGATGTGATGGAAAAAAATGCACCCACCAGACAGTTTCCTGAGGGCAGAGATTTCTATTAGAAAAAAACATTACATCTACTCGACATTTAAAGATAATATCATGAGGACAGATATTGTTATTAAAGAAAACCATTGTATCTAGACCTTTAAAGAAAGTATTTTGAGGGCAGGAAAATTTATTAGAAATTTATTAGGCAAAAAGTGTTGCACACACTATGATGATGATGATGATGATGATGATGATGTCCATTTGTAAAGCGCAGGTATCCATTCGGAAGAATGCTCATTGCGCAGCAAAAACAAAATAAATAAAAAATAAGAAAAAAAATTAAATAAATAGATAAACACCAGGAAAGTAAAAAATAAAGACACAAGTGTTGCTTGGTTGTTTAAGTTTAAGTCCGTCTTAAATAAACAGATGGGTCTTCAGTCTTTTTCGGAACGTGGTTGGTGAGGTGATGGTGGACAATGACGATGGCAGAGCGTTCCACAGTTTAGGTTAACACTAGACCGTTAACGACAGTTTCCTGGGGGGATGATACTGTTATAAGAAAAAAAAGTCTTCCCACAAGACTGGGAGGGCAAATTTTGTTATTAGAAACAATGCATCTATCATACCTTTAATGATAGTATCTTGAGGCCAGATATTTACCTTTAATGATAGTATCTTGAGGGCAGATATTTACCTTTAATGATAGTATCTTGAGGGCAGATATTGTTCGTAAAATTGCACATCTCCTTTTAAAGAGTTTCCTGGATTACAGATCTTGTTAATTAAAAAGGTTGCATCGACTAGGGGCCAGTGGCACAACAAATTTTTAATTTTAAACACTTTTAAGCCTTAAATCTATTTAGATAATCAGTTTAAAGTGCACACCACAATTTAAGAATTTTTAAAACTAAAACTGCTTTACATAAAATAAAGTTAAGTCTGATTTTCCGTCCTGTCAGTACAATTTTTGTATGCTTTTGTGCAAGGCATCTAAATGGCATAGAAGAGATTAATCTTCTTTAGAACAGTTTTAAGGTTTAGAAACATGTTGTGCAACTGGTCCTAGGCCTTTAAAGACAGTTTCCTAATTCCAGATATTGTTATAGAAATTGCAACCTTTAGTCTAAAAAGACAATAATTATCCTGATGGCTGATATTGATATTAGAAAAAGACTGCATCCACTAGACTTTTAAAGACAGTTTCCTAAGTGTAGATATTGTAGTGGAAAAAAATTGCTCAAACGAGATAAATGAGATGCCACTGCAGCAGTAGATGTTTCAGATCTTTCTTTCTTTCTTTCTTTCTTTCTTTCTTTCTTTCTTTCTTTCTTTCTTTCTTTCTTTCTTTCTTTCTTTCTTTCTTTCTTTCTTTCGTTGGTTCTTTGCTGATGTGTAACATGGTGAATATCAATATCAAACAAAAAATTTTTCAACGATTTCTTTCATTGCTTTCATTGGTTTTTATATCAACCGCCACGTGGGTCATAATCTACCCACGCTCAGGACATACACGACTACCTCGCAGTCTACACACACAGTACCTGTGACTGCCACCTTTATGTCACGTGAACTGTATGGGGGCATTGTATGTCACAGCAGCATTTCTTGGCATGAAATGTGTTCTTGGGTTTCTCTGTAGGAGAGCGTGCGTGTGAGAGTGAGAGTGCGGCCAGAGGTTGTTGTTGTTCTGTCGGAGGAGAGAGAGCCGCACGCTTGCCGCCGGTCCGGTCGTCGCTGTGGTGCTTGCAGGGCGCGTGCAGTCGTTGGCGCTCATCACGCACTAAATAAACGTCTAATCGCCGCGCCACGACGAGCGCGAGGAGGAGGAGAAGCCACTGCGCGTAATCGGAAGAAGAATAAATCTCGGCGTCTATCAAGCGACCGCCCCACCGCCAAACACACACAGCGCAAAACAAGCAGAGATAGCGCCCAACCCAGAAAAAGAAATGGATAATATTTTTGCCTATAATGAGATCTGGTCTGAAGAAAATTAGGAATTTATTGCACAGCAGCTGTTTAGCCTGCTGTGTAAATTCAGCCGCAGGCGACTTGAGGCGGGAGATACGGGGGCAGCTTTATACGGACCGACTGCTTTGCTCTCTTTTATGCACGGGGTAAATCATTTTCTGTCAAATCAAATACTTGCGTTTCCTCTGAAAAGCCCGAGCTGTGTGTTTCTCCAGCCAGCCTCACTGGCTCGCAGTCTCTGATCTTCTGGCATCACAAATAATGGGGGGAAGGGGGGATCAGAAAGAACTGGAGACGGTTTTCTTGTGACCGTGACCTCCTACCTTCAACTTCTTTAATTTTACATTATTGCAAATAATTTTTAGAATAATGTAGCGGGATAGTTTAAACATTATGTTCCTACGTCATGGTCTTTGGCCGCTATTTAGGTAAAGAACATACATTTTTTAAAAGTTATCTTCTGTCTCCCACTCCGCCATTTTCAGCATCAAAATTTCTCACTTCATGCTATCGTCAACATCGCTTAGGAGCGATCGAAAAATTAAAAAGTAACGAGACTACACTTCGTGTCTCCCAATTGTCTGCTGTACACAGAGGATGGGACTTAAATGAGAGAATAAAGACTAACCCCAAACTATGAATGGTTAAACGTACGAGGGCTCACCCAGGAGTATAACAAATTCTGCACACGAGGAAAGGCTGCCAGGTGAGTGTACAACAAACTAGACGCTGCCTGCGTCACGTGACAGGAGTGTGGACCTCTGCCAGATATGACCGGCTGGGCATGTGGACAACTGTCACGACTGTCTTGTTGTTCTTCGGAAGAAGGTGTCAGTTATTAGCCCCGAGTTTATATGCAGTCAGAACGAGGCAGTTTTGAAGTAGCAAGGGAGAAAAGCAAGGTGATAGGGGAGGCAAACCATGCACACAAGCACTGAAGACATGTTGTATACAGTAGCGGAAGCTTGTTTGTGCAGCGAAAACAAGCTGGGTGCGCGGTGCAGGCGATGGCCTTGATGAGGACATCAATTCTGACCATTGTACGCCAGCTGCTTTCCTTACCGGCGCGTGCCGCATGACGGCGGTTTACTTTGCGCGCGTGCAACAGGAAGTTGGGGGCAGACAGGGCGCAGGCGGAATGACGTGGGCATGGCAAAGGCGAGCAGCGCAAAATGCTGCCGACAGACTGTGTAGACAGTGTACATTTCCTATGTCGAGAGTCAAAATGCAGACTATAGCCTTTTCTTCATCTGTATTCATGAGCATGAACACATTTCTGCATCTAACTGGGCATTAAAAAAGCATTGCCATCAGTCTGTCACCTGACTAAATGGCCGTTCTCTCGTTCTCTGTTGTGTGTGTGTGTGTGTGTGTGCGCGCGCGCGCTTGAGTGCGCTCGCTCGCATGTCTGTGTGGCAGGATGGGCAAATATTGTGTTTATACGGGTATGTACTATTGGTTGTGTAGATTTCCTTTAATAGTTTGGAAATCTAGAAATATCTCTTTTACATCAAAATGATGGGGTTTTTTGGTTACTTTTCATGGCTTTATTTATTTATTTCTTAGTGATAGCATACTGTCAACTAAATGTTTTTAATTTTCGTGTATTATTTATTACCAGTTGGTGATCACACATTAATTTAGGTACAGAAGGATGATTTTTCCTGCAGTAAAGCTCGGCTGCATTATTTACATTATGCTTACAACGCTCCCTTCGCCCTCTTTATACAGCTGAAGCCGCCGCCTGATCAGGAGATGGACTAAAGTAGGTAGCAAGTTGTCTGTGGCCCCCCGCTGGTAATAATCACAGGTGTATATGAGTTGTAATCGTGGTACAGTGTGAAACTTATCTTAACCCCCTTCAACCCTCGCCCCGTTTGTCACTCGCGTTGACCTTTGAAAACTGCTAAAGTGGTCTATAGACGGCTTGGGTGTCTGGTTTCGCTATGCAGCTAACCGTAGCATGCAGCTAAAGACTACACAGCAATGAAAAGAACGATGAACATCAACGAATACAACAGCAGTCACAGCCATCATAAAAATTCTGCATGGGCCCACAACTGAGGACTGTCGGCGCCGGAACAGCACAAGCAGCGGGTAGACAGGCAAGGAAGGGGAGGAGGAAAGAGAGGGGAGGGGGAAGAGGGTGGTGGAGAAAAATGGGAGGAATAACAGCAGGCCTGTCTATGAATAAACTATGGTATACTAGCTGTGCTGTAGCTACAAACCATGGTCTACTAGCTGTGCTGTAGCTACAAACTATGGTGTTGGCTGCTCTGTAGCTACAAACTGGGATGTACTAGCTGTTCTGTAGCTACAAACTATGGTGTGCTAGCTGTTCTGTAGTTACAAACTATGATGCACTAGCTGTTATGTAGCTACAAACTATGGTGTGCTAGCTGTTCTGTAGTTACAAACTATGATGCACTAGCTGTTCTGTAGTTACAAACTATGGTGTATTAGCTGTTCTGTAGCTATAAACTATGGTATACTAGGCGTGCTGTAGCTGCAAACTATGGTGTGCTAGCTGTTCTGTATCTACAAACGATCGTATTGGCTTTGCTGTATCTACAAACTATAAGGTACTAGATGCTCTGTAGCTACAAACTATGGTGTACTAGCTGTGCTGTAGCTGACAAGTACGCGGGGGATAGCGAGATCGGAAAAGAACATGAGGGCAAAAGAAAAAGATACAGTTAATCCCCTCACCTGAATCTTTTTGTGCGTGCACACTTCTGGAAACTTATATTGTATAATGTATACTGTGAATATATATGTATGGAAGCTAATGTATAAAGCACAAGTAAACTTGGAAAAAAATCTTTGCATTATGATTCATGGCTACCACTTCCAGTTTCTTTCTTTCTTTCTTTCTTTCTTTCTTTCTTTCTTTCTTTCTTTCTTTCTTTCTTTCTTTCTTTCTTTCTTTCTTTCTTTCTTTCTTTCTTTCAAGTAAAAACAATTCCCATCTTTCGATGTTTCATCCCTTTTTTAGTAGTAGTAATAATAATACAAAATAAATTATTAAACACATTCCCCATGTGGATTCGAGCTCAATATACTACACATGAAAGACTACAAACGAACTGGCAGTCAATCAAACAAGAAATATAAGCTTCGGCGAACAGATGACACCATAACAAAAACATGAACTAAGTGCACAGAGGAAGGGAAAAGTAAGAGGAACAGTACTCTTTATGGGGCACAAAGTCGACAAAAGGGCAGAGTCTTTGTGGTAAGTGGATTCTTGCTCTTGTCTGGTTGTCAGACGAGAAGTCGACATGTTCTCATGTTTTCTACCCCGCCACCGTAGTTTACGTGTTCTCACGTTTTCTACCATGCCACCATAGCAGGCACTTCCAACTCACCTTTTGTAAAACTCCACTACATTTCAAACTTACCTTGTTTTTTGTGCTCGTCTCCCACATACTACTTGACATAAGATAGACCATAAAGAAAACGGAGGTGAAATGTTCGATCGCAGAACAGAGTACGCCGACAGGTGAAGGTGAAGGAGTGTGCGTGTCACTAGTGTCAGGTGTGTCAGTCAGTCAGAAACTTTGCTGGCCCACGCATTTTTCAAGTCACCTGCCACTACACGGAGTAGAAAGAACGAAGGATTAATGGATGGATGAATGGATGGATGGAATAAAAATGAATGAATGAATGAGGAAATAGTAAATAACACAAGTTTGAACAAAACTGCTCGACAAGTGATAAGAAACTACCCCCCCCTCCTCTTCCTAAATTGTAGTTTGCGCCATTTCTGGGCCCACGTTTCTAAACCTGAAAACTGTTCTAAAGAAGCAAAATCTCTTCTTAGCCATTTTGATGCATTGCAGAAAAACATACGAAAAATTGTACTGACAGGACGGAAAGTCAGACTTAATAAACAACTTTATCTTACTTAAAGCAGTTTTAGTTTTAAAAATTCTAAAATTGTGGTGTGCACTTTAAACTAATTATCTAAATAGAGTTAAGGCCTAAAAGTGTTTAAAATTAGAAATGTGTTGTGCAACTAACCCCTGACCGACTGGAAAAACAATTTTTTAAAGCCAGAGGTATTTTACATCTTTACTGTCTCAGACGTGATATGACGAGATTAACTGTGCTGAATGTAAAGCTGGACGCATGGAGAGGGGCTAGTCGTCCATGAAGTGACTGAAAACTTTCGCACCTCCACGTCATTATCCGGCGTCGAGGCCAAATGTTGTTTCAGCTCAGACGTGCGAGGAGGTAGACAATAACTACCGTTGGAGACGCCGCTGTTCAGGCGAGACGAGCTCAGATAGAAAGTCTTTCTTTTCAACCGCATGCATGCTGATTTTTTTATTTTTGTTATCACCTAATTTTTTTCTTTACATTTCAAGTACAAACAAATAACACAGGTCCCACCCGAATCTGAAGTCATTCCGACACACTGACAAAAACAGGTTAATGTGGTTCTCAAAATGACATTCAATTCTTTGTTGCTTTTTTGAAAGAGGTCTGGGGCAAATTTCACGAAATTTGATATCTGCTATAAACTGTGCGCGTAGAAAGTATTTATTGTCAGTCTGTCTGTGGAGGACTTCTGTGGGCTTTTATGATAAATGAAGGCCCTAAACACACTGTCAGGGTGGATTCAACTGCAGGCCTTATCGGGCGGTCGGCGTCAAGAAAGAGGGGCCTAGATTCCTTCCTGTACATCAGAACTGAATAGCAGGCCCCGCTCCAGGACAAAGAGAGCGACAACAGTACGGAGATGTGGGCATGATTGCTTGGAAATCAAGCGGGGGTCTTGAGTCAGACGACATGTCGTCTGGGTACCACCCACAACTCTGTCGGAGAGCTGACAGTCGAGTTAATTACAGGCCAAGAAAAACTGAAGTGGATTGATAGGTAGGTGTTGTCGGTGGAGAATGGCTGGGGTGTTCATCTACATAGGCTAACCAGCCTGCTCCTTTTTCCTGCCCACCCCCAAGTTCGCCATGTTAAACTACACAGGTGAGAAGAGATATCTGCTCACCTGTCAGAAACAAGTGTTGTAACAGAGTCAGAGAGCCGGAACGAAATAATGAAACCCACCCCCGCGTGACTTGAACGAACAAATAACGACTGTTCAGCGATTTTACTGCGCTCAGATGAATGCGAGAAACAGCACACAAAAAAAAAAAGAGAAAGAAAAAAAAAAGAAAGTTCGAGGAGGAAAAGAAAAATGCGATAAAAGTATAGAACATATAGAGCATGACAGAAAAATTGATAACATGATAGAATAAACATAATTAATCAGAAACAAAGAACTTGAAAGAAGGAACATTACACCACATGATAGACTACAATAAAACATGATAACAGAATATTAATCGTAGTACATTACAGAAAAAAACATGACAGTGCATGATAGAAAGAGCATGACAGAACATGACAGAATGAGTGTAACTAAAAGAACGGGATAGAAAGAGTGGGATAAAAATGATGATGATGATGATGATGATGATGATGATGATGATGATGATGATGATGAAAGTAGATTTATATAGCGCAATTTTCAACCCTAGAGTCGACTCAATGCGCTTTCCAAAAAGAAAAGATTGACACAGAAACCATGTTCAAACAAAGACCAAACTTATTAACAAACAATTATACAGAGACATTGCAACAGACAAAAATACAAGGTAGAAAAAGAAAATACCACACACAAGCATGAACATAACATCTAAAGGATAACATTGAGAGATAAAAACATAAAATTGAACATAAAAACAACATGACATAGTGATACAAATACTTGCTGAAAATAACGCGGAAGAAAAACGTGTTTCAGGAAAAGAGCATTAAGAGTTTCAGTGCGTGTTGCAATTTCCTCGTCATATTCTCATCCGATGAAACTTTGCAATTTTTCAGGGGATGAGAATATGACGACGACTATGAGAGTAATATTTGTGGCGGACATCAACTAACCTGGCTCTAAGTACAGCTGAGAGTATGACAATTAGAGAAACGAGTCATTTTCAGTCTTTTTTTTATTTCTGTGTGTGTGTGTGTGTGTGTGTGTGTGTGTGTGTGTGTGTGTGTGTGTGTGTGTGTGTGTGTGTGTGTGTGAGAGAGAGAGAGAGCATTACAAAACTCCATATGAAAGTGCATGAGCTCTGTGAATTAGTACAAACTGTCGTTGTACCGCTAATGAAGAACCGCACAAGCTAGGAGCGAATTTAAAAGCCAGACATCCAATTTCTGTCTAGCAGAAAGCCTCCACAGACCTGTGTCTAATGACCATAGCAGATTGTGTGACTACCACAATAACAGGCCAGTCATATTCTATCACTTCCATTCATGCGTGTGCGCATGCGCACCAGCCCTTTGCACACGACTCTGAAGTGCGACGTCATAAAGGCACTGCGCACAGGAGCGAATCACTCAAAAATCGTTAATAACGAAAACGAAACTCATAAACCTCTCGCCACCACCCCGCACGCCAGACCCCCGGGGCATCGCGGAAATATGAAGCACGACCCTTCGCCTTACCGACTGCTACCAACAATATCCAGTTGAAAATGGAAATTGATGCTTCCATTCCCCTTCTACATCCTTCGCAGCCACTCACCTACTCACCCTCCATGTCGATTCGTCCCCAGCCCTCACAAGCTCGCCCTTTCTCTAGCTGTGAAAGCAGCTGACAGTGTGACAGAAGCCGAGTCCGCGGCGCACAGCAAGATGGCTGAGTGGCCTAGCCCACGCATCACCGTGGACGGGAAATATTAAATAATGGTACCTACCATCTTGCCAACCATAAGCCATCTTACCGACATTTTTAGTTTTAAGTCGTTTCTTCACGCGTGCATCTTTCCGTCTATCTCAGCTACAGTGATGTATCTGCTTTGTGACAAACATTCTCAGCCGCCATTGTGTGTATAGCTACCGTATCATATGAGATAGTGGAGGCCTTGCTGTCTCACACAGTTCCGCTCCCCTATCTCATTTTCTCAAGCCCATACTGCTCAGACCCCAGTAGATCTTCACTGCCCTTTCCTGTATTTTATTAGTCTTTTCCTTATTTTTCCAAAATAGTTGTTCATCACTCGTGACTGTTCTTGCTGTCGGTCCAGCATCCTTCTCTCTTGTAGGGTCTGGGTGTTCCCTTGCTTGGTCAGGACTGTTGTCTTGAGCACATTGGTCGGACTGTGTACTGTATTAGTTTTGCTAAACACGTGGGTCTGTGAACTGCGATGGTTTTGCCAGATGTGTGGGGCTGTGTACTGTGATGGTTTTGTCGAACATGGGTAATGTGTAACGGTTCTCACTGCATACTTGGCCCTGCCCACATAGCCTCTTCATTCATCCTGCAAGGTCTCTTTTCTTATCTCTAAACAGTTGGAAGGTAAAGTTACAATTTAATTTTCGCGAGGACAGACGTCTGACAACACTATAGCCAGTCAGGCTTCTGCCCCGACTACTTCCTCACGAGCTGAGTTCAACATCAGCTTTATGATGATGTCGGTCTGATAAGGTGATCAGTTTTATTGTGGGGTCTGTCTCTTAGAGCTGAGTTTTTTCACGGCTAGTATCCCCGCAGCTAGAATGCTACTAAAGGGTCCGCCATTTTGGCTCCACCTATGATGGTCAATAGAATTAAGTAACGTTTAGAAAACCAAGCATCTATATAAAGCCAGTGGAAAAGTTCGATGAAAATTTGCAGTTAATGTGCAGTGTCACTACCCATGCAAACATGTTGAGACTGCTTCATTTAGAGGATTCTAATTTATAGTCGGGACAATAATCATGTCTGCTACATATTTCTTTCAGTGTGCAATACAAAAACTGTGAAAGGCAACCCGTGTCCATTGTAGTGCCACGTGCTGTGGTTTTACATTCTGTTGAAGTCGCTGTTTTTTTTATTAT
This sequence comes from Marisa cornuarietis, assembly GCA_004794655.1. Taxonomy (NCBI): domain Eukaryota; kingdom Metazoa; phylum Mollusca; class Gastropoda; order Architaenioglossa; family Ampullariidae; genus Marisa; species Marisa cornuarietis. The sequence continues at coordinate 890,814 of SMMW01000551.1, read as the reverse complement.
CTTGATCCGTGAACGTGTCGTCTGCAACTCATATATCAGAGAAAATCTTGTCCATGAGGCGGATATTTGGCAAGACATACTTAATCTGACCAGTAGTACCTGTACTTATAGCAGTCGGTTGACCAAGAAAAAGCATTTTTACCCGCTTCTCTCAGACAACGATTGAGAGATGTTGTCTTTCCTCTCTCGATAGAAAAGTCAGTATACAGCAGCAACTACCAACAATAAGAAGGCGAGACACACTGTAACAACACTGAAGAGACAACAGTATAAGAGGAGAGACAAGGCCAGACACAGTACAACGGAACCTTGAGAGAGGAGAGACAAGGGCGAGATAGTACAACACTACAACGAGAGAGAAGATGGACAAAGCGAGACAAAGTACAAGACAGGAGAGAGAAGACGATACAATGTACAAGACTAGAGGGGAAGAACCAGGCAGACCGCGCGGTGATGAAGGACGTTTTTCACTCATGGAAAAAGGATGATGCAAAGAAAATTGGAAGTGCGCGGAAAGAGACAATAAAACAATATCGCTGTTTTAGGGCGCCCTGCACTGTGGTGGCGGCGTGGTGGCGGTAGAACAATAAAATGGAATTGAAATATTATCACACTTTTGAACTTCCCTCCAGGAAACTGCCCCCGGGTACTGTCGCAGAAATAGAGCGTTGTTCCCGTTTGCTATCAGCGCCCTCTGACCGCGAAGGCGGCAAAAAGAGCTTTTGATCTGCAGGAGAAAATATCCAAATCATCCACCAAGGACAATATTAGGACCATCCGCGGCGGCTCTCCACACCAGCGTTTTTAAGTTTCCACTGACGGAGCAAGTCATTCGAACATAACGCGCACAAAAACAAATAGAGCGGCTGTGACCAAGCGTTGGGTCTAACCGAATCAGCCTGGAGATGTGCTCCTTGTCAGCCATCGGGGGGGGGGGGCGCAATGCACAGGGAAGAGGGCGCAGGGCGGACGGAAGAGGACGAAGAAAGTAAGATGTTTAAGGAGGGGGGTGGGCAGCGCTGCTTTTCATCTCACACTGCGGTCTTACTGCAAAAATCATAATCTGTTCAAGTTGCTACTTGGCAACGAGTTTCCTTTAAAGCACTCTCCTCTTCTTCATTCACCTACTCCACTCTTTCGTATTTGCTGACTCTTTTCCATCCCCTTTCCCCCCACCCCCCCATCTCTTTCTTCCTCTCCTTGTGGCATTGGCAGTTTTTTTCTTTCTTTTTTTTACTTTCTGGTGGGGTGGTCAGTCAAAGACAAAAGTTTTCGAAATGGAATTGACTTGCACCGCCTAATGGCTCCGTCTTCGTTAAAAATGAAAGGGATTCTGAGTGTATTACCTTACTCTAAATTGAATTCCGCAATTATTTCTTCAGGAAAATGCCATTCCATTTGAGATCTTCTAAACAGTTTTTTTTTGTCTTTTCATGTCTTTTCTTCATTTCTTTTTCTATCAGTCTTCCCTTTGTAGACAAAGAGCCATTTTTGCTCTCATTTCCAGCTTCAATGAAACAAACAAGGTGCTGCTCTAGCGTGCCTTTCATTGCACTTCGTTTTCATGACTTCGAAAATGTAGCGAGCGTCTGAAGAGGAAGCAAATGTCATAAGAGTCAGATGCCAGGCCAGACGAAAGCTATCCGGCGAGGAAAACAGAGGGTAACCATCAGCATTGTAACACTAATCTCGGTGATGAACATTGAACACTGGCGCTCTAGAGTAGACCGACTCGTGCTGTGAGCCGACATTAATTTTTATTTCATTCCAGCGACGACCATTGGGACAAATGTCTTTCTTTTTATCCTTCTCTTTAAAGTCGGTTTATAGACTGGTGCTAAAATGAGTTTATAGACAGGCACAAGGGAAGTACGGCACGACTTCACCGTACTCGGGGAAGGGCTGTAGTCTAGGGGGAGGGGTATGAGTGAGTGGTCATATTCAGCCTTTTACTTTAAAAAAATTCTTTAAAGGCTATACAGATATGACTCTTGGGAGGGGGGACTTGCAAATCATTTGGTACATAATATGTTGACAAATATTTTATTACCTTCTGAAAGGATGACGGCGTTATGTTTATGTAATCTTATTTGGTTAGTCCATTGATCGGGAGGAAACGGTTAGGATTCAGGGTGGCTTTGTCCACGACAATTGACTTGTATGATGAAACGTTCGTTAGTCAGTATCTGTCAGGCTCTGCACAAGCCTCACACCGAACCCGGGTCGTGAAAAGTCTTCATACTGCATGTTACAGTCAAAACTCGGGTGTGAGTGACTGAGGGGCATATACTGAGGCCCAGCTCCCCCCACCTCCCTCCGCAACAAAAAAGGACGTGTCACCGCCCTTAACTTTGTATGGCCATGATTGTGTGCACTCCTAAGCCTTTGTTGGAAGAAGACAATCGGTCACTCTCACATGCATGGGATGAAACCTTTTTCGTTTTTGTCTCTCATTCTCTTCATGTTATGACCACCTCCCCTTTCCCTTTATATTTCTTTTTCTTTACTTATTTATTTCTCCCTTTTCATATGCAATAGCGTGATGTCATAATTGTACAATTTGTATTATATCGCCTATCACTGGTACGTAAGATTTTTCCCCTTTCCCCATTCCTGCAGGGAGTTATTTTGTGTAGACCATCTTTTCTTATCTCTTATATTGTTTGGTATTCTAAAGTGACAAGAGTTTTGTGGCATCAACAGACTGGAGACAGATTTGTTTCTCCCAAAGAGTTTCAGGACCTCTTTTACTTTGACTTAGATGACTCAATTTTATTTGTTTGTTGGTTTGTTCACTCACTCATTGCTTCCTTTCTTTCACAGTCAATTTATTCTTACGTATGTTCTGAGTAATTTTGAGTTCATTTCCGACGATATTTGTTATTTCAAACCTTGCTTGATCTCTTTCTCCCTATACTTATCTTCACACTGCTACACATTTACTCCATACTGATTCTATATTAATGCTATGGACCCAGACTCCCTTTACCTTCACATCATGTATCAGCCCAATATTAGCTGTATTTGCCAATCATCTTACCTTCACATCAAGTCTCAGCCGAATATTTTGCAAACCTACTTTACAACCCACAAACAACCACTATTACTCTGATATACTGTTCACCTACTTTACCAACTACTCCGCACTTCATCTGATGACCCTATTCTCTCTATCCCTGTCACCAAAACAACCATATATGGTCACTGGATTGTTAGTTACTGCTGCAAAACAGTGGAACTCTCTTCCCTTCCATATCCGCCATCTACACTCCATCGAATCCTTTAAATGTACACTAAAAACACATCTTTTCCACGAGCATTGTTCCGTACATCAATCAACATAGCTGACAATAGTTGTGATTATAGATAATTGACTAGTCTGCCTGCTCGTCTATAACTTCAGATTTATGACACTATCAATCCTTACTGTTTGTTCCCGGATCCTCTTTGTATCTTCTATGTCTGTCTTTTATTCCTTGTCTGCATAGTTGTTTCTTCTTTCATCCTTGGTATTCTGTCCACATCTCCTAGCTGTCGTAAGCGCTGAGAGCATGCTCCTTCGTGAGGTGATTATGCGCTATATAAATCCCGTCTCAAACAACCATTTTTGGTCTGATATACTGCACCTACTTTTTCTACCCTTGTGTCGTCTGTTTCATGACATTAGCTCGAAAAGAGCCCAAGGTGATTGATTCATTGAAGCGTGTTGTTGATCGGTAAATGTAGGTTCCAGACAAAGAGGCTGAAAATCAATAGTTTTAGACATCAAGATTTGAAGAAAATTTAATCTCATCCATTCCCATCCACAGCAGCAAAACTTCCCTTCTGTTTCTTCATTATGTCCACCCAGCAACTCCTTACCTTCTTGCAGCAGTCCATCATGCTTTTCTCCAACAACCATAAAAAGGATGTCTTCATGCGGACACTAGCTAACAATACGTCCCGACGGACGACATACAAACCTGGGCAACTTTCACTTGCCGATGGCGTAGGCAAGGGGTCTTGATGTAGTGGGGGACTTTCCACATCTGAGCCCCTCAGAGATTTGCGCAAACTGTGGGACAAGGGACATTACTCTCGCAGAAAGAGAGTTGCAAGGAGCAAGACGGCGCTTGTTCCGACATAGTCTCGAGGGGACTCAACCAAGGAGGACACATCCCCTCAGTAATGGCCGTCCTTATCGATCACTGTCCGCTGCATTTATTTCCGCACTTTTGACGTTAGTTGTCTCCCTTTGTCACTGGAAATGGAGTCTTGTGTGGATGATGGCGAGATGTTATGGCTGTTCAGTATCTCGTACTTGTAATGACTTCACTTTTCCTCGCGGTCTTAGGGTTTGCCATCTGCTACAATAATATCTTGTTTCGTTGCGATTTTCCACCCTTGCTTCTTCATCGATTTTCAGTTAATCTTTTTCAGTATCATAATCATCACTGCCGTCGTCACCGTCCTCTTTTATTCTTTCTCATCTGCTTACAGCCAAGACTCTTTCCAAACGCTGTCATCACAAAAGTAAGGGCGGCCACTCGCATCCGGGAAGAGAATCTCTCAAGCTTTATTCTTTCTGCCTGATCACACTGCTTTTCTGCCCCTTGTCACTGTTTTCACCCCAGGCTGTATCTGACGACAGTGCAGCTGAGAGCTAGGTCGGTATGTTCGGTGTCTATGAATAAACCCACGTACACTCTTACAGCTACGATGTGACCTCGTAGTCTGAGTCCATGGTGATCTCTGAGAATCTGATGAAGGTTTACAGACAGCCCTCCCGTCTACAGCTGCAGGTTCAAACAGACCTCCCGTCTACAGCTGAAGGTTGAAAGACCGTCTACAGCTCCTTCCGCTATGTCAGGGTAACATTAACCAGGCCACGTTAATTACCAGCGATCAGGCGCTAGAGGACCTCATCCTTCAAAGACATGTTTTGGATACTGCACTGTGGCCAGTTCAATAGACTGTAAATAGACAGGTTTGGTGGAATAGGGTGCATGTCGGGCCTTGTAATGCAATCATCGTTTTCGCCAGACGTTCCCCTCTCCCTTTCTCACATGCCACCTCAGTGACCCTGTGCGATCACAGCACATTGCTACATACAGCAGTCTCATAATCTCCCGCAATAAATAATGAGCCTGCTGCTCATTAAGACGAGTAATTCTGCTTTAAAAGAAGCTAGAAGGGGAACCCAGCGATGGTCGGGGAGAGTTCAGCGCAAATTGTTTGTCCCGAGATTGATTTTTTTTTCTACGAACTCTCCAAACTGTGATTTGATTGTCAGCTTTAGCTCTGCCACTTCATTTGAGCCAAACGTATTTATTGTCGCGAAACTGCAAAGCAGTTGTTCCAAGAATGAGACGTGATTAAGTATTACTGCTGGTTCTTTCTTTGTCTCTCTTTTACTGTCCGCCCGCCCGTCTGTCTAACTGTTCAAAGGGAGGTCACTGACGCAACTCGCATGCATCACAACTGGAGGTCTTGTTCCCGTCTACTCGCTCACCCTCAGTGCACATGTACTATTCCAAAGCTTGCGGAACAGAATGTTACTGGATGGAGATTGGCACGGACCTGTGAAGGGAGAACTCACTGTCCACACAACACAAAGGACATGAGTTATCGGCGATTCTATCAGGCGGCAGAAGGAGAAGAATCTCGTGCCCCTAGATATGTTACTCAAAGCTATTTGGGAGGAGGGGGAAATCGGTGTTTTCCGCCAAGCCAGCAACTATATCACGGCAAAGCAGCAGCCCTGTAAACAGATGTCACATTCAGAGAAAAAACAGCGTGCCCGAGACGAGATCTGAATCCACCGGACCGCACTTACAGCTATGAGACCATTTCCCCTTTGACCAGTACAACCCATTCATTTTACACAAACTGTGGCTTAACAAACAGGGGCTTCGTTAATATGTTTCTTTAGGTAAATGCGCGTTGTAATTTTATTTCTCGTAAATCTACTTACACACATCAAAGAATCGTTAGTAAGGTATTAAATACTTGTCAAGGAATATAAAGCTGCAAAAAGACTGTATCGGAAATAATACTGGCAACGAAAATCTTGACCTTTTAACGTCAGAAGTGAGAGGCGTGAGTGCACGTGTTGTGTAGCGGTTAAGTTGAATTTTCACGTGAAAAGTTTATAAGTATTCATTTTTTCAAAATTTAATTGGTTGAGCTCTGTTCGAGGTAATGTTTTCCAAAATATGAGCGAATGACACCCTTTTTGTATTATATAAGATACAAGACTTTAAACATTTCCATGCATAAAATGTGAGAAAACCAGGGTTTGAGTAACCATGGATTCTGTTCCACGCTTTCCACTGTGCACGGAGAGGTCTAATGAACGTCTGGTCCCCACTTTCCATTGTCAACGGAAACACCTACTGAAAGTTTGGTACTCACTTTTCATTGTTCACGGAAACACCTTATGAAATTCTGGGCCCCAGTCTTCACTGTCTGTGGTTTTCTCATGGAATACGTATTCACGTACATTCCTGATGTAAGCGGTTTTCCCCCCTCACCCTTTTCTCTACATGGCGGTGTTTCTAGGCATGCATCTTGAGAACTTAGATTTTGTTAAACTATCGAGTCCAGCCCTGATATTTGCAAAACAATTTTCAGTCGAACAGAGCTTTCACGCGCGTGTGTATGTGTGTGCATGTTCATTCACGAGAATATGCAGAATAGGAGGAGGAGGAGGGGGGAACGAGAGAGTGGGTGGGAGGAGAAGAGGCGGAGGGGCATCAGATGGACAGAAATGGCATGACGGTAAATTACCACAGACTTAATAAAGAGCAAGGAGTTAGATTCGTTATGTATACTTTGGGGGAAAAAGAAAAGAAGTTTAGCTCACGAGAACTGTTTCTTTTGATTACATTGCCTGTAGGAGTGTTTCAGATCATTAGCAGTTCACTTTCATCGCCGCCTAGCGTATTATTTTAGCATCATACAGAACAATCTATTAAACGAGGCACGCATGCATCTCATTTGATTCCAGTCTTGCCAGTAGAAAACCTCAGCCGCGCAGACGACAGAAATGGTACAGGCGAGGCATCTGGGCTATTCCCCCGCCCCGCACCCTTCTCTCGTGACGAGCAGACTTCAAGGAAGGGAAGTAACTGCGTTTCAGCAGGGGGGCTAACCCGCTGATTACCTGCCTGCGCTGCACTTTTTGAAGCTGGAGAAAATGGCGGTTGTAGACTTGCTGATTGTAATTGGTTGTAATAAACACGGCGGTCATTGCGCACCTCACGTCCTCATGCTCTTTTATGACAAAATGGCCTTTTCTTTGAACCTGGCTTCAAATGAATTTCATCCTTTGCTGATATGATTTTTCCCGATGTCACGAAAATGTATTCGTTTTACTGGTGTTCTTGGTGTTTATCACCCCTGGCTGTGCCATCTCCTCTCGCTGCCACTGCTCTACTCGACTCTTCATCCCCATCGTACAACCGGGTTCTACACCACACACACACACACACACACACACACACACACACACACACACACACACAGTCATTCTGCTCAAACTGCAAATCTCCACCAGAGAGTTTCATCTGTACTCTACTGTCGCGTGCACAAAAGCTTCCGTCAGTTTCAACATTTTTTTGTCGTGCCACTTTAATTTTTTACAGCCTTGAGACCTTTTGAGGCAGACCTTGTTTTATATTGAGCACTTGGCTTTTTATTTGTTTTTGTTGGTGGGCCACATCTCTCATATGGTTGCGAAGAGAGAAATGATTTTTTTCTAATAAGATGCCATAGTATATTTCACTAGTGTGTAATTCTAGTATTAAAAATCACATAGCTTGACATATTTTTCTTTCGCTTTGATTTCTTTTGCATTTTAACCAGCTGTATTCTTTGGAGCTGATCATCCTGCCATTTGTGTCCAATATATTTGAACTTTTGTTTGGACTGAGCTTAAATCAATGTTAAAAACAGATGAATGTTTATTAATTTTTATTTCTTCATTTTATTGGACCAGAATAAACCACATATGACAGTTTATTCCACAAAAGAAAAAGTGTGAGTCATACGCTTGGAAAGAGAGAGAGCACAAAGCAAATGTATTTTCGAGAAGCAGTTGTATTCTGATGGCGCTCTCACTAGTTTCCCAAAATACGCGAGAAACTGACAGTCTAGTCCGCGTCCGTCTGTTTGCTGAAAATATATATCGGCAGATGGGGAGGCTCATTACAGCAATCTTGACTCTCACAAACTTCAACTTCATTAAAGACGATTCATCGCTGCTGCTAACCTCTTTGGCCGTCGCCAATGATGGGTTCTGACAAAAGTAATAGGCATTACTTCCCCTTCTTCTTTGGTTCCCTGTGTACCGCCGGAGCTACATTACACTAATTCCATCAGCTCCGTATAATCACTTTCTTGCATGCACGCACGCACACACGCCCACAGGCACAAGAACACACACGCAGGTATAAGCGCAGTCACAGCAAGTAGAGATTGGAACATAAAAAGCTCTTCAGTAGCAACGTTAACATTGTCATTTGTACATCAGTCTTCTTCTACCGTTATATTGACTGCCACATTAACAGCTAGACTGTCAAACTGACAATAGCCAAATGTTACACTAACAACAGCTAACTAGAAAAAGTCGAATGTCACACCATCACGCTCACGATGTTAGTAATGTCAGACAAAATCCAGACTAGACAGTTGTGATTGTTTTTTTATGCTTAGAAGTAAACTACGCATCCATTGATGTGTTTCCTTCCTTTGTGTGTTGACGTGCACCAGGAGCACGTGGAAGGTATAATGAATTGATGACACTTGAAGACTGCTGTAAAAGGGAGCAGAATGCAATGCTGAATTAACCTCGTGAATAGCATATGAAAGCAAGGAAACAATCGCCACACTGCTCGCTCTACAGTCGCTATCTATTGAAACAGGAACAGCTCATCCCGGCGACCTTTTTTTATTTTTAATTTCACATACTTGAGCGAGTGACCTGTTCTACGCATGCGCGAACGCGGTTACCCTGCGCATGCGCGGCAGATGTCGAGGGACACTGTTTCTGCGTGCGATGTTCCCGTAAAGGCTGCACATCTAAGTAGATGGAGAAAACGTGATTCCTACAATTTATTTCAAACAGTCACCACAAAGCCTCTGTTAATCTTTCTCGCGCTTATCTCTGGTCTGCAGCCACGCTGGTGCCAATTACAAGCAGTTTCGTCAAGATACCGAATGCTTTCTTGCCGACCTTCTCCACTCACACACCTACTTCTGACCTGCGTGAGCGTCGAAGCTGCAGAAAACTCATCACACAAGTTTAGGGCTGTTCAGATTGCCGACAACTTATGGGGTGGCATGACAAGAATTTTATATTTTTCCCTCTGTGGCTATGCAATTCATTTTATAATTATAAAACTCATTCTATAACTGAAACCAAAGTATTTTGTGTTTCCAATCAACGGTTTATAGTATTTTTTGGTTGTATCTAGCTAAAATGTGATCATCATCATCATCATCATCATCATCAGCAGCAGCAGCAGCAGCAGCAGCAACAACAACAACAAAAACCTACTGAAAGACGTCGAAATGTCAGCTATTTTTTTATAATACTGGTTATAATATTTTTTTATATTGGTTAGTTAGCTTGAAAATGAGATTATTTATTTTCGTCACCTCCTATCGATTCTCTGTTAAGAATAATTTTACTTCAGTGAAATGGGGTTTTGACAGCTTTGAGTATAGTTTGCTACATGAGACTTGATTTAAAAATCTTAAGCCTGGGTTTGGATATCTGTCATCCATCTTCTTTTATGATGCAGAATGACCCCTCCCCCAACAGAGTATTGTGTGATACTTTTATACTTCTGTATTATAATGGCAGTGGCATCTTTTGTGTAGTTTTGCGTCTGTATCAGTGCCATAGCATTTTGGTTTGCAGATAAACTTCTACTGAGGTACACAAGCAGCTCGCATAGAAAAATGGGAAAATGCATGTAATGTTTAACTAAGTCGTGGATCTTGTTAGTCCCAGGATTTTTTAACCAATCAATTTAAGGTTTTAAACTGTTTTGAGATTTAAGGCAGTCTACAACAATAAAGGAAGCACTAAGTTTGACAGGTTGAACTGGAAATTATTCCACAAAATTCTTTCCATACAAATGTTCTTTAAACATAAAGTACATGGAATTATCCATGATGTTAATGTTTTAAGACAGCACCAGACAAATTTATGGATTATCTTTTTTAATATTGAGATGCTGTCCAAAGGGAACTACTCCACCAAAGCTCATATGATGCCTCATTTGTTGACAGATAATCGTTTTTAACATATGGTCTTAGTTCTCCCATTGGTTGTAGCCTTGACAATATAAATGTATCCAGGTACAATCTTGATATCTGTGTTGTTGACTTCTTTCTGTGCATGGTGATGATCGCAGTTTATCTCTAGAGTTACCTTGGCGTTACCAAGATTTGGAGAAAGAGTATCTTTAATTAAGCATTAAGTAGCCATTAAAACCAAATTCACCCCACTACACCTATAACAGCCTCCAACAAATGTTGTTTGTATGGTCATCACATATTTCCTGTTTAAAGGCCTCAGCTTTAGAATTCTTGTCGCATATCAAGTAAAAATAAAGATTACTGTATTGTAGATAGTAATTTAAAGGTCTGTACAGAAAATTGGATTATGTAGACTAAAGGGAACATTTTTTACAGCTTTGGTGATGTGTCACAGATTTAAACACCTCTTGGAAATCTCAAATCCCTTCCTAAAGTTAATTGAGTGGAGTATAATAACATAATTTACATATAAATTTTCAGTTACCTTGTATTACTTTAAGCTACATGCAGTTGTTTCCTTTGCAATGCAGAGGTCATCCAGAGTCACAGTGGTTTCTCATTCAACAATAGTGATTAAAAATGCTTAACATAATTGAGCATCAGCTTTCCTCCCATATTTTTAACAGCATTATTTTTAAATATTATTCTTTGTTTTTTATGATTCATCTCTTTCCTTAGTGTCACCAAATTTTTTAGAAACATGACTTAGTTTTTCACTAAATAAAATGTTTCTTTATAGAAATCTGTTCAGTATCCATCTCTGCAGCTATTATATTGTTATAATGTATACAGTCACATCAATCTGAGGTGTATATATGTACTCATTCTTTGAAAGCCTTCACATAACATAAAAGAGTGAAAGCTGATTTATTATTCGAGAGTGTGAGCGCAAAGCAAATACCTAACCCATGTCATCTATATTTGACGAGCTGTCATTTCTCGTAGATAATTTGGTGGAACGTACCGTACTTTCTACATGATACTGGTTTCTGAAAACAGGTCATAATATAGATTCCTCATACTACCTTGTCTCCCGCAGAGCTGGGACACATCATGGTGAGCTTAAATAGACACAAGAAAAAGCTCCAAATCGTCTCTTAGTTTAATTAAGGAGCTTTTACTCTTCTCTGATCAATACTTGCATTACCTGGTAAGTATCTACTGTGTCTTACTTACTCAAGTTCTTTCCACCGTGAATTACCTTTCTCGCATTTTATCGTCTTAGTAAAACGGCGCTTGGCCTGAGTTTCATCTGCTGGCTTCTGTTGAAGAAAACGATCAACGAGCACACGTCACATACACAGAGGAAATCTTTGTACAAACTGGAACTTAAATTTTATAACCATAAAACATTTTAAGCTCCTTGCTTTGTTTGTAAGTCTTCGGAGTAAGTGAAATGTTGAACGTGCAGCATCAAAGATAGTGAATACTACTTACTCGCTTTACTTCCATTCTGTAAGATCAAATTCATTTATGATCATATAATTAAATTTTATAATTATAGAATGCGTTTTATAGCTGTAGAATTGAATTGTATGTATAAAATGAATTGGATAACAACTTTTAAACATAGAATAAATGAAATAGTTTGGTTTTGCCGAAGTTTTCTTTCTTTAGTTATCGAATGAATTCTGTAGGTTTAAAAGGAATCGTATAACTATAGAATGCATTCTATAATTATAAAATAAATTATATAGCCAGACAGAGAAAACTATAAAATTCCCATCTTGGCGCCAGTGGCGTAGGAAGATGTTCGGCTTTGGGGGGGCAAACTCCATGCTGACAATGAATAACGTTCACATTCTTGCCTTTCCAGCATCTTTTTTTTGGGGGGGGGCGGCTGCCCCCCTTGTCCCCCCGTTCCTACGCCACTGCTTGGCGTCCCATCTAACAACTGAGCTGAAACTTCACGCATGGTGTGTATGAGACTTTTTAACATCTAAACTAAACTAGGAAAGACTACACTTTTCTGTAGCCTTTATTATTTTTAGAGCCAGCGACGAGGTAGTCGCTTACCGCACATCGAATTACCGTAGTCCCCTGCTATATGGTTGCATATAAATATATATACTCCATCGTCATCAGGAGAAAATCCGCGCTCATTTCGGACAGTAAAAGATTTCACACACTTGTCAACGTTTCTTGCAAGTTCTTCATTTGCAGACGAACACACTTTCCAGATGCAGCTTCGTGATGCTTGCTCTGTCTCCCGAACTTATGGAAGTCAGGTGTAGGAGATTTCTCGCAGACATTAACACAGCAGTTTGTCTCAGTGCAATATTTTCCCCACTGGGGGAGACTATGTATTGTACTCAGCCCAATCACTTGGACAAAAAAAAACAACAACAGATAAACAAACAATTGCCATCTCCGGCATGTGCAGTTCACGGTTGTGCTTCCCACACTCCTCCTCTGACCTTCATTAGTGACTGCATCATCAGTGTTGTGCGGCGCCCTCGGTCACGTTTGTCGTCACGTGTCCCATGGCCCAGTGCCAGTCAGCGGCGCCTCCTGCCTTATCAGGGAAACTCTCGCTCTGTTTATCGCCGTTGTCAGCAGCCTGTACGTACGTTACGTGCCTCGGCTCCTGGGTAGGTCTCCGCCACATGGCTGCCTGAAGAAGGACGAGTGCATGGCGTACAAAACATCATCTCTAACCCTGATATACGACACCCTGAGAAACGAAGATGAATTGGAAACAAACTTACAGGGTTGCAGGGACAGGACATTAATTTCCTCGCGCAAAAAAGTAGTTAACACTTTGATTACACAAGTCTAGCCAGCAAAAGTCTTAGACATCCATTTGACTTGGAAGGACAGTCTATGCCTAGAATATACCGCTAAGTAGTTCATGTTGCCACTACCATAGCTTTCGCAGATAATAATAATAAAAAACATAGCTATGGTGGCTGATGCCTGAAACCACTTCAGCGAAAATCAGGCGTCGTGGGCTCGTATCTCATCTCCGATATACCTATCTCTGGATGTGACATCTGTTTACTGGGCTGAATGCCTCTTCCATAAATAAATAAATAAATTCAATTCAGTTCAACACCTTTTCTTCAGGCACTCCAGTTTCCCGTGTGTGTGTGTGTGTGTGTGTGTGTGTGTGTGTGTGTGTGTGTGTGTGTGTGTGTGTGTGTGTGTGTGTGTGTGTGTGTGTGTGTGTGTGTGTTTTCAGATGTTTCAACAATTCTCAATGGCTTCTAAAATCAGTTAAACGCTTTAAAGAATTTATCTGAAAGTCAGCGTAGCTTAATGTGTGTTTTTTTTGTTTTGTTTTTTTTTGCAAAGGAGGCCAGCTAGCAACTAGAGAATTTAAAGGTCTGTACAGAAAATTGGATTATGTAGACTAAAGGGAGCATTGGTGATGTGTCACAGATTCAAACACCTCTTAGGAATCTCAAATCCCTTCCTAAAGTTAATTGAGTGACTCAGTGGAGTATAATAACATAATTTACATATAAATTTTCAGTTACCTTGTATTACTTTAAGCTACATGCAGTTGTTTCCTCTGCAATGCAGAGGTCATCCAGAGTCACAGTGGTTTCACATTCAACAATAGTGATTAAAAATGCTTAAAATAATTGAGCATCAGCTTTCCTCCCATATTTTTAACAGCATTAATTTTAAATATTAATCTTTGTTTTTATGATTAATCGCTTTTCTTATTGTCACAAAATTTTTCAGACACATGACTTTTAAGTCAGCGTAGCTTAATGTTTTTGTTTTGTTTTGTTTTGTTTTTTGTTTTTTTTTTTTTGCAAAGGAGGCCAGCTAGCAACTAGAGAACAGTGGTTAAACGGGAATGATAAACTTGAAGTAGTTAACGCATACACATACCTGGGGGTGAGTTCTCTACCGTGCGAATTGTTATCAATGCTGTGACGTAGTGGTAAGCATAGGAGAGTTACCAGCTTAAGGAAACTAGCTCTTCTCGTGTTTTTTTTTTCTTCTTAACTTCTGGTAGTGTCTTTGGGTTTTCTTCGTGTTTGGTGTCTGCTCAATACTTTTTAATCTGTGCTCTTAGTTTGTCTGTCACTGTTCTGGGCTGTTTTCCTGACCCTATGCGCTATTGTTGTCTTCTTCTTCGTCTAACGATCTCAAACGCCACGTCTGGGCCATATCCACTCCAGGTTTTTATTTGTTGGATTAATTCTCCACTTCCCTGCAGGTGCTCAACGCTTTCTGCTCTACTGTCCATTTTTCTCGCAACATTTTTCCCGCTGCTTTAGATTCTGGATCGACCTGAGTCACCCAGGCGTTGACTTGACCCTCTGATTGTCTACAATCCTGCTTCATGCTTTAATCATTTTCTTCACTGTCATTGTGTTTATGCCACCTCCGTGACAGTCATGTGTGTGCCACAAATGGACAACTGTATGTTGTTGCTGCCACCAACACTATTATCACTATTGATACTACTACACTTGTAATTCACAGCTGCAAGACAAAAGACTGTGAGAGAAGAAGAGAAGGTTAAAAAGGGATAGCTTGGTAGTGGCAGTGAGCTGTAATTACTGCATCTATGCTGGTTGTATTTTTGGAGAATAATCAAAAGTTGTTAACTGTGGGCTGTGCATGCCTTTTATGTTTACTTTATATGTCACCGGGTGGGGGGCACCTCAACACGATAGATATTTAGATATAAAAGTCAGTGGTCCTTCATTCTTTGATTTTTTCCCCCACTATCTTCCTGCTCTTTCTCCTGTGTCTCTCTTTCTGTTCGTCCATGAGTCTCAAAGAGAGAGAGAGTGTGTGTGTGTGTGTTTCAACTGGGATGAGAATTCTTGCTTCCACGTGGCGGACTAAAACTGACGAAGGTTTTGTGTAGGAGGCGCTGAGGGCACACCGGTTGCTTGCTAGCGAGACAGGAGACAAATCTTCAAGACTTCATTTTCCTGGGGCTTGAAAAAAATATGGTTTTCGTGCCTGGTTTCTAGACATACCCAGAGGCGTACCGCAGAAGCATCCAGGAGTGTACCGCAAATAAATCCAGCAGAAACGGGAGGAGGAACTAGAGTGCGCTGTCAAATCAGTCTCTCCAGCTCTGCTCCACTCGCAGGTTCCAGACTCACACAGTGCAGAGTGGCGAATCTTTAAACTATTACATACATACATACATACATACATACATACATACATACATACATACATACATACATACATACATACATACATACTCATGTGAATCATGTGCCTTGCAAGAGGTGGGGGACAGATCTGGATGTTCCTCATTTACATTCTCTTGCCCCAATGTCTGAAGCGCTTTACCTCGTCGGTTCGCACAATGACCACAATTCGATGTGGTCGAGGGTGGCAGTAGCTGGTGACCTCGTAATCTTTCCCTTTCTGTGCTGTCCCTTTTGTATTTGTTTCTCGTAATTTTGTTTGCTGCGTTGAAGTGCACTGAACTCACTATCAAGCAGCGAAATGATGTGTGTGTGTGTGTGTGTGTGTGTGTGTGTGTGTGTGTGTTCTTTATTATTGCTCACTGTGCGGTTATAGGGCTGCACAGTTCATTTGTCTCGTTTAAATGCTTACTTCTGTCCGCACAAAGAAAAATGAATGCAACTGCGTATAACCCCAGCATATTAATTCTATAATGTTCATGAAAGCAACGATTGTTTTGATTGTGGTGTTTAGCAAGGTTGGCAGGCGATCCCACATTCATATTTCCTTTCAGTGGCTGGATATTTCAACTCAACGGTTTTCTGCCTGCGGCATCATCATCATCATCATCATCATCATCATCATCATCATCATCATCATCATCATCATCATCATCATCATCATCATTGATTTCTAATAAAGTGGAAAATATTTAACTTTTTTAAATCTTACATCTGCACAAGGTTAAGAGGAGTACAATATGGAATAACAGTATCCAGAAAGTGTAACACGGTTTGCGAATCAAGCTTAGGATTTTTTTTTTTCATCACGAAACTAACTGCAGACACTTTCAAGAAAAAAAGCAGATATCGATTGGTTTATATCCTTTTTCTGCAGCCTCTCAGGAAGCAATAGGCAGAACGAGGTCATATTTGTCACATCTTGTGGTGAAGCGGACAGCCGAGTTGATAGAGAGGGAGAGGGGAATAGTGTTTTACGCCGAGCCAGCAACTATATCACAGCAAGGCAGCCAGCCCTGTAAACAGATGCCACATGCAGACAAAGAACAGCGTGCCCGAGACGAGAGCTGAACCCAGGACAGACAACCTTCACTGTATTGGTCACAGGCACTAACCGTTGCGCCACCGGACCGCCCAAGTGGATAGAGAACCGGAGGCCGCGGGTGAGCACACTAACCGGTTCGATACCCGTGTGGCGCAGCAAACTTTCTTCACCTGACCAAGCTATTGAATGGGGTACTTTTCCCTTATTATACTGAATTATGTGTTGAATGAATACCTGTCCCCTTATACTTTATATCAAAGTGTTCCAAGTTAAAGCTTTTTTCTATCAAAACGAAACACTCTTTTTCCTACCTTAAATTGTTCAAATATTTATCGATATTCAAAATTTATGTTTCTTAGAAGTCCAAAAATGTAAACGTGAGTGTATTTAAATCTTTTTCAAATGTGTCCTTGTTAGGACATTCTGGCACATGCAGGAATTGAACACCTGATTTAGGGTTTTTAGAAAGGTATGTACACATACAGGAATTGAAGGCAGCAAGGGAGAGAAGAGATATAGCACCCTCACATAAAAGCTGGCCCCGAGAAAAGTGCGATCTCTACAATTCACCATTCCTCCCCCACCCAACCCCCAGCTCCCACTCCAATGACCGAAGAGTTATTACCTTTACCATGTCTGCTGAAGGCAGATAGACGCTGCATAGCAGTCAAACAAATGACATGTCATTGCACGGCTTCACTGGAACTCCTGGCAACAACTCCTAAGCGCTCCTTGGACGCCTGATAACTCCTTGTAACTTCCGCTTGAAATATAATGATCGTCGTGTTGTGGCCCTTCGAGTCGGAGTTGAGGGCTTCAGCACAAAGAGAGATAACTGCATTGAATGCCACCTCTCCTTTAGTTTGAAGAGCAGTTAGCTCCCATCTGAATAATAAACATTAAAATAAATGATAATATGGTAGCAAGGGCGCTCTCTCACACTGTCACGTTTTTTCTCTCCATCAATGTGTGTGTGTGTGTGTGTGTGTGTGTGTGTGTGTGTGTGTGTGTGTGTGTGTGTGTGTGTGTGTGTGTGTGTGTGTGTGTGTGTGTGTGTGTGTGTGTGTGGAAGAGAGAATACGAATACGAATATTTTATTTGTTAGGCCTTTGGGCCCATTCAAAAAGATTTCATACACCATGATTCAGGGAAGAAATATAGTACATAATAAATGCAAAATGACATTAGTATATAACAGCATCTCTTTTCTTTGTAGCTAAATATAAAAACTTGGCAAGATTGTACAGTAGTGTTTCGTTTTTTGTTGACATAAGATTTTGTAGTTTGGAATTATTTGGCATGGTGTAGTACAATTCCGGAATAAAATTTGTTCTCAAATCTCTTAGGCATGGACAGCATAATATAAAATGGAACTCATCCTCTTCATCAATTTGACACATGGAGCATATTTTACTTATATTATTGTCAGAATATCTTAAAGTATGTGTCATTATATTTGAAATACCAAATCGGAATTTTACTAATGCATTTCTGGTGAATCTATTAACATCTAAACTCAAATACATTTCTCTGTGCGTCACAGATTTAATTGATTTATAGAAGCTAAACCTTTCACTGCTATTGATTATAAAATCCCATTCTTGCCAGTGACAATCAATCAATCTTTGTTTAAAACATTTTATAAAATTGCTTACTGATTCCACTCCTTGATTTAGCCAAACATGTCCAAAACCATACCTAAATAGAAGTAACCTGATCTCAGATATCCAGGTTTTTTTTCCATTATTGTCAAATCGTTCTAACATTTTGTAAGCTCTCCATGGAAGTCTTTGTTGCTCCATCCTTGTTAATTTTATCCAGTATCTGACACAGCTTATGTATATGCTAACGAAAAGTGGATATCTGCCAAAATCACCGTATATCATCATGTTAGGGGTGCGTATACCCACACCCAAAAATCTTTTCATAGCATATGTGTGAACCTTTTCAATTTCTATACAGACACTTCCATGAAGGCCCCAAACTTCGGCTGCATAACATAAAATTGGTTTAACTTGCATATCAAATAGTCTGGTAAAAACATTTACAGAATGGTTTCCTATCTTGTATAATGTATTAATGATGCAGAATACTGCTTTCTTGGCCTTAGCAGTTAGGTCTTCAGATGCACGAGAAAAACTTGTTCTTGAGAAGTAAAGGCCTAAATATTTATATGTATTTACCACATTTATTTGCATACCTCCATAGAGCCACCTTTCGCTCGTTGCTAAAAATCCCCCTTTTCTAAAAACAACAATATTACTCTTGTTTAGATTAACATTTAGGCCCAGTCGTACTGATGCGTTATATAATGTATTTAGCTGGTGTTGTAGTCCTACTATAGTTTCGGACATCAATACCATATCATCCACAAATAAAAGAATGAATATTTCCATAAATTCATGTGTAAAGGTTGCCCCATGTTTTCCATTATTCATAATTTCTAAAGCTAGCTCATTAATAAAAAAGCGAGAAAAGTATAGGGCTGCATACATCTCCTTGCTTAACTCCCTTTGTGCACTCAATGTAATTCGTGAAATCACCTCCACATCTCACACGGGCTTTAACCGATTTGTACATATTTTGGATGCATTTGTATAGTTTACCATGTATACCACGTTTGGTAAGGATTGGCCAAAGTAATTTTCGAGAGACGGAGTCGAATGCTTTTTCAAAATCGATAAATGCTACATAAAATTTACGATTCATAGCAAATTGTTTCTGGATAATGGCAAATAATGTAAAAATATGGTCAACCGTAGAACGATCTTTTCTAAAGCCAGCCTGGTTCTCCCCCACTATATCATTTAATTCTACCCATTTTTTTAACCTGTTATTCACAATATGGCTGTACATCTTACTGCTAATATCATTTAGAGATATTCCACGATAATTGTTTGGGTCTGAGTGATCTCCCTTCTTATGGATGGGCTGAACAATAGATTCAGTCCACTGTTCTGGGTATGTGCCTTTATCAAATAGGGTGTTAAAATATTTTACAAAAAAGTTTACAAAGGCACCGTCCGAATATTTATAGACTTCACCGATTATGCCATCTGGACCTGGTGCTTTACCATTTTTTAGAGATTTTATGGCTTGTATAACCTCAGTTTTAGTGATAGGGTAATCTAAGTCCGTATCTTCTTGTAGTATATTCGGAGTGGGTGGGTTCTCTATCTCACTGTTGATTTCAAGCAAGAAATCACCAAACTTTATTCTCTGGAGTCGTTATCGTTAAATCTGCAGTTATCGCCCTTTAGTGCCAAACGCAGCGAGTCTTCGCATTGTTTATCGTTCTACGTCTTTGTGACTATTTCGTATTCTTGTTCAGCGCAATGAGTCCGCCTTTGGCTGAGATATTGCGCTTTATAAATTCTCACTTATTATTATTATTTACAAGTTTCACTGGAACGCCAGCACACGCTCAAGTTCACTGATGAAAAAATGAATCCCACACCACCGCGCAAGTCATGAAGTCCAAATCCAACAAGACAGTATCAAAGGCCATCATCGACTAACACATTGTCCAAGCCAGTTGTCTGCACGCATATGTCCAGTTTTTGAAATACCCTCTTCAGCCGTCCGTCCGTCCGTCCAGTGCCGGGAAAAGGCTGTCTATCAAGACCGGGCGGATGGGGTCGGATCGCAACACCTCTTTCATGGCCCTGCTGAGAACACCATCCCGCAACAGCTGCAGGCTGTTCCAAGTGGACGTCCTCAAACATGCAGCAGTCTTGTAGAGGAGCAAGGATGGCGACTTCATCATAATAAGGGTTGCCGAAACTCAAAATACGACGGACGATACAAAAAAAAAAAAAAACGACAAAAACGACAAAGAGCCATCCCCTCAAGCCAGTTAGGCGAAGGGACGTCACTCTCTGTTGGCAGCCCCCAACAGAAAGCACATTTGAAGTTTGTCATATTAAGTCCAGATGGCGGCTATTCTAAACCCAAATTCTGCATCTGAAATAATGATGATCATTCACTTGAACCGGTTGGGGAGCTTGAAACTATCTCAACATAATTACACCCCCTGTTCTATAACAGATGTAAGGATGCATGACTACAAATTGCATTAATTTTACTGATATAAGCTGACGGTGTCCTCTCATATTCCCGAAGCAAAGAAGATAGGGATTAAAGAATGAGCAAAAAGGGTCCATGATTTGGGTCTAAACTGTGACCATAGACAACCTTTGTGTTCAAAAAAATTTTTTTTTAAATATTGAAAGACGCAAAAGAGGAAAGATGAACAATAAACGTGCTTATTCTCTTTACTATCCTAACATTCTAGCATGTGTCCGCTTATTTAGTTTTTATTATCAAGCGCCAATCCCCCTCCCCTACTTTCATCCACACGTCGTTAATTCTTTTGTTCGGGGAAGACCAGGGGTGGAGGCTCGTGAGACGTGCAGCGAGATATTAAGTGACTGACGTGTGAACATACTCCGTTAATTACCCTCGCAATATTATGTTAACATGGGTGGCTCGAGTGAAGTCAGAACTCACCCACGTGTCCCGTTCCCCGGGGCCAGTGTTTCGCATTCGGTGAGAAAGCGCAAGAAGATTGTAACGATGGTGGTGTTTCTCACAAGACAACCCCCTGTTTAAGGCATCACAAACTTTACAATTCTCGATAACTGATAAAAATAAGAGGTTTTCTACTGAACGATCCTTTGGGTTGATTTGCCCTTAAATAATTCCGTCTATTCTTACTGCAGTATGTAGACTTCATTCTGACAGTCAGCCTGGTGGAAGGATAGCATGTATTTCTTCATAAATCATAATAAGTGTACTTAAATCAGCAAGAATGTAAATTATGACCCCACATATTTGAGAAGTTCTATCACATTTTGTGATTTCGAGTTGCTTTTTTCCCCTCACATATATGACTATTTATTTTGTTGATCTAGCAATCTGTAGTTTTTTCTATAAGCAGTTCTTTACGAGGCAAAACGGTGCAGTCTTGAGCACTTAAAATTTCTTTTTGATGACCATTGATGTCCTTGATCCCGTCTTAGAGAAACTGGTTGTTGACGACTGAATGTCTTTGGGAGCATGAAGCTTGCGGGGCTGCTGGCATCAAGTTGCTATGGTAATGTTCATTGAGTTTATCATTTCTTTGTGTGAAAAATGTAGCTTATAGTGGCAAAATGTCTGCTGGTGATGGGTGGGTGGGGGATTACTGCTGCCATTTCAATTACAATTTAAATTATTTATCTGGAAATTATCTTACGTCGTATATCATCTTTCCGTATGACGTGCCATTGCGCATGTTTTAGAATATGTTTCTTTGTATATTTTCTTAGAACAAAAACATCTATCAAGATTCAGTTCCTACATAGGACATGCTTCACGACCAGCAACAAGGAAAAGGGTTGGGCAATAACAGACCAAGACAACATCAATCTGGTTGATGAGATGATCACCTCAACTGATTTTTCCTGGCTATGTTTTATTTTCTATATTATGATTAGCACTGCTTTTTACAAATTCTGCAATAAAAGAATCCAAAACATAGGAAGTGATCCAACACTTACAGAAACAGAAAATGACATCACTAATCACATTGGTGGAGCAGAAAGCTTATAATTTAACGGACAAACTTGAGGAAAACCGTAAAATTTGGACGCTTTAGAGTCACTTCCAGTTGACAATGGCTATGTAAGCATTTTCACATCTTTTCTGGACAGAGAACTTCTGAAAGTGCATCTAAATATAGAATTATTGCTTTTAGACCCCAAAAGAACTTTAAAAAGCCACGTCCAGTAATTTTTTCTTCATCAATCTCTTATAAAACTTACTGACAACATTGTTGTGCTAACGTAAAAAGCTGTAAGAAAAGCATTATTTCTTATTTGTTGTCTTATTTCTTAGCAGGATTAGCCAAATACGTCACTGAAATTTAAAGGCAGTAGTTGCATCCCTTTGTACATTTCTCTGTGTCTGCAACGGTTCGTTCCTGTGATAAACAATATTTACTGTGCGACAGCTTTGTGGATATGTATTAACGTATATCCTGTAACAGTGCTAATATTCACACCTGTAAGGCTTTTCCTACCAACTGTATTTTCGGAATCAATGGCTGATGCAACAATTCGCATCTTTTATGCTACTTTTCTCCAAGCCTGGCAAATATGTTCTAGCGGACACTGTAAGCTGTTGTTTGCCTTCACTGACTTCCATACCCACGATGTAATATTGTGATCTAGCTGACTGAACACAGATCATTTCTCTGAAATCCTGATACGAACTGTTGGCCGCATAGTGTTGAGTTTGGCTGTCAGCACGAAGCTCTCTCTTTGTATTGCTTGCAACCATCATTTTCTTCTTTTGGGGTTTTAGGCACTCAGCTATGGGAAAGAAGATAATACCAACTTTTCTCCTGCCTTTTTTAAAATTTACCGTTGTGACCGTTTATAACACAACAGGGATCTTTTCCACCCATCTCTTTACGTTGGTATGTCTCGGTAAAGGAAACTGAGTGGTTAACAAACTGACTAGCTTGAATTAAGTCTGTGTCTGCTAACGGCACTACCTGGAGTACAGTCTTTGTCTGCTGAAGGCACTACATGGAGTACAGTCTGTCTCTGCTGACGGCACTACCTGGAGTACAGTGTGTCTCTGTTGACGGCACTACCTGGAGTACAGTCTGTCTCTGCTGAAGGCACTACCTGGAGTACAGTCTTTGTCTGCTAACGGCACTACCTATAGTACAGTGTGTCTCTGCTGAAGGCACTACCAACAAGGGCGCGCGTGCGCCAGCTCTGAATTTACAGCTTGTCGTGTGCTGCAGACAGATACACTCTTTCCTTCCTTCTTTCCTTCCTTCCCACACACCTACATTTACTTACACACACACACACACACACACACACACACACATTATGTACTCATAAACACATTGTGTACATACGCACATGCACATTATATATACACATATACATAAACACATTATTTATACACATCATGTATATATATATATATACACACACACCTACATTTATACACACAATACACACATGCACACATATTTAAGCACGCATTTGTAAGAATTTTTTTTCCAATATTTAGAGAAAACGGGCTGGAAGATCGCAAAGAAATAGGTTACTATTGTATATCATAAGGGTAATTTAATGTAAATGTATAAAGATTGATATATTTCTTCTTGTCCGTCTTAATAGGGTTTTCTCTATGTCTGATAGTATGATC
This sequence comes from Marisa cornuarietis, assembly GCA_004794655.1. Taxonomy (NCBI): domain Eukaryota; kingdom Metazoa; phylum Mollusca; class Gastropoda; order Architaenioglossa; family Ampullariidae; genus Marisa; species Marisa cornuarietis. Next base: position 867,117 of record SMMW01000551.1, on the reverse strand, counting down.
TCAGTTCCAATCACATCTTCTGTATAGAAAACGATGTACCAAGAACCTTAAACATATTGGCATTCCACTTGAAATCCTCCACCCTCATATATTTTCTTCGACTATTTTTCCGACTTTCTGTCGAAACAATCTGAAGTTTGACGCTATTGACTTTTCAGCCATATCGACATTGCAGAAAAAATGTCTAACACTCTTACAGCCCATTGGAACAAAGCTTATGCCCTCGCTTAGGTAGAACCTATAGGCACCTGACATCATTTGTGCCATCTGCTCAATCACAGATGAATAGTTACCGGTGTGTGTGTGTGTGTGTGTGTGTTTGTGCGTGCGTGCGTGTGTGTGTGTGTGTGTGTGTGTGTGTGTAGCTGTGCATATGAATGGCCTTGATGAAAGATAGTTAAGATTATGTCATTTGCTCATATTTTCACATTGTAACGATTAGTTTTTTTTTGTTTTTGTTTTGCTTTTTGTTACCAGACTTTGGTATGTAGTAACCGAGCACCTTTCCCATGTTTAAATTGCCCATCGGGACTAATAAACTTGGTCATTGTCCTCCTCACCCTGAAACATTGCTGTTTCGTTGCAATTAGCGACAAAAATATTTCCTCCCCTAACCCCAAAAATGTCAACTCGTGTGTTATTTTTTCTGATCCTCAAATTTTCAGCCTAAAGGGATCACGAGCCCCAGGAAGTGTAGCTGTGGTCGGCAGTCAGTCGCACAAGCTGTTGTATCCGTTGTAGTCCCGACAGCATACGCTGGTTGGTCTGCTGATGATGAGTTGCGACTGAGTAGTGTTGTAGTAGTAAGCGCCTTTAATCCGAGCTAGCTTCCATTGTATCTCCTCTCACACTCTCTTTCCTACCTCATACATCCGCCATGTCAGTCTCCTTGCGATCAGCTGAACTCTGACCCTTGACCTACTACTGCTACAGGGTTTGACGACAGGATCAATATCCTCCTATTCTTCTTTCTTCTTATTATTCCTTTTCGCCCCCAATGGAGCATAGGGCCGCAACTACACCACGCCATCGAACCCGGTTCTGGGCCTCCCTCCCCAGTTGGGCCCATGTCATTCCAGCTGCCTCCGTCTCGCCGTGGACCGATCTTCTCCACGTCTGTCTGGGTCTCCCAACCCTGCGTCTCCCCTGTGGGTTCCAGTCCAGAGCTTGTCGTGCTAGATTTTCGGCCGGCTTTCGCAGGGTGTGACCGATCCAGCCCCACTTTCGCTTCTTGATGTCTTGGCTGGCAGGGTTTTGGTTGTCTCTCTCCCACAGGTATGCATTGGAGATCTTCTCGGGCCATCTGATGTTGAAAATGTGGCGCAGACATCTGTTGATGAATGTTTGAATCTTGGTGATGGTGTTTGTCACACGCCATGTCTCAGACCCATATAGCAGGACAGATTTTACGTTCAATATCCTCCTATGATCTCATGTAATGCTATCATAGATAATCGCCTCTTGTGTTAGACAGACCTTTTCACAGAAATGGAAACTTAAATATGTGATCAGCAAACAACATGACCGTTAGACAGCAAGCGGCAGGAAACTGTGTGTGTGTGTGTTTCCTGCCGCTTGCTGTCTAACGGTCATGTTTGCTTACCTGTTTCTCAGGAGATCTCTGGAGCTAGGTGCACAATATGCGCACAACATGATTCTTAGTCTTAAAACTCTTCTAAAAAAAAGAAAAATCTCTTTAGATGCATTGCACAAGAACATGCAAAAAAAATTGTACTGACAGGACGGAAAGTCAGACTTAAACAACTTTATTTTACTTAAAGGAGTTTTAGTTTTAAAAATTCTAATATTGTGGTGTGCACTTTAAACTGGTTATCTAAATAGATTTAAGGCGTTTAATAAAAAAAAAGTGTTTAAAATTAGAAATGTGTTGTGCAACTGGCCCATGGTTGTAAGGCAAGTAGCTTCACACCGCAATGGCGCTGGAAGTGAAAACAGAGATATTAATTGCAAAGGGCAGAAAATATCATATATATATATATAAAACACTTTTCAACATTGACAGATAGAGAGATATAACTAAAATAGGTGAATGACAGCATCTATAATTCTCTTGCTCACTCTGTGTAGAGAGTAGAAGGGTGAAATGCAGATTTTATATTCTTTCGTATGTGTACATAGTAACACGAGGCGCTTCTGTGTTTTTTCTGTTTGTTTTTTTTTGTACGACAGTAAAACATTACCGTAATATTTAACTTAAAACGTACAAGAAATATTTACACATTTTTAAAATAATAGTTCTTTTTCCTCTAACTTATGTTAGCCACTCTCAGCTATAGTTACAGGTCTACATTGTAGGCTGTATATGGCGAGTTAGTCAGTTGGCGAGCGGAAGAAAAAGAAAAGAAAATTTCTCCTGGACGTTAAAGATGTTTTTCTAAGTGTCATCTGAAAATACGTTAACCGTGAAATGCGGCTGTCAGGATGAGTACACTTATGAGGACATAGTGATCCAAAAGAAAAAAGATCGAAAATATAATAGTATTCAAAGACTGCTCTCGAAAACAGATTGAGTAAACGTATTAGCATCTAAAGTATAGAAGGACTTAGTCGCTCAAGAAAGACAGGTTCCAACCTGACCTCCATCTGAAAGCTGTCTAGTTGATGTATGGATGCTCAGGCTGAGAATTTGAGCCGTTGTTTATTTAGGAAAGCTGTGTACCTACGTACAAGAACAATAATTCGTGGTAAACGTTACGTGGAGAATCAGGCATAGCCCTGGCCCATTGAATTCTTATGCAAGAACTTTGTATGATTCAGACAAATGTTAGTTCACCTTCAAGTTAGTCTTTCAAAGGGACCTCTGAGTGGATGTGATATTCTGTGTGTATAATCATTTTCATATATCATTGTGTCTTATAACACAGCCAAGATGTTCACTTGCAGACTTATTTTTGTTGTGCTTTGTAAGCGACCGTAAACCCAAGGGCTTTGTGTAGTACGTGTGTGTTGTTTTGTTGTTTAAGGACCAGCAACAATATACGTATCTGGACAGCCTTACGGCAATCGTTTTGTACTTTGCGCACGAGTTACTGTATACTGTACGTCCACTACCGCCACCAGAGGTCGTAACAGTGAGTACCCTGTTTACCTAAGCAACATACTTCCGTGCGAATCCCATTATTTGGTGTGCGATAACACATCTTATCTGATTGAGAGATGAATGATGTGTTCTGTGTATGGACATTCAACAAGTCCTCACTGGTAGCGGCAGTCTCTTGACTGCGTGCCTGCCAACAAAGAAGGTGGATAGCACCAAAGCTGTTGACTATAAGAATACCAGCACAATGTGTGATACTAGGAGTAAAAAAGGTGGCTGGTAGTAGAAATATACAATACATAGTGCGTCCCATCACTAACAGAATTCCACACGCATCTTGATACTGGCGAGACCCACGAGTAACGGTTTAACGTTGTACTGAATAATTTCGTTAATAATTACCTCACTAGAGGCTGGAAGCATTTATACCATGATATTATGGTCCCACGTTAGCGATCACCTGCTTCCAGACTTCTTACTGAACCTTGACATTTCTACTGTAGACGTGTCAGGCTAAACGTCAGGAAAAAGAAATGTCCCGCGTTTTCTTTCCAACGTGTACAGGTACCCTGCATCGCGACTGACTTTCACTAGTGTGTTTTATGCCCATTCCATGAAGATGTGATGAAGAGAGAGAGAGAGAGACAGGAAAATGTATTCTTGACAGGGTGACAACACATCTTTTAGAGAAACCTTGTGAGATGTAGAAATTAGTCAGACGTTACGTGAAGCGCCTCAAACTCTTCATGCAGATGCGTGTCAGCCGGTATCAGCTACAAGTTGGCTGCACATCTATCACACGTTATTCACACACCAGCCACATAGCAGCCCGACATCAGCCACACGTCAGCCACACATCAGTCACACGTCAGCCACACGTTATCCTCACGTTATCCTCACACCAACCACACATCAGCCCCGCATCAGCCCCACCACATTACTTGAGTGCCGCGTAGTCTCTTGTGTAGCCTGCCCCAGTCTTTGCTCCACACCCCATCATACTTTATATTGGTGAGCTGAAGGAGATTTCATTTAATAGAAATGTTCAACAAACATTCGTCTTAAGCCAGTGAAAAGCTTAGCATTTCGCAGGCTGTAAGTTTTTTTTATCAAGAAATTGATCCGAGGGCGAAATGGCTGAAAATAAAGTCAGCGATGTCTAGTATAAAACACAAATGCTTCCAGGTTTTCTGTTGCTGATATTCTTGTGGAATCAATAATGAAGGCTATTTCAGTGTTGAGTACTCCCTCACGCAGACGTCACACGCAGTACAGTTCGATATTAAAATGACATCTTTACCACAAATAGCAGTTGCTGTTGCCACTAATAAGCGGGCACATGATGCTAGGAGCACGAGACAGCGATGAAGACATGTTGCTAGGGGCGATATTTGCCGCCAGAAGACCTCCACAGCTACTCCCCTCTCCCCTCACCTTCGCCCCAAGTCAGTCTGGGTTTCCATCTGACGTCAGAGCCTGACTACGAAAAAAAAAAATAAAGCTCGCTACTCCACCCGAGGTTCAGTACCGGGCATTGAACTTGGTGCTGGACGTTTCTATACATCGAAATGACGAGGAGAGAGTCGCCTGTCTCAAGACATGTTTGGACAGGCCACGTGGCAGTTCGATCACTATAGCCTCTCGTCACCTTCGTCAGTGTTTCACAGACTGTCAGCGACATGACACCTCTACTTAATAACCTGCCACATCCTTCCACGCTGAACTGTACTAACCTTTCTCGCTAACAAGTGACCCGTTACTAGCTTTACTACTCTTTAAATAAACCTTATAGTAAATGAACACAATCGTTTCAAAGACATCTAATCTTCCAGCTGTTAAAAGTAAATGTATAATATTACATTTGACTGCCTATACTGTCTCCTCTGTCCAATAGAGCCTTGATGATCATTTTCTTTATCATATATTGATTATAAGTCTCGCCACGTTTTCATATTCTGACCAGCATCCATCATGCCAATTAGTAAACTTCCACTCAACAACATATTATTTGTTTTGATTCGAAGCGTGTCCGACACGACCAGCCTTAGGGTCTGACAAGAACATAGTGTGTTCTTGAGCAGCAGTCAATAGCTTGCTAAAGGCTATTGTCATCGCTGGCAACACTACTCTTGCTTACACTTGCAGTAATATAGTCTCACCTGCATATCCCCAACCAGCCGATGACCATGACTCGGTTTCTGAGCTGTCCAGTTACTTGCCATGTCAAGTTATCACCACGTCCCGTCGCAGATGTCTGCTTCTTCACAAAAATACTTTGGAATATCTGAGATCAGTCATCTTCACGGCTTCAATATTAATGAAAAAAACAGGCTAAGTGAAATGTTGTATTACTTACGTCTATAATAACTGACACTGCCTGACAATGATGCAAGATCCAAGCCAAGGGCTATGGACAGGTCTGTCAAAAGCAAGACCCACAGAAACCCATCTGCACGAAAGAAATCGCAAACACACATAAAGACAAAACTCCTGGTTGATATTGACTGGTTGGGAAGCTAAATAATGAGGCTGATGTTCAACAACCACTCGATGCCGAAGATTTTATGGTGACAACGAGACAATGTGAATGTTTTGGTGTATTCATGATACGGAGACAGCGAGTTAGAGAACAAAGACATGACATTTTTCACAACCACTCACGTGAAAGTATCAAGCTACATATACTCCCTAGCCTCAAAAGTGTATTATTCATTAATTATTCTACATTTTGCCTATGATGGAGAATAAGGAGAGCTGTACACGTTTTTGTCAAAAATCTTGTTCAGTAACGAGGATACAGCATACCTATATGAAATTTCTTATTACTTTCTTATTTCTGATTAAAATATTACTTTCTTAGGAAAGTCATGCGACTGCATGACACAAAACACCACACATTGCAGTAATCTGGTACAATGATGGCAGATATCGAGTGGCAGCGCTCAGCAGAAGCATTCGACCATAAGGCCTTCTCTACCTGATAAATGTGGACAAAGTTGGACCATGTTTGGAAAACTGTTACATGCCAGTTATATAAAAACTGTTACATGCCAGTTATATAAAAACTTTGCCAAACTTGGTCAAACATTCGTCATATTTGTCCGGTTAAGAAGGACCTCTAAAGACCACGGCCAGCATGGCGGCGACTCTATATGATGGTCTGGGAAGAGATCCATCTTCATGGCAGAAACTCTCTTCATCTCATTAGTGGCGCTTTAAGTGGCATCCGGTACAGAACCGATGACATCTTGCTATCTTTCAAAGGCCATGCGTCCAGGTTCAGTACTGCAAGATAATAAAGCCACTCCTCATGATGATCGCTTTGTGACCAACTGCTATCGACAGCGACCAATTCCACAGACTGACCATCATGTTGACTTTAATTTGTGACATCATTGGACGCTGCCTTCAGGCACCCCCGCCCCCGCAGACAGCACACATGCCCCAGTTGTTACAGTTCTTGAGGTTCTTGAGTGGCTGCACATCCTTGTAGCGACTCTTGTGACACTTGCTGATTATATGTGAGAAAGATGCCTTGAATTTGTGGCATCACATGACGGCAACACGTTCTGTGTCAAAGTGCACTGTGACAGTTCCTGTGACTTTTTGATTCAGATATGAAGTAGCTTTGGAGATTTCGATCAGTAGTAAATAAACTTACATTAGAGCACACACATACCATATTCCGCACACCCTTCAAACAGACGCTCATGTTTCACATGATATAAACGCAATCAAACAAAAAGTAACACAGAATATACACGTCTTCACGATGTAATTTTAAATTGAGTGTATTTTCACATTGGCATATAAAACACACAGTATGCAAAAAAGGTAAAATGTCAATTCTTTGTACATTCGTCACCAAATATCACAGCCGTTGCATTCGTGTTTTTATCAACTGTAAACTTCGTAAGGATGGTAATGATTGGATTTGTAATTTTTCTCCAAACTTTACGCATCAGGTCACTTCCTTACCGATCATAAACAGACTACTTCTACTTGTGGGATTGACAGCATTACGTTACATCAAGGTCCTTGAAAGCTGAACAATAACAAGCCATTTTCACAAAACAAGAGAGATAAAAATGGAATTGACGGTAGTGAACACTTCAGCAGAGCGCGTCTTGAACACTCACATTTGAACATGACAGACCATTTCAGCTTCTGAAAATATGAGCTACCTGTTGACGTGACTTCTACCCGCCTTTTCATGCTACCCATGCTTCCTCTCGCTTGCTCCTCACCTCCTACCCAACCACCCACCCATGACAGCCATGACAGCTACAATTCTGACCGACCAACTTTCTTGTTGCCCTAATGTCATGGGGAGACCAAAAAAAAAAAAAAATCCTCACACAAAAATGTAATAGTGCCAGAAAAGCACATGATTTATCTATCGTTTATTTTAGAACTCCTTCTTTTAAAATGTGATTACAGTTATCGAAAAAATTGAATGCGGTAAATTTTAAGAAATGTATATGTTGTGAGAAAATTTATCTAAGTCCCGTCTTCTTAACACGAATAACATTTTAGGAGGTTGCAGGATTTGTGCTTTTGATCATCTTCATTATTTTGTCAAAACATTAAAATTATCGGTTTCTGTTGTAGCGTGTTCAGCTTTGCACTACTTACTAATACCTTTTAAGTGGAACGTTTATCCTTTTCTTTAACCTTTAAAAGAATGGCGACTATAAAACTTTGCTTCTACTTAGCATTGATACGGTAAACATATGTGGCCGCCTGTATTCTACGGGTTAACTTAATTCAGTTAATTGCTTTTCCTTAAAATAGTTAACATATAGTACATGTAACATTTGGTTTCCCCCTCCTCTCTCTCTCTTTCTCACACACGCGCGAGCGCGCACGTAAAATTTCGTGGATGCCGATTTTTTTCCACGGCTATGCTTGCCACGTTTTTGGCATGTTACCTCTGTGAATCACCCGCACAGAGGCAGGCATATCAGAGGAGCTGAATATAGTAATTCTAACTACTTATATATAATATCGCTGCCGACAGGCAGTCCGGAAATCAGCGATTGAGATCAGCAGCCATGCACCGTCCGTTTCCTTGAGCCTTTCGAAGCGAATTGCCCCTGGGGACTTCAATAAACGCTTTAAAGTAATCTTTAGGTTTTTGGAAACCATCTTCGATAGGTTCAACAGGGTGCATGTTGACAACACATTTAAGAGAATTGTGGCAATGGTGGCCACACAAAATGAACTTCCCATTGTTTCATCTCTTACGAGATTCTCTTGACAAATCAACTGTCAAAAAAACTTCCCACTCCGATTCCAAAGCTTCCTCTTCATCTGTAGTTCCACAAACGTCTGCCAATCTTGCAAGTCCATTTTCGTCCAGTCATCCGTCGCAGGATGTTGAGGAAACTGGAATGAGAAGCGGTGTGCAAGCAGCCAGACAGCTACTGCTTGAACGCAGGGACTAGCCCTCCTGCATGCAGAGAGGTCCAGAGACTTCATTCCTGTTCGTCGATTTCGGGGAGAGGGGGTAACACAGGGGATCGGGGGATGACGGGAGACAGAGTTGGAGAAACACCTCCCAGGGTTGGTGATGGGGGTGGGGTAAAGCTTCGGAAAGCATCTACCCATTCCTCGATGCTATCATGCCCGCGTACATCAAAGGTGATGACTGTGCCCTCAAAGTTGTTCTGCACCACTCTAAACTGGGAAATGCAATCCCCCGGCACGATGCTGCTCGATGCCGACCGCAGGTTGACATAGGTGGCGTTAGTGGTCACTGCCTGGTCTTTGCTGACCACAGCAAAGTGCTCAAAGCAGCTGCGGTAAACCCTGACGTACACAGGTACCCAGTATGACTTCTGTCCCATCCGGTGGAGAAGGCACAGCTGACCGGACTTTATCTCATACTTCTCTCTGTCTAACAATTCACGGCCAGCGCTGGCGGTGTCGGCAGGGTTCGGCATTGGTAACACTGGGGGCAAAGTGATGGCAGGAGGGCGCAATGAGTGTCGCATAATGCACGCGTCTGTTGTGTACCTGGACGTGGCGTTTAGGTGGCCTCAGCAACAGGCAAAATGCGAATAAGCAAAGTTCGTAATGTCTGCAGCGATAGGTCAGCAACACCTTAGACTGATGTAAAATAAAGAAAAAACAAACAAAATAAAACACGAAGGTCAGGTTAAAGAAAAGTTATCTCAAAATAAAAAAAATAATATCATTCACAACAAGTAGAGGTAAATAAAAAAAGAACCCGCGTATAATACTGATGACAGTCAATATCTTATGCTGCCACAGAGTTCGTACTAAAGCTAAAGTACTCGTCAGCTTTAAGCCGTGTGCGTCACCGGCTGTCTAATAAGCCCTATTTATAAATAAACCCAAATAAACCCCTGTCTTTGCACAGAGTGGCCATCTTGAATTAATTATGATTGCTTAATGAAACGGATGCCTATAACATATAGTCATATACAACTGAAGGATGCAGGGAGTCAAAGCAGTGAGTGACGAAGAGAAGGCAAGTCTGTGGGCACAATGAAGGCCTTTTACGTTAACACATCTTGGCAGGTTTGCCAGGTTACTGAAGCAAATATTCCGCTCACGAGCAACACACTTCGTACTTTCCAAAACAAATAGGCAAACAATTCAGGCTAGACTATTTGGACGTGTCCAAAGTACGAGTATGTTAATGTGGAGGTAGAAAAGACACGTACCAGGTCTGGAATCAACGTCGTGTGCTTTTTCCTTCCGAGCCAAAGGCCATACGCTGCCACAGATGACACAGACTGAAGAAATCCAGACCGTATTTTACGATTTTGTTCTGTTGCTTTCAAGTAACAGAAGAAACGTAGGTTAAAAAACAAAACTCTACGAATTGTTTTCAGCAGCAGTCATGAATTCTGGGTTCTCGTCTGTCTGGCCTTTGCTGTCTCGCGCCAGATATACAGCAGACACAGCAGACGACACTCGACCACCGCTAGCTATCGAGCTACCGATTGGCTGAGACAAAGATGTAGTTCTAACTTTAATTTTCATTGGTCAGTAGATGGCTAGAACTGTGGCGCAGTCTCAAGGCAGTGCAGCGAGATGTGTGTGCACGCGTGCGTGCAAGCGTCTGAGAGAAAGCACAGAAAGAGAAAATAGGTTATTCAGTACAAATGAATCCGGTCACGAGGAGCACACGATCTAGCTCATTTTAGCTTGTTTATGCATTACAACGGATTTCAGAGAGGTCGAGCGATGAAAGCAAAGCATCACCACCGTCTGCATATAACTGCAGCGTGCAGCTAGAGGCCACTTCCACAAGACATTTCTAAAATTTTTAATTGTTTTTAAGAAGCAGATTTAAATAACATTTTAAAGTCGCTCCTATGCCTTTTAACTGCGTTGCAATAGATTGTGTTGACTGGAACGAGCGTCTCTCTTTAGCAGTTTGATCTTATTTAAAACAGTATTAGTTTTTTAAAAGTTCTTAATTTGTGTTCACACTGTTTTATATAAAACTGATTATCTAAATATATTTAAAGGCGTAAAAATGTTTAATATGAGAAATATACTGTGCAACTGCCCCCATGATGTCGTGCAAAGCAGTTTTATTTCTTTTGATAACTGATATGTTTTCACGAAAAAATCTTAGCCATGGTCAACTCTAACCAGCTGGGTGGAACGTATAAAGGACAATCAAGCAGACAAACAATCATACTAGCATCTCTCTTTCTCTGCACGAAACTTTACACTCTTTACTGACAGTCATGTTATGTTAATTCGGTGGTACTATATATATATATATATCGTTCTTTATCATTGTTCTGCTGCTTATGAAACGATGCACAAACAACTCTTCAAAAGCTTCAGTGTGCTATGAAAGGTACAGCTGGAAGTCGATCTGGTCTGTGAAGGTAACGATGTAGCACACTACACCTCTGTTGAGATATTTATTGGCTTCCTATTGAAAAGACAATAGAATACATTCCTCCTGTTGAGCTACGAAGGTTTGCACTGTGGTACTTTAATGGAGTTAAATGTTCTTTATCAATTATAAAGTTAACCACACTCAGCCGTGCAGAATCTCTTGACTATGGCATGAAGGACTGGTCGGGATTTGAATTCTCTAATTTCTCATTTGTGCAAGGCATTTCTCTTACATACAAAAATGGATTTTAATATGTTTAAAATAAATCAAAATACGACAATGACAATGACAATGACCAACTTTATTTGTCCCATTGGGCAATTTGAATAAGGGAATGTGCTCGAGTTCAACACTGAATGAAAAAATTGAAAACATGAGGAGGAAAAAGGAAGTGGGCAAGTAACATGAATCATATAAATATCTATAGATAAAAAAACTTTCAACAAGAAAATCAGGTATGCACCTACAGCATCACATATGCAAACACATACGCACACACACAATTGACGGTGTGAACCTCTTAACCCATTTATTACCAAAAGATATAGGGTGAGTGTACAGTTGCTTGCTTTTTGTGGTTTTTTTATGCCTTTGTTTTCGTGTTTAAATGATCTCTAAATTCTTCACGTCTTGGATTGAACAGTTGAACAGGTGGAAAACACGCTTGCGACTCCTCCAGTCAGTGTCAGTCTTGCCATAGTGAGATTAGTGTTGATGTAGCGCCAGCACGTGCAGCTCGAGAAATATCGTATTTCGAGGTAAACCCCCGAGCAGATTGTTCAGACATCGAGCTTTGCACTATTCAGGCACACTTACATCACAAAGTCTTTCTTGTGCACCTCAGCCTAATTCCCTCACCGAGTTCCATTTGACAGGGCGCGAGACTTTTTAGAGCGCGTGAAGACTGACGCGCTTTGTCTTACAAGAGACTTGCGAGTAAAATCTGGGACACGAGATCGATAGCTGGCAGACTAGCTAGCACTGGCTAGCACTAGCTATAGCAGCGAGTGGCGCTGGCGACATCAGGTCAAATGCCAAGCGTCCGGCTTTAGCCAGCTTCTTCTTTTTTTAAAAGGACACCTGCACTTGAGCAGCGACAAACAGTAGGAAGCTGGAGCGGTCAAGGTGAAGGTTTGGCAGTCTGAAGACGATGGGTGACCACTGATTAAATTAAAACGCGAAGAAAGAATCTTACGGCTGCAGAAAAAAGGAGGATTATCATCGATCTGCCTCTCTCGACTAGACTGGTGGTAGTGATACACTGACTATTGCAGTAGTGTACAATGACTATTGTGGTAGTGTATAATGACTATAGCGGTAGTGTACAACGACTGGCGTGATGGTGTACGATGACAGTGGTGGTGACAGAAGTGATGTGCGTGTTGGTACTATGAAATCGTGGTTAAGGCTCGTCACAAGTGTCAAAGACAATGTGTCTTTAATACGATAGTAGTTTTGTACATGCAGGAGGCGGGCTGACTGATGTCGCAGTCAGTATATGTATGGCACAACACTATAGTGCATATATTGACTGTACACTTTATCTGGTGTGAGCGGTGAAGATAGGGTGAAGCTAGGATTTCCTGCCTTGTCTGCTGTATTGATTATTTGCTGCTGTCTTGATCCTCCTGCCTGTTTACCTGTGTAACTTCTGGAACCGTCCTTTCCCATTTATATATATATATATAGGTGTCTCTAGCTATGGCCTTGCCACCCTCCGCCCTTGCATACACACATATTAAACCACCTCCTACCCCAAACTCCCTGATCTCGCCTTGTTGTCAAAAAAGCATCTCCTGAAATACCCCTGTTCAGTGGTTAGAGGCTGAGATCTACCCCAAGATATTCCTTTCATGTTTAAAGGGTGGTGACAGGAAGCAGTCGCTAGTGCTAACGCTTCGAGCAGACATGTTCAAATCTGCACTGTTACGGCTGTTTGAGTTGTCTTCCTAAAATTGGTCGTCCTCATTGTCACTAGATGAACTTCTCGTGCTTTTTTTTTTTTTTTTTTTGGTAAAAAAAATTGTTGTCTGTTACGAATTAAATGCGGTAGCGGTCTGGGTGAGGTGTCACCCGGCGCCCCCAGCGCTTTGGTGGGCTATTTGACCCCGGTTTACCTGCCGGTCGGCCGCGCGACTGTAACCGAGATCATTCTAGCGGGTGCGTGAGTATGGGGCGCCAAGAGGGGAATTTTCTCAAATTTGCTATTTCTAGCTATACATTGCAATGTATAATTATAGAATGCAATGTATAGCTTATACATTGCATTTTATACTTATAGATTGCATTTTATACTTATAGATTGCATTTTATATTTATACAATTCATTCTATACTTATAGATTGCATTCTATAGCTATACATTGCAATGTATAATTATACATTGCAATGTATAGCTAGAGAGAGAAAACTCGGTAAATTGAATTGTGTGAATTGTGTTGCCGGCGTGTGCTGCCGATTTTGCCAGAGTGAAGATTTCTGTACAAACGTGTGAATTAAGTGTTTAGTAGAAAATATCTTGACGGCAAAGACTCTGTTTTCTTGGAGAGGCTGGCATCGCAGATTTAGGACCCACAACGAGCCATTGACGACGACATAGGCGCATGGGATTTCTGCTACGTCGCTCAGTTTAATTACGGGGATTCAACATCCATACGTTCCTTTACGTTTCATCCGTAACATTGACAACCGACCGTAGCTCAGTAGTTGACTATCTATAACGTAGCTTCTGCGAAAATTCTGTAGAACTAGGCAGGTCTATGTAAGTCAAAGTTAACAAAAAAAGTGCATTTGCTTGGTTCTTTTCTACAAACTATTCAACTCTCATGCAATACATAAGTGTGTGTGTGTGTGCTGATTTAACAGTAACACGCAGCTGACATGCCGGTAATTAAACTATACTGTTATAAAATAGACATTAAACTACATCACATAAAAATGTAAAACTATTCCATATCATTTTCCCATATTTTATGTCTACATTATACGTAGAACGTGACAAAAACGGTTAGCGCCTGTCACCAATACAATGAAGGTTGGCTGTCTTGGGTTCAGTTCTCGTCTCGGGCACGCTGTTCTTTCTCTGCATGTGGCATCTGTTTACAGGGCTGTCTGCCTTGCCGTGATATAACCTTAGTTGCTGGCTCGGCGTAAAACACCAATTTAAAAAAAAGTGACAAAAACATTATTCACTTATGAAAAGTGTTAAGTCATTGCATCTCTCGCCATTTCTCGTAAGTCTCGCGGCTTTCTTCCAGGCAGTGGAGATGTCGTCAGTGGACTTCTACCAAGTCAGTGAATAAATAAAGGTCGTTGTGGCGGTGGTGGCAGTAACAGCGATCTCTTCTGGAACTTCACGCGATGTGCTGAGGTGTTTTGTAATTAAAATACCGTGTTTATTACAGTAGCATGGGGTTACAAGGGTAAGTCCTAGTAACCGGTTGCAGATGCTACTGTCTTCCTGGCCACAAAAACAGCTTGACACTGCCAAGTTGTACAACATGAAAAACTTTTAGCACTGCTTTAGTTCGCCTGATTCTGCTCAGCTATCTTCGTGCCTTTTTGCGTCATGTGCACAGCTCTGTCACTGTTTGTGTTTGTGTGTCTGTGAGAGAGAAAGAGCCTTGGCAGCACACAAACAAGCTCTTCCGGCGCGGCGGCTGTTTGCCAGAGATAACGAGCGGGTGCGTTCAGCGCGAGAGCAGCTTACAACGCGCGTGTACTGGACGATCTGCAATTAGGACACCAGACACTTCCGGCTACACCAGGCCATCATCAACTTTGCTCCGGTCATGAATCGCACGGCGGTAACAGCAGCAGCAGCAGCAGCACTAACACAATGTTATGTACAGCAATAGATGCTGTTTCTTACAGAACATCTAGAACACTGGACAATAATATTATCATTACATAAATATCTATGACCCGCTATATGATGTCTCCAGTATTGCAGATATGAGCATCATGTCGTTCTCCTAAGTGTATCGTCTCTACCAGAGTTTGAGACAATATTCCAGGAATTTTTGCCTCATTTTATTTTGGGGAAGGGTAAAATCAAGGGAAGTATATAAAACTTTTACTCCCCGATGATATTCATGGCCTTTGAGAATTAGCAACAAAGTGATAACGTAGACCTCGGCTTGCAGCTGATCTGCGCAATAATTGCAGGTACGAGACGTCATTGTATATTGCTTATGTTTCCTCGTATACTGCCTGTTTGTTTTTACAATTGTATTTAGTTGTACATATTGGGTATTTGTTGTATAAATTACTATCACAGATGTTTGACTTGGAGACAACTAGGTGAGATCTACCCAAGGGGGTGAATTAGCTGAAGAACTATTTCTCTGACCGCTCTGAAGATTCATAATTTATGAATGCTCTGATGTATTTGAGAAAGGTCAAGACCAAGTTTACTATTGCGACTTTAAAGAAGGTTTTCAACAACTTCGTCCAGCGCGCCACAGGGTGTGAGGTGCCAAGGTTGTAGCACTTGTCTTCAAAATTCGCCGACATTCAAGGAGAACCCCACATATTAATTGTCGGAACATCAGAAGCAGAACATAAAAATTAAATACATTTCTCGCCTTTAGAGATGGAAATGTTCAGATTTTCCTTCTTACGAATTGCCCAGTCTTAATTGAACAAGGGGGAGAATTGAGAGTGGATCTCCAGTTTTTTCTGTTATCTTTTTGTTACATTCATTAACAAGAATAGATGAAGACAACTACGAATTTTTCTTATCTTGTCTTAACGAGAAAAATAATTCAACAAGAAAACTTACTGATGCTTGCACCCAGCACAAAATTATCCAGTCTTTTTATGCACTCTTGAGATTGTAAGCGAGGTCTCTAACACCTCAACCCCCAACGACCTGAAAAGGCTAGGCGAGGACCTTTACCTTTTTATATTGTATTGAACAATGACGTTTGATTTACATTACACAGATCTTTGTAAATTCATAAAAGCTAATGACAGTAATTTTATTTGCATTGAAGTTTGTTTGGTGCAAATTATGAAAGAAAAATTTTCTTGTCCCATTTTCTACTTTCATTTCTTTACATTATTTATTGATGTGACTCCATGGAAGAATCTGTGCATGTGCGCACACATAAACTTTGTGTGGGGTATTCTGTAAGTTAAAATCTAAGGAAATTCTGGTACTGCCCTGTGAGTATGAAAGGGCACGTGTGAAAGGAGGAATGCATGATCCTCAGTTACTTTCAAGTAACGTCAGTACCGTTACCGTTGTCAGGACATGGTAGCACTATATTTCTTCAGATTTTCCACTGGTAGAAAAATTTCTTGTTTCATTATTACTTTTTAAATAAATCTTGGAATTCCATGTTGTTGCAGTGTCAAATGCTATTTTGTAATTTCCATTAAAACCACAGAATGTTATTGGCTGAAGAAATAAAGTAAAGGGAATCTTTTCATGGCTTTTAAAATAAAATAATATCTTTGTGAACTGGTAAGTGTTCACGGCATTTTGAATTATCATGTGGTGTTTTAGATGAGCTGGGAGCCTAGATGCAGCTTTACACAATGCACACATGACTCTCTCATTAATGACAGCATTTGTTCTTTGAAAAACACAAACTCCTCCTCTGGTAAAGAAAACAACTTTTCATTTTATTGCTTTTAATCAAATAATGATACTGAAACGTCATATGTTATTTGCCATTAACAAAAGAAAATGAAAACATAGTAATACTTACCAAACCAAAATAAGGCATAATACAATGGAGTTTTATAAAGTCTAAAAGATAATGAAATCATTGAAAGTGTGTGAAAGCAAGAAAACCGGATGTGGAAAGGTGCCATTAAGGTGCTCTTTCAAATTATTTGATGTTCTGAAGGAAACTTAACATAGACTGTGCTAACGAAGTTTCTTGCCCTTTCTTCACGCATGTGGTTTTTCACTAATAACAGTCAAGCCTGGGCTGGCAACCTGAACACAGCTTCACACCTTAACTCGTGAAGTCTCTCATCACTGGCAAACCATGTGCTCGTTAACAAATGATTTTTCAAAGGCAACTTTATATACACTGCACTAATGAGGGTTAACATCACTGTGGGTCAGCATGTCTTTTGAAAGCTACATGATATATACAGTATACTCACTACTGGTGAGTCTCTTATTATTGTGAGTCAGCATGTGTGATTTTAAGTGATGATATAGAGCTTCAGTGCAGCTTTACACAAACTGCACTGATCCGTTTTCACATTACCGTTCACGTTTAAATCGCTTGAGTGCTTAAAGGTATCTATATACAAACTGCACTGAATAGGTTTCGCATTACTGTGGGTCAGCATATACATTTTTAAATAGTTGACCACCTAAAACTAGCTTTGCATACAGTGCACTGGTGAGGTCTCTCATCACTGTGAGTCACCATGTGCTTTCTGAGGGTTAACATCACTGTGGGTCAGCACGTGCTTTTTTTTTTTAGTAAACATGGTATTTTGAAAGCTACATGACATACACTTTATTTCAGAGCTTCACTCGGCGGCTGGTCTGCCTTCTCTTCACTCTTACTTCCAAAATCAAAATCGATCCCTTTTACTCCCAAACCCACACTATTTATCATATCTCAGCCAAAGGTTCCAGAAGCCGTCTCCCCTTCCCCCCCCCCCCACTCTACAGTGACCCCCACCCCTCACCCCCGAAGTCCTAGGCCAGACTTGACTTCCTTCCCTGTGGAGTGTGTTTGTGTTTGAGATCGTGCCTTGATAGGTTTGCGCCCACGTGTGATGACAGCACCTGACAAACTCGTTCATCCTTTCAGCGTCCCTTGTAATTCTGAAGTCACCTCACTGACCCGAGCGAAACAATCGTCCCTGGTGTTTATTATAACCATCGTACCACAATGCAGATCAGTCATCTGCCACATGGTCTCTGCTAAAGAATGTATGAGGCGCCAGTCCTCCCCTCACCCTCCTAACAATAGGTCCAGCGGGACAGTTCGGGAGATGACAGCCCTGGAAATCGTTCGACAAAACCCTCTACGAAAATACAGAAGTAACTACTAGAGTGCTACATACCAAAGAAACATTGATAAAGCTATGCTTTTCACTGAATATAAAGATAATAATTTATTGAATGTGATTATTGTCATGACCTTGCCAAGTGGGTTACGCGACTTCGGGTGTAACCACGCCTTGGCGAAACCAACGAAAGGGTATCAGACTCCTAAAGTTTGGGCAGAGTCAGAGACTCACCTTAGCCAACACCTTACATCCCCACAAGAAATCAAGGACGGCCACGTGGCACTCACCAGATGGATTGGTCCACAATCAGATCGACTATATCCTACTGCCGAGACGCTTCAAATCATACATCAACAGGGCCAAGACAAGGACGTACCCAGGCGCTGACATAGGCTGCAACCATGACCTTGTTCTAACGAACCTGAACCTGAACCTGAAAGCGAAGCGACTCTCAAACACTCCCTGAATTCGCTTTGATTTGGAGAAGCTGCAAGACTCAAACGTTGCAGAAGTCTTCAAGGCCACGGATGGGGGAGGTTCTAGGGCGACATAGGAATAAGAAACAGCCATGGGTCACGATTGACATCGTAGACCTCTGTGACCAAAGAAGAGCCTTCAAGAGTGAAAAGCAAAGCAAACCAGAAGCAGCCACCAAATACAAAGAAACGAACGGTGCCATTGAGAAAGAGTCAAAGGAATGACGGCAGCTATGGAGAATTGGATCGAGAATCAATGTCAGGACATAGAGGATGGAATGGTACGAGGTGACAGCAAAAAGGCTATACCAACTGCTAAAGACCCTTACTAAGATAGATCAGCAGAAGACCTCAGTCAGCGAAGACAGCAATGGTCATCTTCTCACAGAAGGCAGTGGTGTAATCAACCGATGGACTAAGTACTGCAAGGATCTGTACAACGTCCAGCTGAAGACCGACGCCAACATTCTCCAAAACAACCAGACTAGACTGTGGCGTAGGAACCGGGGGGGGGGCAAGGGGGCAGCTGCCCCCCCCCCAAATAAAATGCTGGGAAGGCAAGAATGTGAACATCGTTCATTGTCAGCATGGAGCTTGCCCCCCTCCCCCCAAGCCAAGCATCTTTCTACGCCACTGCTATAGACAGCGATCAACCTGCAGACCTACCAGTCCTACGGAAAGCACAAGCAGACTACCCTACCCCGTGCTCAGACATCCGCTTTCGTTTCTCATGCACGTGCTAAAATGAGGTTTCTCATCTCGTTTAAAATAAAAGTTATTTCAAATAGAACACCATTATACATTACCCACGAATACCGTAAACAGCTAGGGTCGATCTTTGCTTTACGTTTAACCGACAGGAGCTTTTCGACGAAAACCCGATTAATCTTTTTAAATATTAGTACGTGAATCAACGTTGCCACTAGTGAACGTTAAGCTTAACCGAAGAAGAACGTGTCGATTAAACATAAATGTCTCTTGTAAAACGCTTTAAAAAATAGACTTAGAGTTGAATCACAGATGTTTCTAGCTTGTGCACCTATGAGTGTGACTGATATGGTGGCAAAGAGAAGACTGACTCCACTACGTTTGCTGAAAGTCTTCGCAGTGTTGAGTTTAGCGGTCGTCGTAACTGTCTTTGTTCTCAACAGGATCCACGCTGACAAGTATGTTTTAGATGATGTTATAAGAATAAGAAATTTGTTGCCTTTAAGAAACACGAATCTGCAAAATCAGGAAAACTTGAAAAAATCGCCATGCGTGTTGCGTCGTCTGCTACGTGCAACAAAAAGTTTGGAATTAGCAGCTTGCAGACGTGTTGAGCCCGTCCCCAGTTCGTGTGATGTAGCAGAACACTTATTTCACTCCAAATCACCAGCAACCTGTCATCACCAGAGGAAACTGGAGCTGTGCAAAATAAATGTATGTGTCATTGTATTGTGATAATGGGCCTACACTGATACAGACCGAAGTCAGTGTCACTACTGATGGTCTTACCTTTTCTGTTCATTTTAACCTTTTCCGTTCATACCTCATTGGTGTAATGATCTGTTGTTTCCTACTTAAAGCATTTTAGTTCGTCGTGGCCCCAGCATCTTAGCACTGCAATAGTATCGCTATTATAACTTTAACAGAAAGGTGAGAAAATGGATGAATCCCATGCAGCAATAAAGTGAACATGACTGATTAAATGGATCAACAGATTGCATGTCATATAACATTTTAAGTTAATGGAGAGAATAATAATAATGTGAACTTACACCGTGCAGCATCACGACCAAGATAGATCGTTCTCTCTGCCCATACCAATAATGATAAATGAAAGATAACAGCTAGTGGACAGTGAGATACATGCATATGGTGTCCAGACATTTAATCCCTGACATTTAATAATCCTTTATAACACATTGTGTAATGCTTCAATCAAACCATTGACTTAGAATGCATCATCCCCACAGGCTTAAACCTGTATAGAGAAATGTGTGAGCTTGCCTGTCATATTGATTAACAACAATTACCTCAAGAACACTTAAGAACAATTTTCATATCATATTGTTGAAGAACGCTGAATTTATAATAGCTCACATGAACTTTAACTAATGTTATAGATGTTGAAATGACGTTGAAGTTAATAGCATGATTTAAATATTATTAATGTATTTAAATATTTATTTTTATTGTCAAACGTATTTTGATGTTTATGTGAAAATAATTATTTGAATTTGAATTAAATTCATAATTTTTATAGTTGAAATTTCATTTTAAGGATTAAGTGTCTGGGGATTAAGTGACTTGGAACTGAGATACTATATAGGTATACTGAACAACATAAAGATGAGGTACAAGAGTAGAATGTAAAGTAATAGATGAAGGTATAAAAAGATATAGGTAACTGTGAGATGGAGTCATATGATGGTTATCATGACAGACAGTATTGCAAGGGAGTTAAGAATAATAATTCAATAGTACTTTGTGAAAAGATATGTTTTCAGAGAGCGTTTGAATATAGCCTTCTAGTCAAAGTGGCGAATGTGATGTGGAAGAGAATTCCACTGCTTAAAATGTAAAATGGCATCCTAAACTGAACATACAGTATTAGTAGTGGATAAAATAAACATATAAAATGAAAAGATGGTTAATGGTATTGAAGAAGGTAAGTAACTTGCTATGCTTAGGGCTCTGCAGTCTGTTTCATGATTGTTTCTTTATAAATATATATACTTTTTCTATGGCTCAGCCAGTAAGTACTTTACATGTTACCCACTCTTCCTTTATATTCATCATCCTGAGACTGCAAAACAAGAGTGCTAGTCTAGTAGATTTACTGCTACTTGGTTCATTTGAGCTTTGATATATCCCAAAATTAACTATAACAATCTTGTACATTATACTTTATAAGTTAACCGAAAAACTGCGATATTCTTACTTCAAAAATTTTTCAAAATCATCTGAATAAATATAAAGAATTTGTATAAGACCTTTTTTATGAAAGAAAATGTCTCTCTCTCTTCCTTGCATACATTGTATTTTATGTTTTCATTTCTCCATTTCTGTTAAGCATGTCTTTTGTTCTTTGTATTATGCATGGAATGTCCGTTGTGAGGTAGAATAAATAAGCATGAATATTTTACACTGCACCAAGGGCTTGTTTATGCCATGGGAATTGGGACAAAAAGTGTGTTTCAAATTATTATTATTATTATTTACAGCATGCTGCAGGAGGCTATGTTCAGTGTCAGGCTGACATTTGCTTGTCCTTGATTTCTGTGGGGACAATCCACACAGACAATGGCAGAGTGAAGTGGCAGAAATTCAATTCCACATCCAGTGCTGAGAAATATATCTCCAGCCTGCTGCACCCATCCGCTCACAAACTCCACTTTGGATTTTGTTATGTAGCATGTGAGACTGTGTCCACTGAATTTAGGGTTGATAATTTTGTCAATACATTTTGGCATGATGATGATTTTCAAGAACTTGAAACAGTACAAATACTACTCTTGCCTCCCAGTCATGCAGAATTACCTGTTCATTCAAGCAGAGATGGCACTAGCAGAGTTAACAAAAATGTCAACATCAACATGATTTTCACAGATTCTGTCTCACATCAGCATTTTCTTCGCTCCTTGCCACAAACCGTTAAGCTGCTGAAAACCTTGGGTCAGAATATGTCACACAAAGTAAGTGTGATGGAATTTGACTTGGTGCAGGCTGTTCGATCTCGGACATTTGAAACTTTACAGTTACTCTTTTCTGGAAGAATTGATCCATCAGCTAGACCATTTGCAACTCTTGAACTGCCTCCTGAGCCCCTGAAAACAGAAGTCCTCTTGCAGCGACTAAAACAAGAAGGCTACACCACCTTGTGGCTTGAAGATATGTGCTATAGATGGGAATGGGGACTGTCCAAAGACCTCAGGGTTTTCAACAAGTCTTTATCAAGGGAGGAGTCTTGGGACAGACTTCAGAAAGCTTTAGTAAAAGCAGGCATTGATTCTGTGGAAGTGACTTTAGCAATGTGTAAGATACTAAATGACAATGGTGTGCCAGACATCTTCCATGGCCCAGATGCAGTGTGTTACAATGGAAAGCATCAG
Organism: Marisa cornuarietis; assembly: GCA_004794655.1. Taxonomy (NCBI): domain Eukaryota; kingdom Metazoa; phylum Mollusca; class Gastropoda; order Architaenioglossa; family Ampullariidae; genus Marisa; species Marisa cornuarietis. The sequence continues at coordinate 844,606 of SMMW01000551.1, read as the reverse complement.
CATGAGTATCTTTTTGACTACCTTCTATTGTTCCAGAAAGAAATGCTTTATTTGAAACAACCATTTTTCACTTTTTTGGAAACAAATATTGGACATGAAGACACAGGGCTCCGTGTGCAGTCCATTGATAGCACATTATCAAGTTACTTACAGGAAGCAGCTCTGCAAGAAAATACGCTGACGGTAGTTTTTTCTGACCATGGTAATGCTTATGGGATGTTTGTAGAAAAGTCAATGGAAGGACATTTAGAAATGTTCCATCCATATATTTTCTTAATTATCCCTGAGAATGTTGCATCCCATCTAGGCTCAGAATCAATGTCAGCGCTACTTATCAACCAGCATCGCCTTATTAGTCATCTAGATCTCCACTACACCTTAAAGGCCCTTGTCACCAATTTCACTTCAGAGGTGGATAAAGCTCATGAGCATTATGAAGTAAAGAGATGGGGACTGCTAGAAATTGTTTCTCCAAATCGTACATGTGACCATATTCCACGAATAATGCCTAACCTTTGCATTTGCACCAATTATGACATGGAGGTGAGGAAAGATTCCTATCATGCTTTGTTTGCTCATCTAGCATTGGGATTGTTGAATAATGAAATTCAGCACCAGTTTCATCAACGTTGGTCAGTTGATGGCTTGTGGAGGGGATTTGGGCGCTGTCAGCAGATTTATCTGGTGGACTTTACAAACATCAGGAAGACATTCCATGGGGTATGCTTTCCAACGTTGAATAAATTTGGTCTGTATGATGATAGTACATTTGCTATAAGTGTTAAAGTAATTAAGTTGGTCATGACTGCTTTTATAAAGATACTGATAGTTGTATAGTTTTGTAACTGAGAAGATAAATTTCAAGTTTTCTTTTGATTTGAATAACTTTCTCTAGAAATAACTATTGCTCAGCATCAAGGTTAATTGTATAAAAAAAAGAATCACCACAGTTAGTGAGTTTTAGTGGATAGTGGGATATCAGAGTTAAAATAATATGCCGGTATTTGCCATGGCAATCAAACATAAATTTTTAGCATTGAAAACACAGTTTACAGCTTGCATTCTGCATTGTCAAACTGTTTCATGGTGACATTGCAAAAGTAAACATCGACACAAGGTAAATGTAGTTTTCAAAGGCCTAATTTTCTGCTGATTTTCTTTTGCATTCTGTTGTTTGTCAGTAGTTATTTGTGAGGTGAAATTCTTATCTCTTTTGGAAGTGGTTGTAATTGCCATTCAATGAAGACACTGTGCTGGAAAAAGGCTGTTAAAGTATTATAAATGTTTTCTTCTTGTTCTCAATGCATGGCACATTAAGTATTTTTCTGCTTTAAGTCTGTTGTTACAGTGGGCACTTTGCCATAGTTATGTCAGTTTTGTCAGTATACTGCTCAAGACAATAGAAAGACCAGTTGTATAATCAGTCACTGTTTGGTGCCAATAAACACACAGACAGTAACATTGAATCAAAGCATTTCTTTATTGAAGGTGGCCTTTCCATTGTTTTGAGCAGTATATTATGTATGAACCTTGTGTTGTTTCTTAAGTGCCATTGTTACCAATACAGTGAGGGTTGGCTGTCCTGGGTTCAGCTCTCATCTTGGGCTGAATGGGTTGTACTGGTCAAAGGGGAAATGGTCCCATATAGCTGTAAATGTGGTCCGGTGGCGCAACGGTTAGCACCTCTCACCAATACAGGGAGGATTCAGATATCGTCATGGGCATGCTGTTCTTTCTCTGCATGTGGCATCTGTTTACAGGACTGGCTGCCTTGCCGTGATAATAGCCTTAGTTGCTGACTTGGCATAGCACACCAATCCCCCCTTCCCCCATTGTTATTGTGGATTTGTATACAGTAGTACCTCTACATACGAGTTTAATCCGTTCCACAACCGAGCTCGCCTGTCAAAAAAACTTGTATCTTAAAACTATTTTTCCCATATAAAATAAAGGAAATAGGAATAATGCGTTTCAACCCTTCCACAGCAACACAAATTATATGTAAATACAGTATAACAGTACTGTATAGTAAATGTTAATGGCACAATAATCTAAAAAATAAAGATAATAAAATAATTAATGTTATATTTATCAATTTTACCTTGGAGGAGAGGAAGACTGTCGATAACGGAGGTAGGTAGATGGGAGGGGAGGAGGGAGGGAGCCGGAGAGCAGACAAATGCTGAATGAATCAGCTGATGAGACAACACTATTTACACTGTTTTTAACTTGAAACATTTAGATTTTCGCTAAGACTGCATTCTTTTTCATGTCTTTACGCTACAACATATAAATGACGGGAGCTCGTATAACAAATTTCCGCTTGTAAGAACAAAATTTCCATGAAATTTTGGCTCGTATCTCAATTTACTCGTATATTGGTTCACTTCTAGTAGAGGTTTTACTGTACCTTGCTGCACTGAAGATTTGAGTGAGAGCTAAAGAAAATGCTGAGGTTACAGCTATTTTAGTGAAACCTTTACCCAGCACTTGAAAATAGATTTAGTGTAAATTTTTGTTGTTGTTGAACATATGTGAACATTTGAATTTTTTCTTCTTTTTCTTGATAGAACAATACTGTTACATTGAAGATGGATATTTTGGCATTGCCCAAGGAACATGCAGCTGTCTACAGGACCAATTCTTCTAGTGTCAAACCTGAAGTCTTTTTTATTTCAATTTTGGCACGACTGGATGACAATCAGATATTCCTGGAAAAAGTTGATCGGCTTACCCCATATAGTCAAGTTGCTAAATGTGTTGATGCATCTGTTGACCTAAAATTATGTGTTTGTGACTCCAAAGTAAACAGCAACAGTCTACTGGAAACAGAACTTCAAAAAACGAAGGATTTCTCCATGAATGAGAACCTTGAAAAGAGTGATATATACTTGAACACTCACATTTATTACTATACATCCACAAATGAGTGTCTGTTGTTGATAGAAAGGAAAAATCAACATGGTGGGTTGTTTTTTGTGGCCAATGTTTGTCCAAAAAAAATATTTCATGTACAGTTTTCAGTGCAAACTATAGGAATGCATGTGTCAACACAAAACAGTCCTATACAAGAAACAGTTTACCCAGGCCAAGAAATACTGTTATGCATGGCAGTTCAAAAATCTCCTAAACCTGATTGGAGCTGGTCATTTAGTTCACAGTATTCTGAAGAAATCATTTAAACATCTGGACTGCAAATTGTAAAGAACCATCATTGTGGATTGTCAATTGGTGATCACCAAGAGTGTCTTGTATTCTCTAGCAGCATATTGTTGTCTCTCTAGTATTCAGTTTTAGGTTGGGTCTGAACATAGTGCAGGGCAGCAAGTAGTAAATGGTGCAAGGGTGTAGTTGTCACCTACAATCTTTTCCAGCAGATACTTTCTAGATGGTGGTGTGACAACACTTCTTGGTTAGAATGGTGAGGTTTTATGTGAAGCCACAGCAAAAAGCACAATGGCCAATTATTGAGCAGAGAATAAATTTCTTTCATGCCCCATTGGATGCTGCTGGGGTGTCCTTCAGTTTGAACAACACCCCCAAAAAAAGTAGGGTTATGCTGCTGGGGTGTCCTTCAGTTTGAACAACACCCCCCCCCAAAAAAAAAAAAAAAGTAGGGTTAGCGCAGGCAGCAGAAGGTGCACTCGACTTACACTGCAGAAGTAATGCTGAGTGGAGAATGAGGATATTTGTATAGCATAGGTCATGTGATTGTTCCTGTTCTACAATGGTCTGGTTATAGGGCTTTTCAGAGAATTATGCATGCATGTGAACTTTACCTTAAAGATAGGTTTGACATCTTTCACTTTTGATATATTTACATGTACAGCATCTGAACATCTGTGTTTACTATGAAATAAATTGTTGTCAAAATATTTTTAGCAAACTACATTCATTCTCTGTTTCAAATGCCCAATTTTGTTTCTCATTAATTTTTTTATAGGACAAAGGATAAAGTGACTAATATGGACATGACAATTCTCAGTAAAAGATGAGTGACTCTAGCTTAAGAAAACCATGATGCTTTGCTGGCATCATCATTGCCTTTCACTTTCAGATGTCTTTATAAGGTGACTAATATGGACATGACAATTCTCAGCAGAAGATGACTCTACTTTAAGAAAACCATGATGCTTTGTTGCCATCAACATTGCCTTTCACTTTCAGATATCTTTATTCTTTAAAGTACAGATCTTGATAATTTTATTACTGGATATTCAGGACTAAAATTAGTTTTCATTCTTAATGTTCACTGCATAGAAACCTCCAAAGTTTTTATGAGAAAAAATAGCACATATCTTCAGAACAATTGTGTTGCATGAATTATTGGAAACTACCATTTCATTTGATGATTGTTATCAAACATTTCAAATGGTGCTGTCAATCAAGGCAGTTTTCTTTTTATCAGTACATTTTTTCCCAGTCATTTTTACAGTTTATGTCAGAGTTATTATTTGACAAAATATTGGTTCATATTTGCTGATGAAGCAGCAAATAAAGTTTTGAATTAAAAAATAATTTGAATCCTTTTCGTTTGCAGTATGATTAAGATTTGCAAAAAATGCCCTTTTTGCTACCAGAGTTGGCAACAAAAATAAATCAGAACTTGACACAAAATTAAATTCCTTTAAAAATTCATTTAAAAACATGTTCATGCTTTATTCATTAAAATGAGGAAGAAGTGATAAAGTAAAATGTTCCCTATCAACCTAAAAACATTTTTATTGTCCTTTTTTGAGTGAGATACAATTACAGATAAAGACATGCACATTTTTAATTGTATTTCTTATCACTTTTCAAAAAACTGAAAGAAAAATGATTTTAACCAAAAAAGACATAAGGAATGGAAGATCAAACATTACTTTTCTCAGGTGAAGAAATACTTGCCGCCCCACCTACCCCCCTCATAGTTTTGACCAACTTAATGTTCATTGTATTGCACTCTTGAGATCTGTTTAATGCACTTGATCCTACATGGTAAGCCCATGTACTCATGCATGTGTGATGCTATCAAGCTTATATTTGTCTTACTACATAGTTGCACTTGGGCTTATGTTTGCACTTGTCTCAATTTCCGGCACATTTGAAAATTGCTCTTCTTCTTTGAATGAAATATTCAGGACAGACTGCAGATTGATATGGTGTGTACTGTTTGTGCTTCAGCCATGCTGACAATTAAGGACCATACACAATACAATTTTCTGTGAATAACTTTCATGCATCTAATTACAGAAAGGTGTATGTCAGCTTGCTTTGGGTGGATGATATAAAATTGTCTGCTCTTGTTAAAATTGAAAGTGCACAGCTTTCAGTACAAGTGGGTTCATTACTTAGTGTTACCTCTTGAAGGATTTATTTTGAATAGAAGTGCGAGACCATTATATTCTTGCTGTTACGGGACATTCTGGAAGTACAGTATTATGTGATTGTTGATTAAAAGCAGTCATGTGTAATTTGTGTTGAAAAGACGTTAAAGAAAGTGAGTTTTGTAAGAAAGTATAGGTGCTTGAAACAGGTATCGGGCACAATTCCATTGAACACAGCATGGACCTATAGCTTGCCTTGAGGGGATGGAGTGGAGCTGAGTAGACTGAACAGAGAGCTGTGGGGCTTGTGTGCTAGTGATGAATCTGATGAAACCCCAGCTTTGGAGTAGCACACTGATTAAATGTAGTGTCAACTGCTGGCCCCCCCTACCCTTATGCCAAATTTGTTCCTGAAAACCTGCCATTTGATATGTTATCATGTGGGTGTTCCCTTTGCAGGTGGCCACTTGCTGTCTCTCTTCTGCAGTCAGGTGGTGCCAAGAGTCCTTCCATCCCCCTTAAATATCCATGCCTTATCATTGAGATGACAGCCACACATATTACACAGTAACTTCCACAAAAAGAAACAATACACTGAACTTTAAGGTGACCATGTTCATTCTGCATATTTTATGCATTTAAGCTATACAGCTTTGCTCAGCCCTTACACAACATACACCTGGTCAATATGACTCACCACTGTCAACAGGACCTTTAATATCCATTCATCCCAACACCACACATGAGTAATACATGTACCAACAATATTCATTACTTGTGTCTTTACTTGATATAAACCTGCTCCATAATGTGGTATGTGCACATAAGATTTACTGTAAATACCTAACAAATTTCAGACATAATGATCATAAATCAGGTAAAGAACATCAAGTTCTGTGAAAGCATACAGATATATTGTTTGGCAGTTCAGGTTCTGACATTTGACCTGAACCATAGGTTCTGAGCAAAGAAAGATGTATGCCCTCTAAAAATCCTGTACACTTGTTTGGAAACAGATACCCACACTTTTACAACCCAAATCATGTTGTATATCTTGAAATGGAGCAGCCGAATAAATAGTTCTGAAGTTTGAAGAAGAAACCAACTAAATGCAAATATCTTTATGAAAACAAAGCCATACACTAGCAAGGACTAGTTTTTAAATGCATCCATTACAGTATTCTGCAAGTGGCTATGCTGTTGCAACCCTGAGAAAGCACAAACCATGGAGCCTTGTGTACTTAAAATGGACCAAACCAGATATGACCACTCTGATATATCAATCAATACCAACAGTTCCATTTCGTGGGTAGCTGCTCTCAGGTTTGTCTTCATATCTTAATGGCACGGTGAGGAATTATGTTTATGTTCACCACCAGAATCTTTCTAGGTTTTGACATCTTTGAAGGACTAGCAGGGCACAAAATTTGTTTCTAATAATAGGATAAAGCTCAGTACATGAGAATATTTCCCAGATCTGGATGAATATTCCCTCCTATCTTCAAGATACATGCCTACAAACATCACCATGCAGAGACAACACCACAGACTTTAGGGCAGTGCATGAGTGCATTTACATTGTAAAGGTCTCTGTGGAAGAACTGGGAACATGTTAATAACTCATTATGTTAACTCAAAATTTTGACCTCCTCCTGCACATCATGATGTTTTGAGGTACATATTGCAAGAACGGAAGTGGGTACTTTTATTTTACCTTATTAGAAAAAAAAATTGAAGCACCTAGTCCTTTAATCAGATGTGTGTGTTCTTATCGATAGAACTCTCCCTGATGCTCAATCAGATACCTGCAGACAAACATGTCACAGTTGTTAGATGATTAATTATAATGCCAAGCCAAAAGTCCATACAAAGGAAAATATACTGATATAATCTTTATGTAAGCTGTCCTATAACATCACAGAGCATCCATAGTTAAAAAAAACAACACTAGTTGCTATACCAGCTCAGTTCACAAAAAGCTTCCAAAGGTCACACTGTCTATAGTTATTATTTTTGTGAATATGCCTGGTGTCAAGCCACCTCTGTTGGTGTTTTCCCAGAAAAACATGCTCAGCATTACAACTCCGAATGCAAATGACACATGTATGATAAACTTTGTCAGTATTTGTAAATATATATTATAAACAAAGCAAACAACCATATAGGAACTATTAGAGGAATGGACGAGAACAGCATGTTGCAAGAACAAGAACTTATCAAAAATCAAAGTTTTTTTAATGTTTCTGGATTTTTTGCGTCAAGTGAAACAGCACTAGATTGGTTTTTTTGTTGCTGTTTCCAAAAATATGTTCAATATTTCCTTTCTCCCTTCTACAAAGGTCACAAAGTTTATCTTGTTCTATGCCCATGCTTTCCAAAATCCCTTTTGTCCCTTTTGTACTAATCTAAATTGTGACTATCTTACTTTATATCTTTGATCAATGCAGTGTTGTGAAAAATACATTCAACATTTTTGAACAATCTGAATTCCAGTTTACCATAACAATTTAGTTTGAGGGTATATAATGATGATAATGAAGGTATTTATAAATTGCCCACTCATACAGTAATTAACAACACACAAAAGAACTTATGCACACACATAGCTATACACTCGCACACACTACGGCAGGAAACAAAATTTAAGATTTTAGAAACATTTTGAAAAAAAGTGAGAATAGGTTTTAGGTGAATATAAAGGGGCACTTTGTTCCAGGTGTGTGGACCAAAAAGGAAATGTACAAAGTCTGGTCTCAGGAATGCAAACTCTGAGGGGAGTAGAAGAGGAGCAGAAAGAGGGGGATATGAAGTGAGCTGGACACGAAGGTGGGGCAAAGCACCACGGCTACCTGGTTGGTTGGATGGTTAGTTGGTCGGTTGGTTGCTTGCTTGCTTGGTTGCATTTTATGCTATGCCAGCAACTAAGGCTATATCATGGCAAGAGAAGGTAATGCTACGTTTAAAGGTTGAGAAAAAAAAGGCCCCTGAGGTGACACAAAACAATGCCCTTAACAATAAAAGCCAATATAAGGAAAAAGGATAATATAAAAGGATAGGTAATATGTTAAAAAAGGGTGTTGTGGCCCCTGTTAAGCCAGAACCTTAAATCCAATGATAAAGCCCTACCATCTTTAAAAATAACCAAAAAAGCTGCCGATGGGATGGTCCTAAACAAGGAAAACAGCCAGGTGTAAAGAAATCATTGGTGGGTACTCTTCCAGGACAAGTAATTAAGACATACGACAGTAAAAATTCCTTGGCAGACTATGACTACCTCTCTCTATGAGGGAGAGAATTGTTTGTACTTTACACCATCCCAGCAAAAGAGGTCACGTTTAGTAATAATAATGAACATTTAAATAGCGCTTTTCCAAAATAATTTGGTAAGAGCAGTTTACAAATAAGAGAAACTACAAACAGACCAATTCTAAAATAAACTTACATGCTAGCATCTATACACACATGTACTCATACAAAAGACACAGGCACAGAGTAAATACAGAGACATATATTATGCCAGTGAATGATCTGGACATGAGATTTTGAAAAAAAAGAACATCCTGAAAAGTAGGTGTTTGTGTTTTATGCCTTCCCAGCAGGTAAGACTATATCACAATGGGGAGAAAAGAGCTGCATTTCTGAGATGTTGAAAAAAAAACCCACTAAACAATATGAACTAACAAAAAAGGAAAAATAAACAATATAAAAGGGTAAGCAGTATGTTAGAAAATGTGCTGTGGTGCCCCAAAAGGTAACTATTATCAACTAACAAAGGCAGCAGGAACAACATAAAAAGGGAAGCAGTCTGTTTTTAAAAAATATGTGGCCTGCAAAAAGGTCTTCATTCAAACAGAGGCTGTGAATTTAAAAAAAAAACTGCCAGCAGAGTGCACACAAACAAGGACAACAATGAACTAGCTATAAAAAAAACTGCTGGCAAACATCCTGGATGCTGGGACAACTGATTAAAACACATAAAATAGTAAAATGTCCCTATTTCTACAGAGATTGAATACAGAAGATAGACTTACAGCTGGATTATTATGCTGATTGTGTGTTTAAGTTCCATCTTAGCAAAATTATATACAGGAGAAATCCATGCTCAGCCTGGGAGTGGCAGCCAGACAGCATTGTTTATTTACTCTTACTGATATACCTAGGTCAAGTCTTCATGTGTTTACTATTTTGATTGAGAATTATACTTTTGTTGCAGTGTGGGGAAGAGCATAAAAAAAATCTGTTTTTTATCTTTTGCATTTGTGTATGCTCAAGTGAATGAGCATGCCTGTCTGCCTGTGCAAGTATTTGACTTGCACATATGCACCTACATCCAAGTATGGATGAACACACACACACACACACTATGAAGTAACACAACTTACCTGTCCTGAAAATTCAGGTCTACATGCATACACACTACTTGGGAAAAACCAAACTTGTTGAGAATTATCAGTGATGATATGTTCAGCAGATAGATAACTCTAAAACCATTTGTATGAAACTTACTGTAGACAGTGATGACACAATTTCACTAATACTTGCAGCTTGTTGGGGTCAAAGGGCATGTGATTCAACAACTCTGGCAACTTTACTGTAACAAAAGTAGCAAAGTCTGTGTTTTTAAATCTGGACTACAAACATCTTTATTTATTAAATGTATATATATATATGTACAAAAAACTACACATTAATATGAGGCACAATGCAAACTTACAGCATTTAGCTGGTGTATTATAACACAGATTCCCAGTACCAGTCATTGGAGCAATAAACATTTCACATAATAGCACTTACATAATAAAACCTATATTGCTACCTCTCTCTAGCAATGATTGCAAATAGACCAGTGGATGTTACAAGGATTTGGCATGTGCATCCTAACCATCACATCAGCTTTAAATTTTCACCCTGGCTTGGACAGCAATGTTGAAATGCATTCCTCTTTTAATTATTTTGAAAGCTGCATTTCTAAATTCTGCAGCTGCTTGGTTCTCACTGATCATTAACTCCCTTTCCCCTAACATAATCCCACAAAATTTAATGTTAAAAATATGTTTATTACCAAATAAGCGAAGCAAGTGTTGTATGCCATACACTTGAGATGGAGTCACTGGAGACTTCTTGCGTATCTCTGGGGGTAAAATCTGCCAGGCTAAAATGCTGTCTGCTAGATCTTCTTTCTTATGTACCGTGCCTGCTTGGGATGGTGACTCTGTAACAGGTTTGCCTGCTTCACAAAGCTGGCTGAGAGAGGTAGCAAGTGCACTAGCATCATTGCTATGTCCCACACCAGATGATGCTGAAGCAGGGGGAGAAAATTCTGCTTCACTATCACTCTGATCCTCCACTTTGACAGAGAGATTTCCTTCATGATTTCGTCTGCGACGTATACGAGGTGACATTTTGGGACTTTGTCCACCATCTTGGGATAACTGAAAAATTTAATGCATGACAGCAAATGAAAAGCTAACAAGCAAATATCAGAAGAGTCAATGGATGAGAAGTGCATAAAATAACTGCATAATGTGGATTAAAATAACTTTCACAATTTCAGAAGTAGCAGAGATACAAGCAGTTACATTAAACGCTTAACAAATGTCTTTTAGATAAATTAATTTTTGGAGTAGCCTCCTTATCTTAATATTGTTGACACCTATTTCACATCTATTATTTTCATATTGTTGTTTACTGTGATCAGCACATATTGTGAAAGCACTACAAGAATTCAGATGCTTTACTATAAAACCTTTTCCTCTTCTTCCACTTATTATTATTATTAATCCATTGCCGACGCAAGGCTGAGAGGCCGTTACAACCATCGCTGGTACCATGAATTTACCCCTTTTTCAAAAAATTACCCCTTTTTCAAAAAATTATATAAAATTAACGGAAAAAGGTAGACGAACAATTTAAATTAATAATGGTAGATCAACCTGTGTAGAAAAGAAACATCTTATCTTGTGTTTGCTTAAAAACACACTTTTATAGTATTCCCAACAGAAAATGCCATGATAATGAGCAACCGGGAAAAAATTTTATAGAGGTTCCACGAGCCAAAAAAAATTTTTTTTTTTTTTTTTTTTTAACTATAACATAAGGGAGGAAACTGCTACAACCATTGGGAAATCATCTACCATGATTCCCTCCCTTGAAATGACAGGAAGTCAAAAGATTTGTTTTTGTGAACATAGGAAAGTTCGAGAATCGAAGCACGTTGTCTCACTTTTTACTTCAACAACCCCAAAGGAGAAGAAAATAGTGAGTAATATTGAAATTTTTATGTATTTTCTATTATAAAATATGTTTGTTTGGTACTGTATGTCTGTATATATTGTGTAAATAATTATTTTGTTAATATCCGACCGTCGATTTCCAAAAGTTCTAAAGCGCGTACAGTCGTAATCTTTCATTTGATTTTAATACTCGAAGACAAAACCTATGTATCTTAAAATTTATACCAAGTGAATGTTTTAAAAATGCTCTTTAAAACGGTGTATTACTGATGGTCGTCTTTACTGTAGGTTAATAAATATAAATTTTCAAAGCTGCCGGTCGAACTTTCTATCCCGGGTATTTGCTACGCATTTTCAAAACAGAAAGACAGGTACCGTGGGAAAACGCAGAAAATTACTGTCAGACATAAAAACTACGACATAAAAAGATCAATCGATAGAAATATGAATCAACTATCGAATTCATTAATTTTTTTACCCAAAACAATGCATTTTAAAACGTTCAAATATAAGAAAGCCGCGGGCGAATTATACCGGGTGGAAACCAAGCGTAGACCGCACTACGCGGGTGAATTATACCGTGCGGTCGCGATTGGGTTAATATTAAAAACATGTACCTGTTTTTTTTGCCGTTTGAGATTTTTTGTGCCTGATGGTTCTTCGGGGGACCGCTGCGCATCTAGTGTATGTCGTCGTGTCACCCTTCGTGGAACATCATCACTATTATGAACTGCATCGCAATCATCATCTTGTTCAATTTTCACTTGTTTGTGGCCAGACAAGTGGCGCTGCCGTGTGCTATGAGTTACATCCACTTCCTCGTCTTCGAGCTCACTTTTCCCTTGTCGATGATAGTGTTTGCTGCCACTCTCATGCAGCCCCTTGTCACTGTGAAGACTGATGGAATAGTTCAACAATAGTAATTCTACTGGATTCTAGTGTCACACAAGACAGAAATTTACATTGATAATCCACCTCTAGTCTCTCATGTATGCATACACAAACTGTTATTAACTCTAACAAAAATTTAGTCTTTTATTTCACACATTGTTAAATCATTCTTGGTGGTTCATATGCAAGATGGTAATGCTTTTAAAGTGCAAATAGCAGTTTGACAAGGGAACGGTGAATATCATATAAATATAATTATAATAAATAAATGGTTTGCAAAAGGGGAAATAATTTCATAAAATTTCATGGAGAAACTATTTTGCCAACAAGATTTACCTCCCTTTGATCAACGCTTGGACAATTTGTTAATGAAAATGCACTTTCCCAGAGTACTCTGTACTACCAGAGGCCAAAGCGATCAGGACTTTAGTATAAGTCCAAGTATCATATTTTACATGGTGTAGCTATTTTGTTCTTTGTGAGATATACTATTAAATGTCTTATCACCTTTGTATCATCCGTCAGGAATCTGGGATTCATTGTCACTGCAGACATGACTCTTGATAAACAAGTTACAGCTGCCAATCTGCCTATTATGATCAGCGCCATCCGTCACATTCTCTTTAAGCGCACTACCAACACTCTTGTCTGTGCATTTGTTCTTTCTCAGCTTGATTACTACATCAACATCATCAACGTCATCAACAATCTGAGAGAATTCTGGAAAGATCACTTCAATATCCTAAATTCTTTAAATCTTATTGATAAGGCCTGGGAAGGAGTCACAGTGAGGACCCTGAAATCTGCATGGTAAAACTGTGGCCTGATAGTGTCATTAACTGAGACTTTGAAAGTTTCTGCCTTGAACCTGTGGACCTCACAGTGCAGCTAGTTGATGAAATTGTCTCTCTGGTGCAAACTTTGGGTCTGGAAGTGAATCATACTGATGTGGAGGACCTAGTGATCACAACGAAGAATTTATGACTGACACACTTCTGGAACTTCATAAGGAGCAGCAGCAATAGGTAGTAGAAGAGCTTTCATCAGTGGAGGAGGAGGAGATATGGAAGGATACCCTCTCTTCCAAAGAGATTAAGGAAGTGTTGATAATGTGGGAAAAGGTGCAAAAACATCGTTGAAAAACATCATCCAAATAAAGCAGTGTCTGAGCAGTGCATGAACTTACTTAATGACAATGCAATGTCTCATTTTAGGGGCATCCTAGAATGATGACAGAAGCAAGTATCATTAGATAAGTTCTTGGTAAGGCTACCTAAAAGACAGTCAAGTGATCCTGAACCACAGCCTGGTCCCAGTGGGGTAAAATTCCCAAGAAGAGAGAGCCCTTCTGAATCAGAGGAGGATTCTCCTCCCCACAGTAACCCCTCCCCATCTCCCTTAATTACTTTAATTTTGTAGAAAATACCACGTTAATTGATTTTTATATTGGTATTTTTGGGGTGTGGAGGGGATTAATTGGATTTCCATTATTTTAAATGGGGAAATTAGTTTCGAGATACAAGTTTTTCATGATACGAGCTATGTTTTGTAACAAACTAAATTTGTAACCCGAGGCATGACTGTATTTTTATCTTTTGAAGTTTTTGAGTGATATTTTATGGAAATGAGCACAAAGTTATGCATTTTGGGGGTAAAGTAAATCCAAATTTATGCAATGTTTTGTTATGTTTACCTGTCCTGAAAATGCAGATCTGCAGCAATAGTGTGCTTCATAATGTCTTCATACTGTTCTTGTTCTGTGGCATACAGGAGAATTATGGGAAGGGTGAAATCAAATAAGATGCGAAGCCCTTCTACCACTTCTTTACATAATGAAACCCTGCACAAAATAAATTGCATTTTGTTCAATTGCATTTGTAAAGAAAACATTTATCAACTAATTTAAGCTTGATCAATATTTATTGGCAGTCTAAATTATGACTGTTTACCAGCAATCCCCTATGGGTAGGCATAGGGGAGGAATGCACCAGTAAGAAGCATAAAAAATCTTAAGAAGTGAATAAGGCCAGCTGATGGTTGATACCTTAAGACCTTATTTCAAGTTGTGAAGTTTTTTGGTGTGCCAGTGATTATGTTTAACAAAATATGAAATCATAGAGACAAATCTCACAGTAACTAGTCACAAATCTCACTTATCCATCAGTATCTATTTCCAGGATATCACAACAAAGTGAATCATAGCTTCAAGAATGGTATAATAAACTGCAAAGTAGACAAATATGATAATCAGTGGTGATAAGCTATTTATGATCACCTGTCTGATTTCACAAAGCAAGCATGATTACAACAAATAATTAATTTCATGCATTATTTTAAACTTGCAAGCAAACTGTAAGGGTTGGCAGGTATAGGTGTTATATCATGGGATATTCCAGCCACAGAGTTCTTGACTCAGTGATTCCACTGCATTTCAAAGATGAAAAACACCAATGAAAAATTCTACTCACAGGTGCTCAGGTGGTATTCTGATGTTCTTTTCAACACGACTTTTGTCACGGTCTTTTTGCTCAAAGGATTCACATAGATAATTGATGCAAAATGTTTTCATGAATCCTTCCAGAATATCCAGGACACAAGGTTTTGCAGGCAGCAAGCACAGCTGTAACCATAGTAAATAAAAATATCTAAAAAGAAAGATGATGATGAAACATGCTGATTTACTGTAAATGCCAACTAAGCAACTAGTCTAATGCTTATTAACTACTGCTGTCTATACCATGTTTGCTTATTTAAAACATTCGAATGTACACATGCTAATTTATGTTGAGATGTGTCACTTCAGATCATACTCAAAACCAGAAAGCAAGACATTTATGGAAAATATATCTGAAATAAGTGTAAGTGACAGAGTGTCAGTTTCTCCCCCAGCCTAAAAAAAAAAAAATAAAACTGACCTTGCTTTTAACACTGACAGCTATGTAATCCTCTTCTAGGTGCGCCTTAAGAATCTCTGGAATTTCCATGGAAACAGGAGCTCCCACCTGCTGCTTCTGAGGCTTGACAGAAAAGACAACATAAAATTAATTAAAATTTCATAAGAATAGCTGCACTTATTAATGTAGAACTTCACAGCAGCTTAGTCTGCAAACAAATATTTTTCCTGGTAAAAAGACAAGCAAGCTGGAACAAAATTCTGGAACATGACATGCTCAATGAAAATGTACCCACTGCACCTCAGCTCTTCTCTCAAGACTACTTCATTACTGCCTCAGTGTACACGTAACACTCCAAATCAAACGTGATTGCACACATAGTATGGTATGCATGTATGTACACACACATGCACACACCACTCACAATACATCACACACAAAATAATTATTATAATTCCAAGTAAAAACAATAAGTTTATTGTTTAAATTCGATGGTAATAGGATGTGCTGCCTATGTAGTATATAAAATATTTTGCTGTAAGTTAATCAAAAATGTTAGAAATATGTGATTTTAAATGTCTATTATTTTTTTTCCTAAAGAAGCAGAACTCACCATTTTTCTCCTAGTTCTGCTCTTCTTGCCATTCTCTGGAGAATTCTGTTTAAAAATTCACTGTTAAACTTGGCACATATAGGTCTAAATTTAGCAGATCATGCAATTTCTTCTTACAAATACATGCATATGCATGCAAACTTGTGTGAATGCACACACGTGTATGCGTACACATGCGTTTACCCAAACAGACACACATCCCCACATACACTTGCAATCTTTAGAGGAAAACCTGGAAGCCCACGAAAAAACCTGTCATCTAAAAGCTACAATCCATTGCAGCAATCTTGTTTTCACAACACTTGTAATTTAAAATCTCAGATAGCAGCTTTGGCCCTTTGAAAATACCACCAGCTGATAGTTAAACCATATTGTGTCATTAGTGTTTCTATAACAATAACACTTGAATATTCCCATAAACACAGCTCATGTCATCTGTGCAAATGGAACATTTTACCAAAACAACAAGGACTGCACCATTCATTCAAAATCATTTTGCAAGAAATCAGTCGTTGAAGGGAAAATGCTGCTGGTAGCCCAGGAAAGGACTATTCTTCTATGTAAAGTCCATTTTACTACACTTGGACACTGTAAGAGGTTTTTAGGGATGCAGGCCAAACAGTATTTTGCTATATTCCTCCCCATTTTCCCAACGTCCTAAAAAGGTTAGGGAATGACCTTTATCTATATATTCCTCCACTGAAGTAGTTTTCACATTTGCATTGTCATTCAGTTTTATGCAATTAACAGAACAAACCACTGAAGTAAAAAACATTATATGTACACACAATATATACACATCAGTGTTTTAAAGTATTAATATAATCACTATCAGTCATTAAAATTAAATAATGTTTTTTAAATTTTGCCCACATTCAATCAAAAAAGCCATTTGCTTGCCTTCTTCCACTACAAAAGTAAAACCCTTTACAATCTTATCAATGTTTAAAATTTGTTTTAAAAAATACATTGCTGATAATTAGTGCGAGCCATAGGTTTTCTTTTTAAATATAAGTTCCAAAAACCAAAGACACAACTTTCTTATTAATAGCACTGAATGAGGAGAAAATAATAATAAAGTAAGAATGACATAACTTTCATGCAGGGATAGTGTACTGCTACAAATTTCTTCCATACAGGCACAAGCGTTTTGAGTGACGGCTGATCCCAAATCCTTGGGAAAAACATTCATGTGGTTTTGCGTTTTAAATGTTTGGTTTTCCTGTTACTTTCACTATTGGCAGTTTCAAAACCACACCTGAAGTAGTTACTTTGCAGACATTTACCACACAGAATATATTCAATACCTGGAAACTGTTTTTAAATTTCTAATGGTTTGGGCTTTGTATTGTATCCTTTGTTGCACAAGACAGAGAGGGGCGTAAGAAGCAATCTCTCCATCTTCATGTAAACATAAAAATCATAAGTCATAAAGTCCTGTGCAAAAAGTTTCACAGTTGCCAATTGATATGGATAGAACCAAAATTAATTCTCTTGTCAAACTTCTGTTCAGTTTTTTTAAATAAAAACAATAAACGCTTAGGCTGCTAAACCTTAATTGTTGGTGAGATTGTTTTGAGAACTGAAAGGTGGGCAACAGATCACAAAAAAGTTAGTGGTGGTACTGTTGTTAAGAAGTAGAGTTACATGAACAAGTTTGAACGATGGGTGGGGACAGTAGTAAACATTAGGTGGCTTGCTAGTGGGCTCTGAAAGATGACTGCTAACCCTCCACTGAAACCCAGACCATGCATATAAGACTTCAGAGAATGGCCAACTGGGATCAGACCGAAACAAATACTGCCATCACCAGATGAACCAAGCCAGATCTTGTAATGAAAACATCCATGTTGTTGTCATTCATGAAGTGTATTCTATCTTTTCGCTGCCTGTAGCTAAGAGACCACTGACAGCATTAAAGAAAACAGCATGAAGCGCAGGGGCCATCTGTGGACAACAGCATGAGGAAGAAAGAGACCCACCACCAATAGGAAAATGACATGAGTTCAGTACATGGCTGAATCTTGATAGGCTGCAGCTTGCCCTGCTTTGTACAATCTTTGGAACAATCAACTGAAATAAAATTGGACTTGTTTGACCCAGCAGGTCGCAGGCTTGTCAAGCTGCAGGAATCACCATTAGACATCATAAACCAGGAAATGCTGCACTAGATCAAGGAATGGAAAGAAACAAATACGAGAAAAAAATTCAGACCAAACGAACCAATATAAAAACACAACCAACAAAATGAAAATCATTTACCAAAAAATATGTGAGCAATGAAATAAAGTATAAATAGAAAATCAATACAAGTTTAATATAATTAAGATAAACACAAACAAACTCAAGGCTGAAGACCTTTAGAAGAACATACAAACAGCATTAAACGCAAGCATTCGTTTCAAACAGAATTTAAAGGGAAATAAGACACAAAGCACAGTTGAAAAGGAATAAAAAATGGTGACAAGCATTCACACTTTAGCTTGTTTACCATACACCATCACTGAAGAGTTAGCACAGATAAATGTTAAGTGCAAGGATTGTTAAACTGAGGGCACATAATCAACCAACCCTTAACTATATATACACCAAACTTTCCTCATGACTATTTTACTATTTTACATTGGTTAAAATTAGGTCCGGCCTTTGTGAAGTCATGTGACTAAATCTGGATAGCTCCATCAACTACTGGTTGTAGCACACTGGTTGAACAGCCCATCAACATCTGAGACGTGTTACACAGGCATAGTGAACCTAGCAAAGCTAGCAAATGAAGCTGAACGTGGTTGCACAACAGCTTCTATGAGTTAGAGAAGCAAGCTCACACCCCTACAGAGGCTTTACGCTTTGAAATCAAGATGGTGGAAGTAGTCCCACATGTTGAAATTGAAGATTGCTTTTCCTCAGTGTAGTTGCTAATCAAGAGTTTTGAGATCATGTATAATGGGGGTGGGAAACGTCTGGCCCACGGACCATATGAAGCCCATGAAAACTGGCCCAGCCAAAGCAACCAACAGTGGAACTTAAAATTCAATAAATCTAAGAGCTTTTATCATAGCAACATAAATTTATATTAAGTGAATCATAATAATAGTGTAAATTTTGAAGGACAAGCATATCTCATTACAGAATAGACAGGACATACGCAAATAAATGATGGGACAGTCACGTCATCGTTTTGTTGGCTGCCTGCAGTCCATCTGCTTGTATTACAGTGACAGAGAACTCATTGTCGGGCAGGCTAGGAGTGTCCACATTGAAATAGTAAAGAAGGTCAATATGGCCTGCGAATGATCCGAAAGGCCCTAGGCAGAAAAAAGGTTCACCAGCCCTGACATACACAGTGGTGAGTACTTTTAATAATTATTAATGAAAAGGACGTATGAATGGCACTGAACAAATAGTGACAATAAAAAATAAAGTATCATGAATATATTTGATTGCTTACTTGTACAGCCTAAACCCCCAAGTGATTCATCCACTACGATGTGTTTGTTTCAAAGAGTACCCATTGACTGTCATCATGAAAGTCAGCTCCGTTTGAAGGATTTTTTTTGGTTTAATATTAAGGAGTTTCACCTAATGTTAGTCTGGTACTGAAACTCACTTTAAACTAATCTAGGCCAAGTCTGACAAATTTAGTTTTGCAAGACTGCTAGATTCCTGAGTGTATATAAATATACATAAGATACTGTCTTTAGGTAGTTGATCTGATGGATTTCGTAATTTTATAGCGTGCTTTCTCATTTTATATTCTCACTATTCTTAAAATAAACTTATATCTGTTGATGCAATTTTTATATCTTCAATGTAAAAAAAAAAAGAAAAATACCATGAGGTATTCAAATTGTACCACAAGCACTGAAATAATTTCTTCTTCCCTATAAAAAAGGAAACTTATAACAGGCACTTTAAATTTAATTTTAAAGATGCTTATTAACAAAATAAATAAAAAAAACCCATTTATTAAAAACAGGACTTTAACCACAAAAACTTGTGTCCTCCCAGTTTGTAAAATGTTTACATGAACTTCTACTATGATTCTTCCATTCAGTTCTTGACACTATTTACACTTGATGCCTTATACCTACTACCTGCAACAAGAAATTTGTGGCTGTCGTTATCATCACTCACAGAACTAATCCTTTATCCTTTATCCATTATTATATTCTTCAAAAACTGTCATGTTTTGCATGGTTTATTTTTACTTGCAAGGTAATATGTGCATTTTGCAGCCTATCATTCAAGATATGTGCTGTGTTAAAAAATTGGCAAAAAGCTTCTTGTTGGGTCTTCAGTGACCTTATGGAAAAGAAACCTTTCATCAAGAAGTAAGTCTGTGAATAAAATGCATGTTTGGGGGCGGGTGAATGTAGAATCAAAAGAAGCATTAAGAATAAGCATTAGGAAAGTTAAACTATTAACACATAACACTTTCATTATATTAACCCATGATGAACATACCACTAGTAACAATCAGACTGGAGTATTGTTTATTATCAAAATCTTGAATAACTTGTTTGAACACATGCTGAAGATACATTTGTTTTATATAGGTGCAAGACAATAACTGACAATTCTATAACAGGATGTAGCAAATCATGCTGGCAGTACTTCAACAAAATGGCTGTAATTCTGGCAGGGACCCATCAGTCAGCACATCAAGGACCATCAGTGAAAGACACAAAACAACAGCAACATTAATAAGATGCAGTGGGGTGAAATATGTGTAATTTCAAGCATAGTTTCAAGTCATCATTTTCCCACTATCTTTCCTGCACAAGTGTTTGATAAGACATAAAGGCAGTGACATAATGATTCAAGCTTATTGAGTAACATAATTTAGTTCTGTCACAAAGTAGGGCAAGATTAGGTAGGGTTGACAAGATATTACCGTATTACTAGAAAAAAGTTTTCAAAACAGAATCCCAGACACTTAACCCCCAGACACTTAATCCCCGACACTTAATACCCTAGACTTTTAATCATCAGACACTTAATACCCAGACACTTAATCCTCAAAATGAAATTTCAACTAAAAAAATTATGAAGTGAATGAAAAATTCAAATAATTATTTTCATGTAAACATCAAAATAAGTTTGACAATTAAAATAATACTTATCTTCAACATCTATAACATTAGTTAAAGTTCATGTGAGCTATTAAAGTCAATGTTCTTCAACAATATGATATAAAAAGTGTTGTTAATCCATATGATAGGTAAGCTAATGATCGAAGGTACACTAATTGGCGCGATTGTTACGTCTCATTACAGTTACCATGCGACACATTTCTCTTACGGTTATAATATTTCAAGTTCACAAAATAGCAGTTCTGAGTGTTGTGGCGCGATTTGGGGGCATTTTTGAGGATTAAGTGTCTGGGGATTAAGTGGCTAGGGGATTAAATGTCTGGGGATTAAGTATCCGGTCACCTTCAAAACAATGACAATACTTTATTCATCAAATTGTACACAATCAGAGTTCATCAATAACAAAAAGCCACAGAAATATTACCACTACTCATCCACTCCAAACGAATGAAATAACCAGTTACTCATTCACTCATCAAACACAAGCAATAATATCAAACATTAATAATAATAATAATGTAGACTTTACAGCATATTTCTGCATCATAGAGCTTAAAATAGCCCCTCACTGGATCACAGATAGTATGAGGAAACATGGCCAAACACGGTGAAGACCAACCGAGAGATCGAAGGACCAGAAACTGACATGGAACAACATATTTAAATATATTGGTGATTAAAACAATGATGACCTTGGTATGAAGAGGACTAAGTAAAGGGTTATCTCACTCTAAAGCTCCTGGTCTTTATGTCCTAGCCTAATAATAGATAATAACCATTTTTGTAACATGCTTTGTCCCTGTAAAGGATTAAAGTGTACAAAAAAACAAACAAATACATCATACATTACCAAGCATAAAGTAGGATACATGACACACATGTTCACCAGTAGACTGGTAAATTAAACTTTAGTCAAAACCTACTTTACTGTTTAATGAGAATGGGGCATGGAAGGATGGGATGGAGAAGACTGCTGATGGTCTCCCTTGATGCCCCAACCTGGCTTTCACCAGTTGGTTTAGGACTTATGAAGGTATGCAAAATCTCCAAGATGATGGAATCCAGGAGGCAGTTCCTCTTCTAGTGAGACTACATGCTGATAAATGTCACACGTTCTGAAGGCACAACTGTCATGTACTGATCCCATATTCCCAGTGTGGATATACATAATGTTAGGTCCTTTATGCAGATAACCTGCACATTAAAATGCATGAAACATTCACAAAATGTTTGTCATTATCACACCTTTTGGATCATAGTACCTCTACTCTGAAGGAAAAATAGTCTTAATCATGTGGCAGCTAAATAAGCTAGCAATAACAAGGGTGAAGTAATACCACTTAACAAATCAAGGTGACTGATTAAGTGCAATGCATATTTCTATTCCAAGTTAGTTCCCACTTTGAATACTTCTTATTCCACCTATCATCTTTTGCAGGATACTGAAAATTCTAGAGGAAACTGAAAATTGACTTTATGAACAATCATAACTATCAAATGGAAACGAAGCATATGAAATGTTGTGCAAAAGTCATGACAATCCACAAGTACTCACTAGTTTTATCTTGCTTGGTATTCTTATTCTTGTCTTTTAGTTGAGATTCATGCTGAATTTTTAGTTTCCTAAAGACTTCATCTGCAGACACATTGATGGAAGCCTTTTCTGCAGATGTATTTTTTTAATATGTTAGTGTAGGTTTTTAAAGGATTGGAATGTTTATGCCTTCAGGAAAACCAACAGTTTCTGGAAACTCTTCTCTGCTCCCACTTCATAGCTAGCTTTTGTTTCATTCCTTGATGGGCATTCAGTTACTACTGCATGCCCTGCAGACAGGCATTGAACATGTAGTTAGTGACACCTTGCTAATTTCAGGCTTGGCAAACACCCACAAGGTGTATAAAGCTTTCTTCTGAGGCTTATCAACCATTCAGTTGGAAGCTGAAGAGCAATCCAAACCTGGAGAGTTTGAAAACATGAGCTGCAGTTCTGGCACTACAGATAGAATACACATACAGAGGTCACACTATTATATCAAATCTGATTTCAGCATTCTGAATCAGTCTTAGGCAGGAAACTTAATTTCGATAATCAAATGTAATAGTAGTTAAACAAGATTTTCAACATTTTTACCCATTTAAAAAATATTTTGCTCACCCTCCTCATACAAAAAGACTTAAATGATCTAAAAGTTCATCAAAATAAACAAGATTATCACGTCAGAATTTCTTAAGCTTTACCATCTCCTCTGAAACAATACTTTAATAATAGATGAGAAATTTGCCTCAAATAAACCTCTTATAACTAGCTTAGCATAGGTAAAAATCTATGTTAATTTCTAGACAGTAACAGCACTTTATTTTATAGAATTGATTATTACACCAAGCTTACCTCAAGAGTGTCAAGGAAAATCATAAAATGCAATACGCTGAGTACCGTGGAACAGTGGCATCAACATGATCAACATACACGTCAGAATTTTCCATTTTGTCTGGATTATCTCCAAGACAAGAGCAGGCTGCAATATTTTTTGTTGCTCAAGTTGTGATATATTAGCTACATCACCATGAAAGGGTTTCTAAACTCTCCAACAATCATAGTATTTATCATTGTCTTTGCATCCCCAACCATCTTGAAGCCTCTGTCTTCAAGATATTGTGCAATGCATGGGGCGTGCTAGCTTTGCTCATCACTGCATTTCCTACTGCCAGCTTTGCTAGGTCCAGTGCAAAACACGTCTACGGCTCCTGAGAGTCAATTTCAAAATGGCGCACCACCTTGTGGCCTGCTGGTAATGACAACACACCTTAAAGAGAAGTAGAGCTTCTATAAGTGATAATCTCGAATCACCCAAAGCAATTTTTGTTAGTAGCTTGCTTTTCCCAAGGATATTAGAGTTTCTTATTGCTAGATTTTGTTAGTATCAGAAGAAGTGAAGATAGTACACATGCCATGTTAGCTTCTTAGGGCCATCAACTGTGTGTGAGTGGCATCATAAGCTACTAGCCTATGGGTTCAATCAAGTACATCTGTGGATACACTTTTAAATGTAAAAAATAAATTATGCATGGAAAGGAGTCAAATATTAATATCTTTAGTCACATTATTTTATAAAACATAAAACAGCAGCTGCTACAGTTGTTTCACTTTGAATATTGATTGTCTTCAGTCATTAAAAAGGAGAGGTATTATAAGGTTAATTTTGTTAAGGTGCAAAATTTTGAAATAAACTGAATTTTTTTCGGCCAGCAAATTTTTATTTTTTCACCAATCATTAAGTTTTAAAAAAAAGACGTTTCTTCTTTTTCTTTTTTGTTGTTCCTTCTTACTGCATTTAGCATTTCCCTACAAACCATCACACATGAGTTATGAAAAAGAAAAAATTTCATTATCTTGACAAAGGTCAACAAAGATGATCACTTTTATATGTGCTATCTTAATTAATGAACTCTTAAAACTTGCTTTAAATTGATCTGGAACTTGTTTTGATGAAGGATATTTTGGAACATTATTATAAATCCTGATAATTTTTGCAAGCTGATGAGAATTCTGAATGAAAACTTACATCAAAGATAATTGTCTAGAATAAAAAAAATTGAGCACCCTCAATGATTATATACTTAAGCAAATATGTTAAATTATGAAAAAGGCACTATGAAAGTAAAGTTTCAATTTCTCACGTTTTTAAAATTAGAACTTTGTGCAATTTGTAGTGCGCACACACACAAGCACACAAAATGACAATATTTTAAAAACGTTATTTTCTCATCAAATAAGTCATACATTGATCATTGGACAACTGGTAATAGAGATCTTTACTTTTATGGGGTTTTTTAATAAGATTTCAGGTAAGAATAGCTTGTTTTATAAGAATAGGTTCATTCTGTAATATGTTTACCCTCATAGTTTTCCTTTTATTCTTTAAACTCATAAAATGCACCATCATTTGGAGACATTTAATCCCCTAAGAGAGTTGTGGGTTTTGGGAACTGTATGTAGTAGAGACAAATACTTTCAATTCAGCAAGCTTGTTTGTAAATTTTTTTGTTTTTACTTCTACATTAAGCCTATGAATAACTTTATCTGTACAAACACATAAACACACTAGTTTTAAAATGCTACCTGTTCTGGCTCATCCTCCCCCTCTGTCTCTGTCTGGTCATCCTGGCTGCTACTCCCTTCACTCCAGCTGTCACTGTCAAATGAGGAGGGTGTGCGTATTCCAGAAGCTTTTAGAATTTGCTCAATCTTACGACGTCGCCGACTATTTTTGTGACTGTGAATGTGCAAGAAGAAATGTAGATAACACTGTATGGCCTTAGTCGTCACAGAAAAACAAAACAAATCAAAAACTCAAAGTTTGCTCTGAGGAGTGTGTAACAAGTAACCTGTGTCTTATAAGTCTAAACGGCTAGTTCTGTTTGGATTGTAACACAACTGAGACATACATGATATATAAATCTAAGTTTTATAAATCTGCACACATAGCATACAGCACTATAAGCTCACTGAAACTGTGTTAACAATGAGGAGTGTAACTTCAAACCCTCCCCATGCACACCAATAAAGAAAAAAAACAGATCAATCATACTATTTTTTAGCAGTCTCCGAAAGTCTCTTCATTAATGCCTTGTTTTCTTCTGTTGCCTTCAGTATGAATGACTCCAAAACCAAACGATCCCAACTTCATGAAAAAGATGAGAAGAGATTAGCTGTGCTCTTTAGATGATGATAAGGATTTATCAAACACACGATTCAAGTGAAATGTTTGTTCTCAGCACAAACAATAAAAAAAATAATCAATTAAGGCCAGAACAATAACAGTAAACAAAGTTTTAACAAGCCAAAATCACAAGTAAAGGAACAAATATTAGACAAAATGATTATCTAGTAATGAAAAAAATAGATGTATCAGACCTATCACTATTCACACTAATAAGGCAAATCAAATGTAACAAAAATCATAAAAGCATTAAAAAAAAAACCGAGACTGACTGGTTGCTGTAAGACAGTACTGTTGCTGTCTCTAGATAAAACAGTTATAACAGTCATAAAACTAGCATAAGACATAACAACTGTAGTAATAATAACATTGCAGCAACAAGATAAAGACACAAAACAGATGTACAACTATAAATATAGTCAGTGTAATAAAATTTATCTACATTAGGACAATTTTGACAATTTCAGGTTTTTTGACATCTTACCATACTTCAGTATATTTTAAAATACTATGCAAGTTTTGAAGAAAAAATGGTTTTAATGTTAAAAAAAAACCTTTGTGTACTTTTTGACATAAACAGTCTGAAAACCGCTGTTCCCATCCATCACATGGCATATGCAACGGAGAACTGCATTTTAAACATTTTACAACCCTTTTTTCTTGACTGTTTTGAAACCACAGTTTTCCAACAATTTCAAAAACACTAAGCAACTTTGGACTTTTCTTCATTACTAGCTTTGGCTGCCTTTTTGCTTTTGTATCAAGCAATTTAATGTGACTACCGATTCTTTCAGCACGTTTTGTATTACTAAATTATGGAGAGTGTATTTTCACATTTTTGTTTACAATTAGAAGCTGCATAATCTTTCTAGACACTCCAATGCTGGCTTTTTGATACTCTCATCCTAGGACAGATATCACAGGGTCACACGGAATGACAATACGTCAAAGCAGATGGAGTTTCGGGAAAGAGTGCTGTTTGTTTCATTAAAAAAACAAAATATCTTTGTTAAACTTTGAGGTTTTATTCTATGAATTGCAATAAACACTTGTAAACTCTTAAATATCAATATACATAAAATCCTAAACAATTTTAATTTGAATTTACAGTCCCTTTAATGACCAATACTTTGTAACTTTTCAATGGACACAGTAGGGACAAATTTCAGTCACCATCTGTCTGACAACGAAATGGCCACAAACAACTAGCTAAAAGATGTCAAAAGTGGCGTATTCACAAGTACTATTTCTGCCAGCATGTATAATCAGAACCAAGAAACATTAAACAAGATGCCAGTTAAGTAGCACAAAAGGTAATACTTCTCAAAGATTAACTTGCATGGAGCAAGCTTATCATTAGCATCAACAAACAATCATTAAAAAAAAAAAACCAACAAAAAGGCTAAAACAAAGTAAAAGTGAATGATATAATCTGTTACAAATGTTAGTTTACCTTTAGTCAATACATACCTATTATTCCAACCCTGGAAATGTACTAAATATGCTGCACATTTTCGCCCCTGTTTGTCTTTTGAAATTTGGCAATCCAAAATCTATAGAGAGAATACACAGGAAAAACTGGTAAACATTTATTCCCTTGAGATGTCTAGATCACTACAAACATGTGTTTTTTCTGAAGATTTCTTGGTTTCTTATACCTGAAAATCCTTTTCAGAATCAAATTAAAATAAGCCACAGTTAGGACACATGCAATTTACTGCATAGTTCTGACAACTACTGAGATAACATACAGTGCACAAAGGCTGCATGACACAAGTCACAAGCCAGCACCAGTCTCATAAAAAGCAAATCCACTTTATTTCACTTATGTAAAATGAAGTATTTTTTGCACTTTTCACATTTAAAACAAGTTTGTTGCATGCTATTTCTGGTTGAGCATTGTGCTCGGCACCCAATTTGGCACCTCTTTTGCCAGTACTTCTAATTGTAGTTGCAGGTTTGTCTTTGCAGGTGTGCAAAGATTACTGGGGCTTTGCAATTTGACACTTGCATATTCTTTGATGACTAAGAAGGCCAATTCTTGCTGAGAAGAAGATTTTCTGGAAGATGTGGCATTGATGTTGTTTGTAGGCAGTTGGGCTGCTGTCTCTTTTCTCTGCCTCTTTTACTCTTCCATGAGGTCTTGAAAGACTAAGCTGTGTGCATAGTGACCATGGGCCAGAGAGTTCTGTCCCTTGTAAATTATTCCAAGAAGTTGGGGAAAGTTGGCCTGATTGAGACTGAGCCTCAGTTGATCCTTGAAGCACTTACTGTGGGAAATCTCATGTGCAACTGCTCCCCATAAAATACAGAACTCCTAACGTAGGTATCCTCTGCATAGATAGCATGACCTGTTCCACAGAGATACTTGGTTAACAGCATGGCTTCCATGCTGGGTAGGCTTGCCCTGTCCTGGACCTCATCTGCTGGTTGGTCCTGCCCCCTGATGCCCTTGACTGGGTGTACACAGCATTTGTAAAACTGCTAAAGCTGCAGGACATGCCTTGGGTATAGAACCTATGCCTCTGCTCTGCATAACAGTGTCAAAATGACAAAGGCTCTGTGGACCAGATCATCATGGACATGCACAGCGATTAGCTCTTCCAAACTAGACTATGGTGGTGACCAAATACAGTGCTGGGTTTGAAAAGGCAGTTTTAACATCCCTGTATATTGCAGTGCTATTTGAGATGATACTGCTGAAATGTGTAACTAAAAAAGTGTTCCACAGCATTAAGTTGGTGCCTGGTGATGTGCACTTCAGTTAACTGTTCAATTTGCTTTAGTGGAAGAGACTTTTGGCCTTACCATAAGCCAGAAGAAAACATAAGTAATGTACCAAAATCTTTCACAAGCCAAGGACAAGGCACCACAGATTTCAAATGAACTTACCCAACTGAAAAGTTTGAAACAACTTTAGGAGGACTCACTATGCACCAAAAACACTGGGGAACAAAATCTTAGCCCTAAAATTTAACCTAACCCAAACCCTAAAACACCTTTTTCCGGTTTGTAACAAGTGTCATATACCCTACCTTTAATGAACTGGGCGACTGGGATATTTTAGTTTTTGCATCTGTTAAAATTAGGCCAGGGCCACAGGAAAAGTCACGTCACTATATTTGAAGCTCCGCCAGCCATTAGTGCTAATCACTGGCTAAATGAAGCGTCGACAGCTAGCCCCCTCTAGTCAATTTTTTTTCAAAGATGCAAATTCTCAAACTTTTTATTTTTTTATTCGACGGGAGAGTAATAATGTACTTTAGTAACAGTAGTAACAATGAAAACAAAAACGGCAAACTAACGAGCCTCCTATAGCACAAGTAGTATTGAAGCAGTGCATCAGATTAATCTATAGTGAAGCTAAAATCAAAGCGTGTCAAAGATGTACCTTTGCGTCATATAAGACTCTGGCCTTTGTAGGATCGGGCTCAAAGCAGAGAACCAGTTCTCCAACAACGTACTCATATTTCATTCCTCGTTTTGCCATTTCTCTCCAAGTTCAGCCTAGTCTCTATTTTGTCGCTGCGCGCGAAAACACAAGGCTGAGGTCTAAGTTATTCGGTGGACGGGAGACTGACTTTATTCCACGTCATTGCAACTTAAAAATTTTTTCTCAAGCTTTTATTGGACGACAATTGAGCTCTACGTAAAAAGATTTGATTGAAAAAGAAAACGACCCATTTTTTTCATCTAAGGGAAATAATTCCATTATATTTATGCAGATTGGTCGAAGAAGAAAGAGTAGCGTCCCTTAGTCTGAGTCGCTCTATGACGTTTGGTCAGCGACTTGGGGCGCCCGGTAGTATATAGTGGTTAAAACACTCGCTTGTCACCACTGCAGTGAGCAGCTCTGGGTTCAGATCTCGTCGCAGAAGAGTCTTTGTATGTGACACCTTTCCACAAGGCTGGGCGTCGAGGGTTCCTTCTCCCCCCCCCCTCATAGTGCGAAATCACCTCAAGGTGGAAGCACTAATTAATCCCTACTAAATAAACATTCAACCAACTTCTCGCTGAGTACCCGGTTATAGAGTTAAAAACACTCGCTTATCATCACTACGGAGAGTGACCACGGATTCAGATCTCGTCTCGGGACACTCTCTGTATAAGACAGCTGTTCGCAGGGCCGGCCGGACGTCGGGTGCACGGAGATGAAGGTCCGTGGTCGGGCTTTTTCTCCGGGTTTCTGTCCCCTTACTCTCCCGATATAGTGCAAAATCACCTCTAGGTGGATGCACTTTCCTACCTCGTTGCCGCGAGGGTCTCTGGATTCAGATCATGTCTCAAGACTCGATCTGTTCGCAAAATCGACCGTCTAGGGGGTTTTCTCCGAGTACTCCGATTTTCCCCTTCTCTCCTCGTAGTGAGAAATCACCTTTAGGTGGAAGCACTTTCCCGCCAAACCAACCATCCTAGCTCAGAGCTTTACCACCATAATGCGAAATCACTTCAAGGTGGGGAACATTTTCATGCCAAACCAGCCAAAAACCGACTTGAGATCATAAGGGCAAAGAGATTCACCGAGAGCGGACAACGTTATCTGAGAGGTAGAAACCAGGTGGCGGCCACGGTGAGCAGGGCCGCTCCCGCTTTGGCGATGTAAACTCCGCTAGCAGCTTGGGGATGCTGTTTGGATACTGGTAACTTTGACTTATAATGCCATATAGAACAGGAAAAAGTTTGTCCTGAGGTTGTAAAAGTTCTGCTAAGTGTAAGATCAAATGTGCCCTTTGTTGGTGAAAAATACAATCCAGTTTCAGTTTTACATAACTTTATTAAAAAATGCATCGTGTGTTCTTACTGTTCTCTTACTGTTATTGGTACTCAGCAACTTCTGCTTTGCTTGTGTGAAAAACTAGTTAGGTACTCATTTTCTTTGGCTATTTGTGTGTTTTGATAGAGGCAAACAATTAAAGGGCGTGAGCGCGCGGCAGTCCCACTTGCTACTTTCGCCTGAGATTCAGCACGTATTCCACGCTTGACACTATGTATGAGCAATTTGACAACACATCCAATATCAGTACAAAAGTATACATGTTGTTTATTTGGGAAAATATGTGCAGTATTACGTCGTATAAAAATGTGCAACAGACGCTATAAAGTTGGTTGAACTTTTTGTTGTTGTTCTATT
Source organism: Marisa cornuarietis (assembly GCA_004794655.1). NCBI lineage: Eukaryota > Metazoa > Mollusca > Gastropoda > Architaenioglossa > Ampullariidae > Marisa > Marisa cornuarietis. The sequence goes on along the minus strand of SMMW01000551.1, from coordinate 813,724 downwards.
TGACTTATAATAATTATTATTATTATAATTTACGAAGCGCACGGTTTAAGTAAAATGATTGCTTTCAGCGCTAACAGACAAAAACACAAAAAATGCAGACATCGTTTTCTCGAACAGTCATTAAATCACATGTAAAGTAAAATTAACGTGACAAAGACCTGTCTCCTCTCTATTTCCATTTGTTAATAAGGGCAACTGACCTACATATATCGTGATAAATTTGTATTGAACAATTGTAGTTTTGACTTAATTAGTGTGTTGTCGATGACGATTTCTCTAAATAATAACTATTGTACTCAGTTGTCGAATCAGCTACGTATAGTGGAATCAACCGGCTCCCAGTACTTCTACCCCTTGTAAGACATTTCTGTGGAGATTTTTTCTGTCACACCTACAGGTTCTTCAAAGTTGTATTGTTGGACATGAAAACAAAATGGAGTCATAAATACAATAAACCACCATCCAGTTTGGGGACAAACATAATCCCCATGCTTATCGAATCAGTCTCACTTTGAATTAACTTTTCAAAAGTAGTTTAACAATACAGGGGGAATGTACTAATTTAATGATTCGTGTACCAGTTCCACTACGCCAAACCTCTGAAAAAACTATGTGGTGTAAGTGCCTCTGTCATTCCTTTCAAAGATATGTATTTTTAAAGAGCCAGTTAAGAGCACGTATTTTTATGAATCATGTTAAAGCCAACCTGGACAGTGTTGTATTAAAAATGTATGCTTTATCCAATTTTAAAAGCAATCTACCATGACTACCTCATCATTATTTTGTTCTTGCTATGTTCGGGTCTAATTACTTAAGTGAATGAGCAAACGAAAAAGGACAAACCATGAAAATGTTCTTCACGTGGGTTTCATCATGCCATTCAGCATAATTATTAAATATTACATAAGAATACTGTAACTGTATAAAGTTATTCAAAGGTGCAAATAAAAGAATTCCTACATTCCTCCACATGCTTCTGCATCACTGAACGTCATGCTGGCGGAAAGCTTGTGTTGGTGGAACAGGTTACACAGATTACATTGGTTTAGGCGGTTGCGCATTGCCTGCTGGAAGACCTTGGCATGATGTGTTGCCATTCTCAGGTCTGTTTTCAGACATTCTTCAGTGATAGTTTTGTTGCGCAAAGATGTCAGCCTAATGAATTTGTAGTCGTGATGTCCTGTCATTTGGGGCCGTCCCCATCGAGGGTGGTGTTCAGTGATGCCCCTCATCTGAAATCGTTCCAACAGTCGCTAAATAACAAAATGGCTCACTCATACCCCATCCCCACAGCCGTCGGACATTCCGTCTTGGAGCCATCCCTGACCTCGACCAGAATTCACTGATGTCAGACGTCTTCTGAGAGGAGGGTTTGTTTTAGCCTTATTTTCATCCCCGCTGTAATACCCCTTCCTGCTAAACAACCGGTGAATCACTACCCATGGTTTGCACGTGCATAATGCACACTTCCTGAGAAAGAAAGTCTGGTTCTCTAGTTACATTTTTTCACTTATTTTCCGTTGTTTTTTTTTGTTTTTAAATTATTGTACGACACTGTCGGACAAACGCAGTAAGAGAAAAACAAGTACGGGCCATTCAAGTACAATGTACAGCCACACTCCACAGTTTCCAAGTATTGCTTTACTATAGGCGTTAGTCTATAATCTGTACCTCGAAACTGAAACTACCTTGTACATTTTTTCGAGCAGTGTATATTGTGTGCCGCGTTGCTGACGACCCACCTGAGACAAGTGAAGCGAGATTTTGGTGAGTAATCTTTGATGAGACTCGAGCAAACTAAATATCTCTGCCATATATTGTTTCTTCAAACAGGATTCTGAAACAGTTTTTTAAAAGTATAAAATACTTTAGTGTCTTGTTTGATTCAATTCTTTGCTAAGTAACGTTGATTGCATGTCTTTGACGATTTATTATTTTTTATTGCATGTAAAAAGCCAACTATTGCATGTGCGTCTTTATCTGATATTTTTCGGTTTACAATAAATTAAATTAATTTTTTCTGAGTTATATCTTCACGTGTGTGTCTGAATATTCAAAAAAAAAAAGATGTATCGATGCAAAAAAACAGTTCAAGTTCGACAGCGACATGCCATCTATACAACAGGAGAAACGTAACAAATCCAAGCATGTGTCGTCGAGATGAGTACTTTAGACATTTTGATGTTATATTTTTCTCTCGTTGGGGTTGTTAAGCTCCCAGTTCGGACTTGTGGGCACCTACTGAGACGAGAGGTGGGGCGTGCTGAGTGACTGCAGTCAATGAGAAGTGAGCAGTGTGACTCCCTTGTGTCCTGAGTGACTGCAGTCAATGAGAAATGAGCAGTGTGACTCCCTTGTGTCCTGAGTGACTGCAGTCAATGAGAAATGAGCAGTGTGACTCCCTTATGTCCTTAGTGACTGGAGTCAATGACAAGTGAGCAGTGTGACTCCCTTATGTCCTGAGTGACTGCAGTCAATCACAAGTGAACAGTGTGACTCCCTTATGTCCTTAGTGACTGGAGTCAATGACAAGTGAGCAGTGTGACTCCCTTGTGTCCTGAGTGACTGCAGTCAATCACAAGTGAGCAGTATGACTCCCGTGTGGTATAATAAGTGGCAACCAAAACCTGTGAATAACTCAACAACAGTGCCCAAATCAAAGAAAACGCAGGTAAGAGCCAGACGGAGAAGAGAACGGAAGGGAGAAAGGATACAAATGGAAGGCGGGTTCTTGAGAACCGGGAAATTGTGCTGTTTAGAGTGAGATGGGAGAGAGTAACTTTGGTAGTAGATGACCACAAGACAGAGCGACTTTGAGACCGACAGACAATTTGATGAGAAGAAAGGCGCGGGTGATAACAGACTGCAGTCTACGCTGAGCTAATGATCCGACTAACGAGAAGAACGACGTGGTCCCTCGAGCGTCGCCCTTGACAACCAGACCCCTGCCTGGAGTTCTTCACTTAAAACAGGATCCACGCTAGCGTAGAGGGCAATCCAGCCACCAGCGATCGGTTCGGCTTAATTTGCTCTCCCTTTATGTCTCATTTTGCAAATTCGTGTGGAGCCTGTCTGCCTATTCTTGAATATCTTATTCGTGAGGCTATACGAGTTAAATCAGACCATACAACTAATGCAAACATCAATTACAGCATTAGGAGCATTGAAATAGCTGGAGGCACACGAAGGAAGGAAAGGATATTGTAATCTATAGTTGTGTCTGTGCTGGTGATGCTAAAGAAATATGTAATCACTGTTTTCTTTCGTTAGGTTTATAATCAGGCAGCGATATTATCAAGACAGAAAGTCTGTTTTTCACCCACGTATTTTTATTGTTCAAACACATTATTACTGAAGAATCCTAAGAATACAAAAAAGGAAATTAACCAAGACTAGAACAAAATGTTTCAACTTCCAGCATTTGCGCACTACACTGTGAAGATCTTAGAAGACGCTGCAAAAGAAATGCAAAGTAAGCGAAGATAAACATGGCAGAAGTGCTCCTGGATCCGCTCTTTCAGTGTCTACAGTTTACTGCTGTTCGACCAAAAATTGTGAAATGAAATAAACATAAAAATCTAGCAGTCCACGCGTAACACAATAATATCGAGCAGCCCACACGTAGCACGAAATCCGTCAGCCCACATGTAACATAATGACATCCAGCAGCCCACACGTAACACAATAATATCGAGCACCCACACGTATCAGGACATCCAGCCGCCTACATGTAAAATAATGACATCCAGCAGCCCACACGAAACAAAGACATCCAGCAGCCCACACGTAACACTACATCCATTAGCCCACAGGTAACACGACATCCAGCAGCCCACAGGTAACATAATGCCATCCAGCAGCCCACACGTAACAGGACATCCAGCAGCCTACAAGTAACATAATGCCATCCAGCAACCCACACGCGCCGTGCTTGACTCATCTTCCTTTGTCCCCGTATCCTCGCCTCCCCATAGACGTGCGTGAGAGAGAGAGAGAGAGAACTTTTAATGTATAATGCAGAATACCTTTTATTATTTTTTCTGTAATTTTGGTAATGTCTTAGTGTGTGTAATTTATTAATTTAACTTTCCCACGCGAACCAAGAAGGCTAGAGACTTTGATGGAGGTATGTTGGGTCCCTGCAGGGAGGTGTCTGGATGTCTTGATGGTCTGCAGTTAGCAGCTCTGCCAGCTTCCCCTTTTGCGCATACGACATGGCGACAAATTTCTTTTATCTGCTCTTGTCTGGATGACTAGAGTTAAAAGCTTTGAGGTACGTGGTAGTCTTTGAACTTTGCCACAGGAGCACCATTACTGCCTCGTAATCATTGCTCTCACCATCATCAGTATCGTCAGGACCCAAGTAAGTAGTTAGCGGAAAAAAAGGCAGCATCTCCATCATGACGTAAGCAAATGCAACAAAGTGAGCCCTCCTCTCCCCCACCTACCGACACCCCAAGTCGGTCTCTTCTTTATTTATCTCTTACTTTTCCCTCTGTACCATTTTTTTCTATCTCTCTTCTCTTGCACTTTAGTCTCTCTCTTTCTCTCTTTCATATACCTGTCACAACCACACAGGCAAACATGCGTACTCTCACATAAATGTAGAGAAAAACATAAACATTATTTTTTCTCAGGCTTCCCCGCACAGGAATATACACAAACGTATTTTTCAAAAGAGACGAAAATGCGAAAAAGCAACTTTCTGACTACACAAAACGTATAAAATAATAATTGAGTTTGTAAAGTGCATTTCCAGTGTGGGTGTGAGCTCAGTGTGATGCACACGAAAGACTACAAACGAACTGACAGTCAACCATACAACAAGCATAAGCATCAGCAAACAGAGGACACGACAACACAAAATGAATTAAGTGCATGTAGGAAGAACTGAGGAGTGAGTGACAGTACTCTTAGTTATACAAGATATTTCTCTCTCTCACTCTCTCTCTTTCTCACTATCTCTCACACACACACACACACACACACACACACACACACACACACACACACAAGATATTGCAAGTATCAACCAGTTTTACTTCAACTTCTTCAGACACTTTCGCTGCTCACAATAGATGATGATGATGATGATGATGATGATGATGATGATGATGATGATGATGATGATGATGATGATGATGATGATGATGATGATGATGATGATGATGATGATGATGATGATGGATAGCGCTTTCTCCCTCCATTAAAGGAAGGCTCAAAGCACACTTTCTTCAATAACAAAGGCTGGGTTTTATCCCTTCCAAACCAATGCCTAAAAATATACTGCTTTGGTCTATTTGATACTCGTGAGATTTAGAAAAAAAAAATTCTTTTAAATTAATAATCCGACAGAAGTTTTCGTATGTTATATACACCACATGGTTGTATGTCAAGATATACACCAAACATATAAAGGTAAATGGACTTTAAAATATCAATAAAATGAAAGCAATGGTCCAAGTCTCTTTAAACAGCCGTCGTCTGTGTACTCACTTGGTCTCACTTCTGACAATGCTCTAGAGGTTCTGCGCTCAGTTAAAGCCCTATATAGTATAGTACAGGAAGATGGGGCGCCAAGAGGGGAATTGTATAATTTTCTCTGTCTAGCAATACTATTTATTTTTTAATTCTTGAATTCATTCTTTAACCATATATATGTAAATATGTTCTCATCATAAAATTAAATTTTATAGTTCCTCGTGTTATCTTGATGTCGCAAGTCACGAATTGCCGAGGTGGGGTGGGGAGAGTGGGAGGCGGGTCACGAGGCGGGTGAGGGCGCGATAACGGTACCATGGTGGTCAAGGCTATCTGGACGCGCTATGTGCGGGGATGCTGTAGAGCAGAGTCTGGACAACAACGATTTATGATGCTGGTCATGTAAGTGTCTCGAAGAATGATCATCACAGCAAACTATCATGTAGGATGGGAACTGCTCGGAAGTCTGCGACTAGGGTGGCCTACATGCTAGAACTCGGAGTAGCTGAACTTTTAGACAGACAAAAAAAAAAAAAAAAAGCTATAGTTCAGAGGAAATTTCTTCAAGTTTTTTTTATCCATAGTGAATTGCGATCAGCCCGTGACCACTCTGGAAAACCGCTTAGGCGAGTGTCTGGAATAACTTGTCATCGTCATCTCTCTGCCACAAGCAAAAATTTCTTCAACAAAACTGACCAGCTGTCAAGAATCAAACATTTCTTAGATCCTCACTCTCTAATATATATATATAGAGAGAGCCCATGTTCTGTCGACCCTTAACTACATCTCTACTCTCCGGAACTCTGCTAGTGGAGCAGCAGATTCCATGAGGCCTTTTGCAAGTATTTAAAGAAGAGCAATTAAAGCTAAAACCAAAAATATAGTCTGATGATTTTTCCTCTCTTTGAGTCTTTCCACTGACAATTATAATACAACAAGGCATATTTGTTTATAAAATACTTTTAAAATGAAAATAATAATATGTTATATTATTTTTCAAAATAGACAGTGTGGAAAATAGCGGGGAGTCTGATTATCTTTATCCATCATTTGCTATTTTCCACAAAATTCTCTTAACCTAATATCCCTATAATAAGAATTGAATGAAATCTGAAATACTATAAGAGCATACTGTGGAATCGCCTCCATCCTCATCTCCAACAGATGAACTCTTATACAGCTGCCGACAAGCTAGCGAACATATACTGAGGCCTCATCCACCATCAGTGAGTCTAAATCCCGGGTGTGTACTGAATCTGCATAAACATTCAAACCATAAACTCTGTTTATTTCGAGATGCTTCCCGACCCCACCTCATTTCATTTAATTACAGGATCCCTAAGGATATAAGTTAGAAGTTAACAATTACCACTTTTTTACATATTCCCTCTCCACTCTCTTTTGATATCATACCTTATTAATTAATACACGCGATTTGTTTAACGCGTTCTCACACTCCTAAGCAACATTCTTGTAGCGCTTAAGAACAAGAACGAGACATAGGCAACATACGAGGGACTGAGTAACAAGTAACAAGGACTGAGAGTAACGTGATTTTGCAAAGGAAGATGGGTAGAGAAGTAGCAATAAGTGGAAAAGGAGGGAAGGGTGCGAAAAAGGACGAGCATTGTGTGGGCTGGTGTTAGGAGCAATGCTTAAAGGAAGAGGTGCATTTTCAGTGCACATTTAAAGGGTTCAGTTGTGGGAAAGTGGCGGATATAGAAAGGGAGAGAGTTCCATTGTTTTGCTGCACAGTAACTAACCATATGTTGTTGTTCTGATGACAGGAATAGGGGACATTTGTTTCATTACTTAAATTTTTTTCTTACACTTTATAAGGGGATGGTTATACGAAAAAAGCATGCTTTGCTTTGCTTATACTCGCACCCTCCTTAATAAAGAATTGTTATTCTCTCTCTCTCTCTCTTTGCGGCTCATAAACGAGGTCGGACGCTTGTGTGTGAACTCTTAACGAAAATGTCTACTTTGTTGGGATTACGACGACCACACAACAATTTTCAGAACCCGCTATAGTCCCAACCCTCCTCCTTCACTCTCTTTCTGTCTGGTACCTCCAGCCCTCACTCTGCCAGCAAGGTGCTCTTTAGAAGGGTGGGGGAGAGAGGATATAATCAATGCTTATAAGTGACCGCGGTCGTGGCTCCCACAAAACGACGGGGAACTCGCAGACCACTGGCGCCACAAGGATCGGCAGCTAACGGCGATAAAGCTGAATTATTCCCCATCAGCATGGCGCTCTTTTCTGCAAAAGAAACGTTTGGCCTAACCTTCCGACTCGACTTGTGTTCTGCTCGGGCCATGTGGCTTGTTGTCGTGGGTTGCGCCCCTGATTCTGGCTGCTTATAGAATGTCAGGTCCGCGGTGTGTGTGTGTGTGTGTGTGCGTGTGCGTGCGTGTGTGTGAGAGAGAGACAATAGTGTACATTACTTTGACCATAAATCCTTAACATAATTCTACTGAAAATTATTCTGATAATTTAAGTTGGGACTAAACAGGCGTTTCCTTTTTTAAAAGTTAAAAGGTGTATTTCTGATTAGGAGATCTGATGAACACGACATTTTATGCTTACAGGAAAAGTAGTTGTTTGAGGAAAGAAAACGGATTAGGCATATATGATCAATAGTTGGCAATATCTTAGCACTTTTATTTGTACTTTGACTTGACTACACCTATTGATGCTGTGGAATATTTGCGGAACGCAAGTAATTACACAAAGAAAAAGAGAGGAGGACTTTCAGTTCGGGCAAACGCACGTGCGTAAAGTAAAATGAAATAAAAATCGGGGCTTACTCGCGGTCTTCAAACTCCCTCGCTGGCGGTAAATGCAACGCCAGGCTACTGGTTAAGGTGCATCACAATGGCTTAACGGTCACATCAAAGATTGCCGTTATGCTACCGTCGGCATGCTCGTCTGCATTGCCTCCAGGACATCCCCCAAACCTTTCAGGAGAGGCAGGCAGCCCCTCTCGCTCTTTTCACTGCCACCCCCGCTTTCCCCTTCGCGGCACCTCTCCCCGCACTACTAATTCATTCCAAACAAGGGACACCACCCACTTCCTCGTTTGTGCGGGCTTACAAGCCCTGTGTTCATTGATTTCAACTTGCAAAACAGCGATTTCATTAGATTAGGGCCAATCTGCAAGCGAGATCGCCCACACCACGCGCCCGCCGGCGTATCGCGTCGAGAGAATGACCCCGGCAGCGCACGCGCACATTGCTGCCCTCTGGTAGAGGGGTCGCACGTGCCAAGGGTCACGTGGTGATGACCAGGACAGATAACGCAAAGGCGGCGTCCTTGAAGTGTGAGTGGTGGTTAATCTGGCTAATCTACGGGCGACGAGGAGTTAAAGATCTGGGGAGGTCAAGCGCCTGCTTAGGCACCGATACCTAGCAAGACAAATTTCTCCCTACATGCACTCCGCCTGTGGTCTGTCTCTGTCACGGACTAGGATGGTATTCTTGAAAGTCTTCGGCACACTTCTCGTATCTTGAATTTTAGTACAAACATGTTTGAGACTGGTGTTCACTGTCCTTTACTGGTCATTAATTTGAGGCAAATGCCGAGACTAACTTAATAAAATAGTCAAATGCGCAGATGTTCGCTGAAAATGTCATAAGTTGTAAACATTTCGATATCACGAGCTATGGTATTGGGCTGGTGAGTGTTTCAAACAATTTGCAGTTTATGTGCCGACCTTTATGGGGGTGGATGCTAAGGATGAGGTCATCGAAGGTGAAGACATTAGGAGACCATGATAACAGCCACGTGCACGTTTGCGCAAGCACACTCAGCCCCAGGCGAGACTATACCCACCCCATGCAAGACCTGATCTATCTCATGCCAAAATACGAATCGATTACTGATGATAGAAGTTGCTATTCACATCATATATTGCTAGAGAAGCAAAGCATTGTACATAAAGCAAAAAAAATTATTTGATACGAATTTGTCACGTGATTACAAGAAGCGTGGTCACTATTTTACTGACCCCCAGAAGAATCTAGAAAATACTGGTGTTAGGATGGGCCTATATCCGTTCCAGTAAATCGTTTTTTCTTTACTTCACTATCTCTTTAAATATACTTCACACCTGACGATATTCATGCAATTGTCTTTACATTTAGCGATTTCATCTAAACACAGATGCACGCATACACACATCTAGGCGTCTGTGGAGACAAAATTATTCTCTGAATGTTCATGTTAGTAAGGTGTGCCAGCTTGCTTACTATGAACTATAAGCTCAGTACTATCCGTCACTACCTCACTTTTTGGGCTACAAAAACTCTCGCAAGCTCTCTATCTTGACTATGGGGACTCGCTTGTCGCTGCCATTTCAGATCATCTCACCCAAAACCTCATGAGAGTGCAGAACGATGAAGCCAGACCCCATCCTTGGCGCATCCCTGTCAACTATCTAGTGGCTATCATTAATAACTAGCTACCATGTGTTACGATGTCATCAGTCAGTGCTCTCATAACTTTGCTTCAGGTCTCTGCTCTTTTCCTATCACTTCATTCTCAAACCATCATCATTTGCTGTCTTTCAAAAAGTCTTCGTCGGCGCTCTTCCTCTTAACCTGACGCTGTAGTCAGCAATAAGTGACCTTTTTCTAACTGACATTTGGATACTTGCAGACCACTTCAAAGAGTGTTTAAAAATTTATCTCTTCCAATCTATCAACTGGCTCCGACAGTGACATCTTTTCTTTGTTTGTGTTTTGTAAAGGTCATGACGGGAAGGTACGTGCATACAAATAGTTATTATTATTACATTTATCATTTATTTTTAATATATCAAAAATAAAGAATAAATAAAAACAAAAGAAGTTATCCAGAGAAAATCGTGTTTATGAAGGATTTGGGGAATTGTTATCTCGAGCTGGCTTTCCTCTAGGGTCCTTTCTTATATTCGCTGCGATTGTTGTCGAGCTTCGTTTAATGGCATAACAAATTCGTGAATAGCTACTTCTGTCATCGATGATAGATCCGTTCTTTAGCACGGGTCAATGTGTCTTTCGGCATTAGGTCGATCTGGTCTTGTGTGGGTCAGTTTAGTCTTTGCTGGCGTCGAGGTATCTTTGAATCGTGGTCGAAACAGTCGAGTGACCATAAGCAACACGCATAGAGTGCGGGAATGCAATTAGGAAGGTAGAAGTGAGTTCCTTTCTGCGTATAATCACCCAGTGCGTAAAGACTTTATCTCAGCATGGGTATATTGTGGTTATAATTACGAGTGTTGACTTTAATATGACTCGGTCGTTAGGTTTTCACGATGACTGTGAGAAGGGCATAAGGATTGAAACTACTGTTCATTTGTGCAGCCAAGTGTAGTGCATTATGGGTAGACACACCTGTAACGTTGCAGGAACTGTATAATGTGGATGTTGTGTTCGCAGAAAGCCGTATATGTTAGCTTGTGTAAGTAACAATCATCGCATTTAGATAAAATGCATGCAGATGTTGGTACTTCTGCTGGAACGTTTGATAACGTCTGTATAAATTAAAAATACATCATGGCATGTGAGTTAATTGGTGGTTTAATTTGTACTTAAGGGTTTTTGCTTGAGGAAGAGAGGGGAAAAGGCGGCCAGAAAGTCCAAGAATAAACCCTGACGACTATCCCTGGTTCATAGAGGCGAGATGTGAACCCAGAGCCTTACTATCAGCATTGCATTTATAACAAGTGCTTTACCACTGCGCTGCCGGACCTCTCCTACGGCGGTAGGTCCGGACTCCGCGACAATTTATGCCCCGTGTGACATTCTAGCCGGGCGAGGGTAGATAACAAAGAGGAGCCAGCCTGCAAGTGTATCGTTACGGCCTTTTTCAATGTCAGCGGCGACCTAGCTTGGCCGACACGACTCCGCCTAAGACATTGACCTCTGACCCTTTGACACACGTCATTGTTGCTGCTGTACCAGAATCTCGTTGATTCTGGAGGTCACATCTACAACTGACTTCTTCCTGGGTCAGAGAGTATACTAAGCTATTTTGGTACCAAAAAAAAGTCTGGCAAAGGCTGGAAGGCAATTTCTTTTAGAATTGAACCATCGAAATTTTTCATGCTCATTTTTCTAGACTTTGCTGGTCTTGACGGCTTAATTATAGGTGGCAAAATAAAGGAAAAAAAGAGTTTTGGTGAAGGACGTAAAGAGACTTTTCTTGGATGCCTCCTACATCTAAGAATGTTTCGTTTGTGTGCGAGGATCTGTAAAACTTCAACCGGTTCCAATGCATCTGACACCGAAGGCAATGACATTCTTCTATTTTTCAGAGATCGTTGGCACGACATTCTTCTACAGTTGCTGCATTGAAGCATCTGGTCAACTCTTTCATATTGAAGAGAGGTGACATCGTGCATTTACAACCGACATACTTATTCCTTGAATAGAAATCTTTATCTCACTGTCTTTCTGTATTACAGTCTGTCTCTATAATTCTGTCTCCTGTTTTTCCTTTTCTGATCACTTCTGTTCACATCCCTTTCAAGTCAAGTATTTTCTAACACTTGCTTTCCATCAACTGACCTAGCATTAATCCTGACAAGGCAATTTTACATCTGCTCAATTTAATCTTTTTACAATTATTTTTCGGTGTGATATAAGGTCAAGACGAAGGTCATCCCCTGATATTTTTGAGGTCGTAAGGGCGGGTGGGTGATGCGTTAGACGTTAGAGACTTCCCTTTTCTCGAGGCCTGCTTTACGTGAGGGCTCTAACCACTGATCTTCATAAACGAAGGTTCATGCACTAGCTTCTCAGCCTTAACTAATTAACCATAAACGAACGGTAATTCTTGTTCTCTGCATTATGAAGAAAAATGTACAAGAAACATTATGGCATCACTTCTGTTGAGTAACTACGTCTGACCTAAGTATGGGAAACAAATTGTCGAAACTATATTTAGTATAACACACCCAATCTCAGTTTCAAACGCTTAACGTTGTTTGTCATGAATTTTTCGACACCGAGCAAAAGAAAATGTGATTAATGTGACAGGTGCCTCTAGAAACGTGATGCCTCGATCGTCAGCATCAACATTGCCTTTCATTTTCAGAGATCTGTTCTACAAGGTGTCAATGTACAGATTTTTTTTTATCTCCGTTGCTGAATATTGACTATTCCGAAGACTAAAATTGGATTAGTTCACATTCTTTAAGTTCAACTTGCGGGAACCTTCAAAGTCTCGATGAAAACGAATAGACCACCCAAAAACTAAAAGGGAAATAATCATTTAACCCCAACTTGTGTTTTTGACTTGTTTTGCCGTTTGAATCAAGTGACCATATATTAGTTTAGCAGAATAAATTGCTAGAAGCACTATTCTCTGAAAAAAAGAAACTGGTCTCCTTACGTGGACAAAACAACTGAAGCTGTTAAGTAAAGAACAAATTTAATTACAGAAGTCATTAGGGAGAACTGGGGCACCAGTACAAATCTTTGTTAAAATTATGCCAAACTCATGTAGTTGCTGCTGTATTCAGCCCCACTCAACCTTATGCCATATCAAGTAGCCAATGTGTATAGTTTGTAATGGCTAGGGTTCTAAACGTAAAGCCTGGAGTTCTTTCATTTACCCCAACCTGGCAAGGGTGGCAGTGACAGGTCAAGGCCGATCTGCCTTATTATTAAAGAAAGGGCTACCAACTACTACTACACAACACAATGTCTTCAGTCAGTGAAATACTCACTCAACCTCACAGACACAAAAAAGCTCATACACATCCTCCAACAGCATATAAAAAAACTAAGGGGGTAGAATCAAACATCACAGTACCATATCCACATCATACCTCGCAAACACTTCCTTAGAAATTTTTGCAGCCAGAGATGGACACACAAACCGCATGAAATATAACGAGGAAGAACATCACCAGAATATTTTAGGAATCAGACACAAACTTACCACAACATATAAAGACCATTTCCAGGGTTACACAGATGGAACTCGTGTAACGGAACTGGGTGCTTACTTCCCAAACAACATAAGTATCTCAGTCAGACTCCCAAAGCAGGGCTGGTACTTGCAGCCTGTATGTTCCACACATTACTTACAAGTACTTGCAGACTATATTCTACATGCTACTTTCTAGTGCTTGCAGACTGCATGTTCTGCCGTTGCTGGCAGTCGACAATGGATCTGTGGTATGTACATCACTGTCGTTGTCGTTCCGTGCCAGCGTGTGATCTGACGCCATAGCATTCGTAACATCGTCGTCATTGCCGCTGTCGTTTCTTGACGTCTGGAGTCATGGGAGGCAGTGGTACTTGAACACTTAAGTCGAGGAACAAAGTGAGGTGTTTCTGTGTTACCTGCATCGGTGCTATCGTCGTTCGGTGACATCATCAAATGATAAAGTCGTCAGCTTCACTGCAACCCCTTGTCATCTGAAGCGATGCAAGAAAATGTTGTGCATCTGTAGCTGTGTTCACTACATCCTCACCACTATTCTTCCTGAAGTGATGCGACGCAGTGCTATTTGTTTGTGCAAGTCAACCATGGTGGTAGGGTTTTGAGAGATGATGATGATGATGATGATGATGATGATGATGATGATGATGATGATGATGATGATGATGATGATGATGATGATGTCCATTTGTAATGCGCAGGTATCTGGAACCTAATTTTTCTTCTTCTTGCTAGACCGCGTGAGTTGTGCGGCAGTTCAAGAGTATCTATGTCCTGAAGCCAGTGAATTACACTAGTGTTACACACTGGGAAATTACATGAGAGCAAATTATCCATTCGTAGGAAATTGCGTGAACAGGGTAGACATAATGTGATTATGACGAGCAGCATAGAGGTGCCTGAACACGTGTGCAAGCATGTAAGAAAGCTTTTTAGCTTGTGCGGATCGTTTCGATAATTCTGCCGTGTATATATATATATAATGAAAGTGTTTGCATGGTATCACCATTTCTGACTTGTATTTGTAACTCTTGTTTACATTCTCTTTGTAATTCTTGTGTACAGTTGTGCTTGTAACTCTTGCCGGGTGATTGTGCACGCGAGTGAGGGGTCGAATTTTTTTTAGAGCGAAAGCATGCGGACGTGCGAAACAGCTGAGTAGGTGCGTGCAGGGTATAAGTCGAGCAGAGACGCTAAAGATAATTTAGAGTCTCTCAAAGAGCCAGCCTCTTCCCCGTCAGACACGGTCCGGTTCATCCATTCTCTCCTTTATCCCTTTATCCGCCACACACAATCAACAGTAAACGAAGCGAAGTACAATTCACAACAAAACAAAAGATAACAACAGTCGCAGACTTCGTACACCCACGTCAATATGATGGAGGGGTAGTGAATGGAGATAGAGCAAGGGGAGCTGAGAGACTGAGTGGTACCGAGGCGAACGGATGGATGGATGGATTATCAAACACTTTTTTTCTATTCCTGGTTTGTATAAAGACCGCAGAGAGCTGATTTCTCCTGCTTTGATCGATCACGATGCTTGTTTAGCATTCTTAACAGCGATAATCTCACACCAAGCAGGTGTAGATTATGTTGGATACTCCTGTGAGAGCCGCTGAGTTAACAAGGCAGGCCGACATCTTGAAACCACAGATGCTTGTGCATAGCGATACGGATACACGATCCGTCTGGCGCGTGAATGCAAATGACTTGGTGATGCGCCGTGCAGCAGCCATTAGTCTTAATCATGACGTAGACGCAACTGTGCGTGACGTTGCTGCCATCTGGCGGCTTCTGGAAAGTGTAAGAAGCCCGACTAGAAAGTCGCTGGCTTTAATATAAGGGCAATGAAAGGTGTACAGAAAGACTGTCTGTCAGAGTAAAATGTGCATAAAACATTTCCTTTTGGTGTCTTTGTTTAAACGGATAATGAGTTTATCTGTGTGGGTTTAGTTTGGTTTAGTTTAGGTTAATTTAGTTTACAATATTTTGTAACATTTTTTTATTTTTAATTTTTGTGTATTTTGTTTTGTCTTTGTATTTTTTTTTACTTGAGGCTTCATTATTATATTTTATTTATTCCTTCTTTATATTCGACATTTCTGGTCGTCATTTTCCCATTTTCACGCAGTTCCATTTTTATTTAATTTATGTTATCGTTGTATTTTATGCAACTTCTTTATAACAATGATAGTATATGGCGATTCTTTTCCCTTTTACGCAACTTTTTCTGCTCGAGAAAATTCTTAACCTGTCAATTGCTCTCGGGAATATACTCTCTAAATAGGAAGTCAGCTTTATTACTTTTTGTCATATGTAAGATGTTACTGGTAGTTACGAATGAAAGGAAACAATTTGCTAATCAGAGCCAATTTTGAGAATTTTGGAATATGAGTGAGGGATGGGGATGTAGTATCGGGGGGGGGGGGATAGCGAGAGAGTAGAGAAGCTACTTAACGGCTGACTCCACCACAACCACCACCACTACCACCAGAGAAAGAACTGCTGTACGAACGTCAAAGAGTGGACTGGACGTTTTGTGTAGAACCTGCTCACTATCGCTCCAAGCTGGCGTGAGTGGCAGGCATTGTCAGCTGCCGGGTCAACCCATGCGCTTCCCTCAACCACCGGTACCAGCCAAGAAACGAATGACTGGTACCACCACAGTTTGTATTTCCCCTTTACGAAACTTTACTTTCGTCTTTACTCTTTCCTCCTCCTTCTCTTTTCATCTGCTCTGCCAAAGTACAGTGCGAAAACAATGTTAGGACACGGGGCGTCACCCAGAAAAACGTTGCGAGATTTGATTAGTTTTCAGTAAGTTGTTTTTAATTTACATCTACTATCAAGAGAAAATTTAGACTTTAATCTTATGCCAAAGGTCCTTTAAAAGAGTAAGGGAGGGAGGAAAAAGAGAGACAGCAACAGAGAGAACGAGGTCGACGCAGAGGCGCCACCTCCGCATTATCTCCCCCTTCACTACTATTCACGGTTGGCGTTTTGCCCCATGCCGTTTGATCTAGTCCGAGTGTGCACTGGCCGCTAACATCCTGTCGGGAGGCAGGATATCGTTGTAGTGTTCGTCTTTTAAGAGGGAGGAATAGTCATATTACAGTATAGTTACAGACTTATCGTCATTATCGTCATCGTTACTGTTGGTTTTATTGTTGAGCTGAACGTCGTGTAAGAAACTTTCACGTGTCTGAGACGTTCAGTCAAAACACAGTCCGCTAAAGTGCTGTGGACAGTTCCTCCTCCTCCCCCCCACCTCCTTGCTGCTCGATACCAGAATATCTCGAGCCAGGAGAAGCCCTGAGACGTGCTTGCACGACGGCACGGGCCGCGCCAGGAGGCTGAAGACGACCTAAACAACTTGACAGATCCTGCGCAATGCAATGGGAAAAAGAAGAGGCCAGTCGAGGGGCGAGGAAATTATTTGTTCGTTGAGCCTCTTTATCTCGGTGCTATTGTGCTTACGTGCAAGGAACGAGGACGGTGAAGGGAAAAGTGAGACTTGGAGTAGAAACGAGACGCAATAATTCTCGAATTTCTGATAACAGTAAGAGCGGAAAGCATGGCTTTGTTTTGCCCTGCTCGCCTTGTGTACTGTTGCCTCCGGCGTCACACAGTCTGCCGAGATCAGGTAACTCCGGTGAACTGTCGCTCGTTTGCTTGGGCGGTCTGGGCTGTCTCGGGGCGTAAGCGTTTTCCTGTTTATACTGAGTCAGTGATTTACAGGCACAGGTCGTTTCTCTCCCCCTTAGGCTGCGCTCTTTAGCAATAGAGATAGAGAAACGAATGAGCCATTAGAATGGCTTGATGACTTCGTTTTTCATTGATGTCTCCGGCTGAAATATTTCTGCCATCGAGGCTGTAATGGAATGGCTGCGAGATGCGGAGCTGATGGGCTGAAAGCAGCTGTTTACAGAAGACCTAATGCTGTTGAATATACTGGGATTTACGTGTAATGCAATTTGGGGGATGGACGGTATACTCCAAACAGCAGACTAATCTCTGCAATCTGACTTAGGTTAGGGGGTGAGGTCCACGTTAGCGCTATAATGCAGGAGTTGGCCAGAGGTGCCTGCCGGTCTGCTGGCGACCACTGCTGTCTATCTGACTGTTGGAGGGTCGATCTGCGTAGCGTCTCCATTTCCAGTGTTTCTCAAGCTTTTCAGGTTGTTCGCCTAGAGGTATGGCACAGTAGGCAGAAATGCTTGAATGCACGAAACCTTTGGAAAGTTCGATAGAACCTTCATTTTATGCCGAATATTCTGTGGGAAGGCGAAGGTTAGACAGTATGTTCAGTTCGTGCTGAATTAACCTTAAGTAACTCGCCCTTACACAAACATGGCTTCCTGTCAAGACAGTCTCTTGCCCCTACCATGCAACTTAAGCAATTACTTTTTATTCAACGCCGATGTCTCTTGGTCAAAAGAAACTGCCACCAAGATAGATGGGGACATCACATCTAGTGGCAGGGACGACCCAAAACACACATCAAAACAAAGTCTGGTGACAGAAGAAATCAGGCAAGACAAAAAGATCCGTCGCCTCAAATTAATACTTCCGTTCTCAAGTTTTTCATTGAACTGCATAGTCGGAGTTGCACAAACTCCAGGTTAATCTTTTCTCTATGACTGACTAGTCATTTCGGTCAATGAACATGTTGCTGCTAGACACGTTGCTTGGCCAAATTCAAGCGAAGTAACTTTTCATTTTCTCCCGCGGTCTACTCAGAGTCGCCATATGATTGGTCGTGACGTCACTATAGAAGGCGGAGCGTCTAGCGGTTAATCGTCCTCAAAAGAAGGCGCAAATAGTCACGTGGTCACGTGTTCAGCCCCTGTACTAAGTGCTACGTGCTCATGGTTTACCCCCCGATGTCAGAGGTCTGATCTTCACGTCCAGTAAATCATGGAAAGTGGTTTCTCTTCCTTGTCTAAATAAAAGTACTTCAAAATACTTATGACGCGTGAGGCTGGAAAAGTTTGCAGGTGAAACTAACAAGCTAAGTGTCTGTGAAGAGGTAGGAAGGAGGAACAGAGAAAATGGAAGGGGAGGAATTCTGTGATCAAGTTTATAAATGATATCCCTAGCTTTGCGCTTGAATTGAAATTTGTAACATTAAAAATACTTCCACATAGAAAAATGCAAACAAAACCCACGAGTCATGAATGTAGTTTTGATTTCAATAAAATTATGTTGTCAGAGACAAAGCAGTACAAAAAGTAAAGAAAAATGCACTGTCTATGTGTTCTTTAGTACATCCACCTAAGTGTCTTTCCGATTATCAGAAAGCGGATGAGGAAGAGAAAAAGGGGAAGGAGAAAGATTTTTTTTCAATCAATTAACGCAGGTCTCTGAATTTTCAGTGTTAAATGACCAACAGAGAGAGGGTGTGAGGTTTTGCAAGCGCTCTCAAACAGAGACAAACGTTTCATTTTTCTCACTGACAGTACCTGTCAGTATGAATTCAATTTTGGTGAATACAGAAAGTGGACAAAACCACTTTACTCTTTACTTTTTTTGTGTGTGTGCTTCAGGTCGAGAATCGCTTATGAAAGAAGCTGTTTCTGCACAGACATCATGGCGGTCATTGTCGTGTGTGTGCGTTTGTACAGCATGTTTATCATGGTCATGTGTTGGTACAAGGACAGCGCCATTGCCGTGAACTTTTCGGAGAGTGTTGCCGCGAACTTTGCCGAAGATTTCCATTCAGCAGGGGACTGTATTCTTATTCTTTGTGATAACATCTTGTCGTTGCGCCTGGCTCTTCAAATTCATAGCCGACTAATGTCACGGCTGGTCAAGTTTTGCATATTTCACTGACTTCATATCTTGGAACTACTGATAACTTTTTAGTCTGTTTTATGATACTTTGCTTGTTTTTTTATATAAAGTTGTTTGTGCGTGAGTATGTGTGTCTGTTTTGCTTAAGATTATAAACTCGGTATCTCTTGCTGAAGTGTAGCATGTTGTAGACATGTTTTGAGGGGAAGCAGTATTAGTACTACCGTTTAAGCGTTTGACGAGGGTGATATTTGTTAAAACAAACTGCTTCTTATGCTTACTTAAAACCTACTTTTATTATTGGCATGCTCTTTTAGACACACGCGCGGACACACACACACACAATCATTGGCATGCTCGTTTAGACACACGCGCGGACACACACACACACAAACACACACAATCATTGACATGCTCTTTTAGACACACGTGCGGACACACACACACACACACACGCGCGCGCACGCCAGCGCGCGTACATACATATTTATATAAACACATGTGCACACACACACGAAAGCACAGAGGCATACGCTTGTTCACATGCACTCTGCTACAAGACAGAACTGACAGCATCCTCGTGCACTTCAATGAAAGCACACGTGACCAGACAGACTAGTTAGCAATGCGATGCTGGAAACGTAAAGTGTTGACAACATGGATGACGTGTATCCGTAGTTTAATGGCGGCGCCTAATGAATTGTGGGATTGGAGTGACGAGAGGCGAGGTGCACGTGCTCGGTGCTATCTGCTGCTTGAGTCCAGACGTGCGTCTGACATTTTCTCCAGCTTGTTTTTCCTTTGTGTCAGAGAAGATTACACTCAGCTCACCAGTGTTTTCTTTGCCGAATGCACGCACTCTCGTGGCCGGATATACCAGGGACGGACGCCTCGCCTTCCTGCTTTACTCGAAAAATCTCCTGTGGCTGTCACAAGAAGCTTTAGCCATATCTTACCATCCTCCTCTCTGTCCATCTGTGAATACACTGCAAGCAAGCACGCACGCCAACACGCACACATGCATTCATGCACAGAGGATTACAAATTATTTTGCTTTTTCTCACGATGCAAAAACATAGTCACATGCCTATAAACACGTATACACACGTGTTGACGTAAGCCAAAGTATTAACCAACAAAACGCACAGCCTTTCATTTATATCACAAACACTGGCGCATGTTTAGTTCACAGTATGTACTTTCTGTTTACATAGGCTCTGCTGTTTTCTCTAGAAAGACGTGCTTGACTGTCTGATTTTCTTGTGTGAGAGCTGAAGAAACTGATGATTATAAATGTCTTAAAAGACGGAGAAAACTGGCCCGGAATACACAGTTGCTGGACATAGTGTACACCGTCATGAGACCCATTAACAAGCAAAAGGGCATATACTCACTCTATTTGAGAGGAGTAAAGAATCCACATGAAACACGGCGGTTCGCTACAGATTAGTGTCACGTGTGAGACACCAAGATAGCAAACGAAACATGTAACGTGGCGTGGGAGACACGTGGTACATCTCGCTATGTTTTCAATGTATGTAAAACAGTATGTTTCACAAACTTAATAACTCAACATGAGGTGTCATAAACTCATGTAATTATTGAGTTGTTTTCTTGATGGTGAATTGCGATTGTATGTTTAGAAAGAGAAGCGACTGAGTCCGACCTGAAAAATATTGAGCTTTTCCCTCACAGATACACGAGACATTAATGCGGACGCCAAAGACACACACACACACACACACACACACACACACACACACACACACACACACACACACACACACAGAGGAGAAAAGCGAAAGCATGGAAACGGTCTTCGAACTGGTTTTTAAGAACCGTTTTAAGTATCGTTTTTAGGAACCTTTTTCCTCGTGTGTTTAAATTAGTGAACAGAATTTACAGCACTTCGTAACACTCAAACTGTCTTTGCCACGTAACTTTCCAATCTCTTGTACTAACCCTTCCTGCAGCTATCCTGAGTCAAACCGTCCATTCAGTTAGAATATCCCAGGGGGGCGTGACGCCGGGAAAAGCACTGCTCCCTCGGGCGGCTCTTATTTCAAGTGGACCCCCTCCCATCGACAGCAAATTGAACACGCCCTAAGTTCCCCCTCACCCCCTTAACCGACTCCCGAGATGCCGACAGGGCCATCTTTTCCCCCAAATTGCAGGAGCTCGCCATAGTTGGAGAAATGATGGTATTTGCCGCCAGAAGTCGGCGAGGCGGCTTGGCAGCAAATTTCCCTGTGTCAGATGTAATTTGTTTAGTCCAGACCCAACAATATCCAGATGGGCATAATTTAATATCAAAGGATTGGAAACGATTTGGAATCGCTGATGGATGGTGCTAGATAGCTTTGCTAACGACGCACCGTTATTAAAAAGATTCTCCTACGATCACGGAAGCATAGCCTATCCTCTAGCAGACAATAGAGCCAGAATGCGTTTGGTTCTCGGGTTAAACATAGTCTCCTTCATTGCCTCTCCTGCTTCGTTAGTCGCACCTTCTCCTTTACTAACTTCACAAGCAACACGTATTATTTATTTAGCTGTAACCTCCCCCCACCCCCACAAAAAGTAGTTTCCTTCACCAAAGGACATTTCAACAAGTCACCGCTTGGCCGATTTTGTTGTGAAAAGATCAATTCTTCAAAAACAAAAACAAAAAGAAGCTCAGTAGCATATTCTTACGCATGTGTGCCCAAAAATGCTTTGTCACCGGTCCAATGTAGCCATTTTGGCCAGATCGATGATGTTTGTCTCGGCGAACTTGACCACCCAAAAACAAAACTTGGCTAAGACATTGAATTAAAATAGTCCTCATACTAACATTCACAGTCTCCGTCTCTATCTAAATGTGATCATGCATATATACTTTGCTTATCACAATGTTTTCCGCCAAATATATGTGCGAGCGAATATGTGTATGCGCATGTGTGTACGTGCGTGCGCTCGCGCGCGCGCGTGTGAGGCACAGCATTTCAGGAAACTTGAAACAAAAATGGTCTCTGTAAATTGAAATATGCTGTCCATTTGACTTACTGCTAGATGTCTGTTTACATTGTTTTGTCCGTCTGGTGAGTGCTGGACATAAACAGCGTTAATGGCAGATATCAATACAGAATCTAATAATGCCTTAGCAACCTAATGACACATGCTGTGTCTTTATTTCCTCGGCCGCCGCAAATGACAAGCTGCCTGCTTTCCTAATACATTTGTATATGCACAATGGCGCACGTGCGCGTATAGTGCTAAACATTCTGTCATCATGCACACTATGAACGCGCTGTTGCATATACACACATCAGCACAAAATAAAAGTCTGTGTGTGTGCGTGTGCGTGTGTGTGTGTGTGTGTGTGTGTGTGTGTGTGTGTGTGTGTGTCGCGTGCGTACGTGCGTACTCATACACACACATCTATATGTATATACATACAAAGGAGCGACGAGCGCCAAACACGCATATGCCACAGCGCATACGATGAACACACACGCACAGAGTATTCGAACTCACATACGCATGTGCTTCACCGAAAAGCTTAACCTCCCCCGCCAACTGCAAGCAGAATCAACACATGAGCATCTTGAACAAATCACATGCCAAAGATAAAAATAAACATCGCTGGCATTGTTTATTTCATCTCTTGATCCCGCCTCATTTATTCGGGCGATCTACGCACGTTTTCAAAGGCAAGAAAAAAAGACATACTTGAGAAATTATTTTCACTACGACCATTTACACTATGAACTTAGTTCATTTATCTTTACGTGTACGAGCGGCATTCTTATCTCCATTACCGACGATAATCTCAGATAGGAACCAGATGAAACTGCAGGCTCTCGAAGAAACAAGGAAAAACATTTCCCTAATGTGATTCTTCTATCATTCACCATCATCGTCATTATCGTCATTATAATCATCATACTTAAGCAATACATCAGAAGAAAAAGAAGTCTCTTCATTATACAGAAAGTGTTTAAAAAAAAAGCAAAGAAACAAATATTTGGAAATTATCCAAAACGTTTGTGTAACCAAAATAACACACTTGTTTTTACATATTCGTGTTATACAAGTGAGTATGGTGAAAGCTATGTATGATACATCACTCTAGGTGTGTGAAATAAAACCTCGATTTCAGTTTCTGGATTGTTACCGCGTAATCTAATATGTAACAGGTTATTTCATTAATTAGTACACTCACGCAAGCAGCCACGACCACATATACAAAAGATAATTTAGGAGTTAAAATGTACAGTTTGTGTTGACTTGTTTTCGAAGAAAAGGTAGTCCCTGAATTTTTGTCAATAAATGACACGAGTAACCTGTAAAGAATCTCGAGACCAGCTTACCGGCATGGATGAAAAACTATTTGGTATTACATGACTGTACTCCATAACTAATTTAAAGACTGTTAGGACTTTAATATATGTCACATGTCCTGACTAACCAATGTAGAAAGTAGGGTTAGTGTGGTGGTAAACAGAAGAAAGAGAAATAGAAGAGAAGGGAGAAACTGATGCCAGATCTTTCAGTAACGGTTTGCCAGTTACTTTTTATGTTCGATCGTTTTGGTAAATTACTGGATTTTTTAAAAATTGAATGTCACCACTTTTCGCAAGAATGAAATTGTGTCTCGGCTCATCTCCCCCTGTTTCTCCCTCCTCACCTCTTCTTCTTCTTCTTGTAGTCTCTCTATGTCTTTCTCTCTCTTGCTTCTATTCGAAAAGTCAGGGCCTTGGCAAGCGTGGATCAACGTTAGAGGAATTGTTCGGAAAGCAAGAGAAAAGCATAACCTCTAGTCTCGGTGCCTTCCTGACAGACTTTTCATTTTTCAAGCAGAAGTTGGATGGGTTGTGTACAGAGGTATCCTCCGCTATGACAATTGTAAACAAACATGCACAAGCCTTAGACGATGTGCGCCGGAGACTAACACTCATGGAGAATTCCGTTGGGGAAAGACTAGAAAAACTAGAAATGTACTCATGAAAGGACAATTTACTGCTTTTTAGCATACCAGAGAGTAGGAAAGAGCTGCGAAATCTGCGCGTGCAGTAGTTCAGCTCCTGAACAAGTGAAATGCCTTACCTGGCAGGCTGTGGCATAAGCGTTTGGGCATGGTGAGGGCTTCACAGACTGGAAGAGAAGCCTATGATCGTGAAAATGTCCTCCTGGGGAGATAACATGACATTGTCTCCATAGTAAAGGACCACCCGAGGAAAATTGGATTTGCCTTAGCAAGTGATTTAGCAGGACGACAGCGTGATATTCTCAAGAGCTACAAGACAAGAGTTGTTCATTCATATTACAAAGGTGACAAACTTTTCATCGGTGATGACACCGATCAGATTAATTTTATTTGTGTCTCCGGCTGTGAAGCTGTCCTATCATGGATGCAGACAAGGTGACCTTATAGTGCTTATAAGGAATGTTCTTAAAGATATATTTCAAAGATGTACCCTGTAATGCTTGTTTGTAAATTGTACAGAACCCTTGTGATGGAGTAAGGGATTTAATCATATTATTTGCTTTTTTCCACCATGCTATCAGATGAGTGAATCAGGCATTCACATCCATGAAATTAAACAATACCTTACTGACCTTATTTTATCGTTGGATAATCCCTATATTCTGTTATGCAGAGATAGGAAGGCAAGAACAGCCAATGTTCAAGTATCTGAGGATGTTAGAATGATGAGTTATGTAAGTGAAAATCAAACAGAAAGAACCTTGTGGGTGAGTTGTTGTACCATGATAGAAAATCTGAGGATGTAGAACTCAATGCTTTTGGTAAATCGTTATTAGAATGTGTATTTGTTTTGGTTTATGCATTTTAAATGGGTGGTGTAACAAAGAACAGTCAGTCTTTCACATTCATAACAGAGCACAGAAATAGCACAGTAGATTATTGTATTGCTTCATTAGATTTTATCCACAGTAGTACAGATTTAACCTATGGTGATAGAGTAGAATCCTCACGTGCACGTACTTGTAGAATTTAAGATCCAGTATGACAAGTTTGAAGAAACCAGACGTTGTCTAGAAGTTACTCTGGAACCTGCAAAAAGTTTACACTTTTGTTAGTTTTGTTCTATCGGACTCTTTTACAATCCAGCTCAGGGAGGCTTCTAACAGGGTATCAAATGATACAGAAACAGCAATCTCTATGTTTGATGAGGCCTTGAAGAAGGCTACTGAGTGAATGACGATGAACGTAACTAGTTAAACATAAGAAGGATGTCACCCTGTGATAAATGATTTGATAAAGTGTGTAAAGAGAAGAAAAGGTTCGCGCGAAAGTGTCTGAGGAGGTTTAGAAAGAAGAAAACACGGGAGGGTAGAACAACTAACAGTAAAGAAAGAAAAGCATATAGAAATATGCTAAGAGTAAAAGAACAAACTTTCATTTAGTTAAAAATTTAGAAAATGCAGTTAATACACCTAAGGAGTTGTGGGAGGCTATCAGGAGATGCAGAAGTTTGTACAGGGGCAAATAAGTGAAGACTGCTGGGTAAAGGGTTTCCAGACAATATTAAATAAAGGAGTGATGGATATTGATGGTTAAGTATGAAAAGTTGCAGGTAGTGTTATAACTCCCTTCCTCAACAAGCTTTTCAACTTCATGATCAGGGGTCCAGGCCCAACGAATGGACTAAATCTATTATTATTCTACTCTAAAAGACGGGCGACCTCAACCAAACAGGTAAATTCTAAAAGTATCTCTCTCGCTAACACACTAAGCAAAGCTTTTACATTCGTTCTAAATGAAAGGTTAACCCAATGGGCAGACAGTAATCACTTAATTGATGAAGCACAAGCAGGTTTTCATAGTAATTACTTAACAGTTGACCCAAATCTCTCCTTATATGCTGCAGTAGAGAAACAATTCAAAACATGAAGCTTTATTTAGCATTTATAGATGTTCAAAAGGCGCATACTACTAAAGGTATTCGCAAGATTGGGGATACAAGGCAAATTGTGGAGGATAATAAAAGGAATGCACAAAGACGTCCAAGCATGTATCAGAGATAACAGCAAGAAAATGTCACAGTATTTTAAATGCTTGATAGGACTTAAGGAGGGTTGTGTGCTCGTCCAACACTCTTTTCACTTCTTATTAATGCATTAGCCCAAAACATTCTATCAAAGGGCAGACGTGGGGTTCTACTAACGCCACATCTCATTATTCATTGATGACTTAATATTAATATTAACAACTGTTGTTGAACTACAAAATCAACTTAGAACACTACATCAAGCAGCTCAGAGAATTTGTTTGAAGGCAAACCTTGACGAAACAAAAATTGTTGTGTTTCAAAAAGTTGGTCACCTGGCGATGAGGGCAAAATGGTTCTATGGGGAGGAAAAACTGGCGGTGGTGAATGCATACGCTTATTTTGGACTTGGTTTCTTCACAAAACTAAGTACTAAAAATGCAGTGAATGATATGGTGATTAAAGCTTAGAAGGATACAATTGAAATTTTATGCCATGGGCAGGCTAACATGTAATTCTGCTCGTGTGTCTTAAAAAATCTTTGACACTCAAATTGTACCCATGTTATTGTATGCTTTTAAAATTTGGGGGGCTAGACCAAATAGCTGCTGTAGAGAAGATCCACCTTTTTGCTTGTAAAAGATTCCTGGAGGTCTCACGAAGAACATCCAACAAACTAAGGTACGGAGATTTATGAAGGCTCCCTTTATATACCATTTCAGCCACTGGTTATGGTTGTTGAAGCTTCCAGCCACACAGTATGCAAAGAAAACATGCTGTACATGATGAATTCCAGGGGTCATGAAACTTAGGTGACCAAAATACCTTGGGTTTTGGATATGTTTGGATGTTTCAACAGGTGGAAAGGGAGAAAGTTTTCTAAAGAAATTTAGAGAAGGACTGAGGGATGTTTTCTGTCAGGAAGTCTGGAAAATATTACCCAATATATAGTAGTTCTAAAATCTGCTCACAGCGAGAATCGTATGTTGATATTACAAGCAAGATTTATGTCAGAAAGGCCTATTCTTGGATTAGAATTGGTGTTTCAGAAATTAATTTCCACAGGAACTGCTTTGCTCAGTATGAGGTAGCCCATCATTTTACCCAGATACTTTGGAGGATGAAATACATGCATTTTTGTTGTCCGCTTTGTGGTGACGTGAGAGAAAAATATGGTAAATATGGTGATCAGGTCAAGATTGTTCTGTAGTATAAATGAAAAAAAAAATGCACTTTGGTTTTTAATATTAATGGTTCTGAAAAAGGAGATTGGCATTAACTGGCTAGTGTGTTTTGCGGGCCTATGGCTGCACAAAGTGTTAAGTTGTGTGTCTGGGTGTTTGTGTGTGTGTGTGTGTGTGTGTGTGTGTGTGTGTGTGTGTGTGTGTGTGTGTGTGTGTGTGCGCGCGAGCGTGCATGTTGTATTATCTTTTTATTTTTTGGCATATATGCTGCTTATAGATGTGGTGGATGTACACCTAGGATTAGTGTCTGCTTTATATGTTTAAAGAAGTCATTTAGTATAGATTTGTGTATTGGTTGAAAGTCTGTCAAGTCCTGTAAAATCAGTTCGTCATAACCCTTGGTGGAGAAAGGCTCTTTTAATACTAAAGTTTCAATGAACCAATCTCTTTCTCTCTCCCTATCTCTCTCTCTATCCCAGATTGTTGTTTTGGTTGGTAGGTTGAGATGGTGTATAAGCAGTGGGTGTTTTGTGGTAAAGGTGTGACTGGGGGAAAGGGTATTGTAAGTATTGATACAAACCACCTAAGTTTTTTTTTTGCTAGCCAGTGGCTGTTTTGTGTGTTAGGGTATACTCCTTAAGGCTATGTTTTGAAGTGTAGGTATGATTTATGTGTACAGTTTCTTGGTACGTGCGTAGAAGCTGCCTATAACTGGTCTTGTTTATTAGAGGATTGTATGTATACCAGTTTTAAGATGTTATGTAGTTACTTTGATAGATGTCCACACTCTTGCTGGAGCTATCAATCAATCAATCAATCAATCAATCAATCAATCAATCAATCAATCAATCAATCTTCTATCCTGTTCTTTTTCTCTTTTCTTTATGACAAAGTGGTGCACACCTCATAAGTATTTCATGTAAACATTTGTAGGCTGTTTGAAAAAATTTCTTCACCAAGATCCAAAATTGGAGCTGTTGATCAGCGCTTTCTATGTTAAGTAAGTATTTCAAAAGAGACTTAAGTATATTTTAACATGTTAGAATAATATTGGCAAGTACATATATTTCAAGTTTCACAACTGCTTCCAAAATCCTTCCACCGCAACTAGTCCAATTACATCTTTGCATCTCAACAACAATATAAACTCTTCAGTGTGGTCAGAATTCTCAGTGTCTTTGTATTACATGATATTTCATATTACAACACTTTTCTTCTACAAAAAATTCTATTTTGGTTGCCGAAAAGGGCTGGGGGTGGAATGCATTTTATATGATGGATTTCAAACTTTACTTGAAAAAAACATTTTTACTACTTCTTTTCCTTCAGCAAGAAAACCAGGCAGCCGACCAGACAGTCAATTAGGCTGCAAATTAGATTCAGTTTATTCTGAGCTAATGCTTAAAAGTTTGCAAATATTTCTAAACATCTAGTATCTTTTGTATCGAACAGCTTCTTCTAAGCTTTTCCATCTAGTCTTTCACAAAATCACTTCTAAGACACAGCTAAATTAGTAGATGGTGCCTAGACTCTTTAGTCCACAACCTCTCCTCCTTCCTGGCTAATTTCTACTTCCTTTTACTGCTTTTTTTCCTTTTATTTATTTATTTGTTACTTAATTTTTTGGTGTGGGTCAGGTATAATAGATATTTTGACTGCGATAATTACCAAAAACCATCGTAACGACTGATCTTAATCTCGTGTTCTTAAACAATTCGAAATCCTACTTTTCCTTTTATTTCTGCCCCTGGTCATATGAATGTTTCTTTATTATACTCTCTAGTCTATAATATATTTCTTTACACGTTTTATAGTTTGTATTTATTTTTAGAACATTTACTCTTGTTATAAGAAATAAGATGCATCCCAAGACGACCTCCTGCAGTTGAAACATCGTACGTCAAACGATGTGCCTGGGGCACTACATTCACTTCGTAAAACATCACTCTGCTGACCCGATGGTGTGGGCAACCAAAAAAAAAAAGAAAAGAAAAGAAACCTCCTCAATTTCAAATTCACTGAATTTGATGGTGTTATGCAATGGATGTGGATTTTTTAAAATATATCATTAAATAAAAGGGACAAAATACAGTGTTTTTTCTTTCTTTTCCTCCTTCGCAACGAGCGAATTCTCTGTTTTCACCAGTCAGTTGACAGGTCATTGTAACACGCGTAGAGTTCCCACGATATATATATATATACATTTCTTTTTATCCTCCCCGAGCCTAGGTTCAGCGATCTTCTCGAACCAGACTAATTAAGAACCACCGTCTTGATCGCGGCTATTCACGATCTAGGTTCACCCATAGAAGATCGCGAAAGATATGAACATCCTATCAATAAACATAACCTGGCGTGGTGGTAGTGGTAGTGATGATGATGAGAAAGAGGAGGAGAAGGAGGAGGATGTGTGTGTGCGTGCGCGCGCGCGCGCGCCTTCGTAAGTTCGTTTAAGCACGTGTGCTTTCGAGTGAAAGTTAGCTATTGTACATTCGGCATATTCTAAATCTCTAATTTACTTTTGCACTTTAACAACTTTTTTTGTTCATGAGGAAGGGAAGTTTTTTTTTACCTTTTGTTCTACCATGTTAAAGATTAAACCATTTTCAGCGATTTTATGATTCATGCATTACCTGCATAAAATGAGTCCAGACACTCACAAAATTATGACAGATGCAGCCATCCTCACCACCAAGACATACACGAATGAAATGAATTCTTCCGTTGAGACACTTCTCACGTAACTTGCATTCATCAACAGCTTTTGGAGCATTTTTTTTTTTTGCGAGAAAGTAATTTAAAACGTTCCACGCAAATATTTCCAAAGAAGCCATTCTGACCACCACACCCAATGTCCATCGGAGCTTGATGGCAAGGTTTGGTGGTGTCGCGCTCCGTCTTTTAGCAAAAAGTGTAAAATATTTAGTGTTCGTCCGGCTTATGAAAATAAATAATTAGGTATTTAGCGGTATTTGAGTAAGGTTAACATTAAGCGCCCTTAACATACTACAACTATTCCGTCTCTAGTTCCTCTGAGAGAATGTGTATTCTAGAGGCTTTAGAATAGCTGAGGAGAAAATGTCTCCCTCAGTTTTTAGATGTACTTGTGTATAACCTATTGTAGATTTTGGTAAGAGACATGTCTAAACTCTGTTGTAAAGGTCTCGTAACCCACGCTATATTGCGACTTCCTTTTGCTTAAGTTTATATATATATATATATATGGGTCTAGTGGTGCGCAATCTTTTTAATGACTTCGGAGCACCCAGTGTGAGTTACTTTTTCTCGAAGCCTCACTAAATACATCCTTCCGTTCTCGAGATACACACCTGTCTGCAACACGGGCATCAGGACTGTACATGGGTACCATCGTTCTGTCCATGATGATGTTTACAGGAAAATTGGAGGGGGTGTTCTGGCAGATTTTGTTAGGGTGGGGGAAGTATCATGCACTGGTTTTTACGAAAAAAAATGCACGGCACTAGACCTATAATAAAACGTTAAACAAAAGGAAGTTGCAATATCACACGGGGTTTTATTTGTTGGTTAGGGAGGATTTTTTTATATGCATTACTCTAGAACCTGACAAGATGCCATGATCTTAGGCTAGAAAAGAGTTTTAGAAGCTTTTTAAACTTCCTATCGTTAGACAGGACTTTTCTTTGCTAAACCATTTGGCCTGATCAAGACACCATAAAAGTCCCTAAATCCTACCCTTTAGAAGTTGACAGCACCTGATGAAATAATAAACCCGCCTTTACACTGCATACTTGCAATGAAGGGATTACTCGGAGTTTTGTGTTTGTCACTCACTCTAAACAGGGAACGTGACTGATCATTACATTTAACATTCATGGTTGAAACTTTTTTTGAGTAAGGATGTTTGTTGTAATATAGAACTTCTGGTTCTACCATACAAAGGATTAAATCATTTTTAGCGATTTCATGATTAATACAACACTTAGACCTCAGTTTGTGTGAGAGTTCATTCCCTCACAAAAATATAAGAAAGATATATTCATTCTGACATCCAGACACCTAGAGATGCATGCACGCACAAATATTATGCACACATACCACACGCACACGCACGCATGCACACGCACGAACACACACTTGAAACAACCATACGCATTTACTCTGGAAAACAAGAATATTCAAAGTGGATGATTGTCACTGTGGCATATTCTCATGAATGAACAAACATGCACTCCTACCTACAGAGCATACAATATCCATTACAAACTAGTAATTACACCGAAAGATTCTAGTCACTCATTTATCTTAATATTCTAGACACATCAATCTGATAATCGAATGTAAGGAGGCTACTGACTCAGATGTCCACATTCATCTCGTGTATTACTGACCACACTGATGTTTCATGTTCATGTTATTGTCTTGTCTTTATGTTTGTGCAGTGAGTCTAGTTCACGAAAGTCTATGCTCATATGGCGCGTGTTTCTTTGGATTCCTACGCACAGAAAGGAACAAACTCTTTTCAAGAGTTCACAGTTCGAATTTCTTGCGACCCATGGTAGCAAAACGCGCTTTCATGTTTTCTGCTGTGTGAGGAAAGAACACGGACACAGGTGAGTGTTGTTTGTAGAAAGTTCCAGTACACGTTAGCCTAGCGTGAACACCAGTCAGCCATCTCTAGGGCAAAAGCCCCCAATTTCTGACCTTTGCCCTTTTAGGGCGTTCATATTGTTGTGACAAAAATGTTGTCACGGTCTGATATGTCACAATGGAAGCATCACCAAGCAGCGGGCAAATGATAACAATAACACTCTATAGTCATCAAACACACTAGGAACGTTGTCTTAAGCATTATCTCACAGTCTGATAATGCCAGAGAAACTCCGGTTCTGTACCAAATATGTTTCTTAGGGAAGCATGATGACAGTGTCAGCATTGTTGCCTCCGGGGTCTGGAAGCTGCTTTGCTACTTGACGCGTCCACCTGATGTGGATGAAGGAATCCAGAAGCGTGATGGGGGTGGGGTAGGGGGGGGAAGGTTTGTCTACTTGTGTGGATCTTTCGCCGTGCAGTGCGCTACTGTTTCAGCTCCGCCGCCCAGACGTGTTGCGGCCATCCTGTACGTCCTTTGCTCTTCTTCTCGGGCGTTGGACTTCCCGAGTCGCTGCCATTCTCTTCACTCTGAAACAACAAGAACAGACCCCATGAACATTTATGTTATATGATAACTCGTTTTCTATCAATATGGAGCTATAATAAAATGCAGGTAGCGTCGTCTTCCCCTCGTCGTCTTCGTTGTCATCAACAGCTAAGCTAGCTGTCTCGTCTTCATACCATCCACTTTCAATGTAATGCGTGTGTTCTGAGACAAGAACGAAGAGAAGGAAGTGTTTAATTAGCGTGGAATCAGACCCTTGTGTTCTCGGGGTCAGCGTATTCCTACCTGTACACATTCCCACTAGTTTTGTAAAACGTTGACTCACCACTTTAGTGTGAAATGAACTATGTCGGGGCAAGCAAAAGGTCAGGCCAGTCTGCTTACGTATCAGTTAGTTATTTCTTGAAGGCAATTAGCGCACAGCACAACCGCACAACAGTAGATTGAAATTGTTTTCGCCATGCTTGGCAATGGGGTCAAACTTCAAAGTAATAATAAGATTCATATAAAAATAAAGAAACGATACTAATCCCATAAAAAGTACCTGGGCATAACCTTTTTCCTGGCTCAGTACACCTCGGTACACCACGAAAAGCGTCGACATACCTCAAACACCTTGGTTTCTCCCCTTCCCCCCCCAAAACCCCGATTTTTGTAAATCTAATCAACGTTATGTATTTAAATTTGGTTGTAAATCGTAGGTAGCGCTGAATTATTTACGAAGAATAGGTGGAATTTCTTTTTCGAGGTGGCTACAATTTTTTTCTCCAGTGTAAGCTTTGCGAAGCTTTCATACCACAATGCTTAAATTTAATACAAGGTATATCAAAATGTAATCTTTTCATTGTTTCTACTTTTAAAGGTTTTCTTCTTCGCTTAAGTGCTAACACGATGTGTATTTTACTATAAAATAATAACTAAAGTTTGTACACTTCGGCGTTTATTTCCAGTGATATATAAAAAAATAATAAAGCAAAGCTAGTAAAATGTGAATTCTATACCTATTAGTAATCTCGATTTTCGGGAAGCTCAAATATTGAAAAGAATCCTTACAACTGATTAAGTCAACATATATCTTTCTCGTTTGTGACTGCTCCCCATA
This sequence comes from Marisa cornuarietis, assembly GCA_004794655.1. Classification (NCBI taxonomy): domain Eukaryota; kingdom Metazoa; phylum Mollusca; class Gastropoda; order Architaenioglossa; family Ampullariidae; genus Marisa; species Marisa cornuarietis. The sequence continues at coordinate 780,096 of SMMW01000551.1, read as the reverse complement.
AGATTAATTGATTCTTATTACATAAAAAGGATGACTCACAAATGTTAAGAAAATAACGAGTCATCTGCCGGGTCTAGTGTCAGAAACCGAAGCAGACATTACAAGCCTGAGCAGCATGTGACAGTGCTAGTTGAAAATGCAGTGTGTATGTGCATATTTATATATGTTCTGTTCCTGAATTCATAGTTTTAAAAATGAACACCCCATTAAATATTTAATAGGTGAATGTTTTAGTGATGTTAACTAACTCCAACGATGTAAATACACCCAGACATTAATTTTAAGTCTGTCACATGAATAACAAGCGTCTTCTGGAGTAATTGTTCAGTGTTCATTTTGCTAGTGACTCCTTAACTCTGATAAAGCAAACAGGTCGAACAGGCCAACAAATATGTCAATAAGTATCGACGATTGTTTCCAAATCTTAGGGCATTTCTGAGCAACCTCTTCTGGACTATCGTCTAAACAAACAAACAAACAAACAAGCTAAAAGCAAAAAAAGGGGGGTTGGGTTCGACTCGTCACATGGAACTGTCATTATAGTCACCGCAAGGGTGTCAAATATTTAGAGGCCGCGCCATCCCTAAACTGCTGCTGACAGTTCGTTGGGAAGACGTTCGAGATGCCGCTAAAGGCCGTCGCATACGAGCGTTGGCCGGATCCGAACGCCGAAGCTGTTACTGGGGCGGGGCTTTTGCACACGGCCCAACGCTTGAGGTCGTAAAACTCTGGCGGCATGACTAGAAGCAACTCTAGAAGCAGCAGCATAACTGGTGGTTGCCGGGTATAGAGCGGGTTCTATTTTTTCCACTAACCGCTACTATACATGGACGCAACTCTTGGCGAAATTATCCGAAAAGGGCGAATTACCACAGCCATGAATAGATGGGAAAATTCTCTCCTATACATCAACAGTTGAATGAATAAAGATTTTCATTGCAACTAAGTGTTTTTTTTGCTCAGTCGAGCCACATCCACTTTCATTTCAATCAAGAGCCACCTACTTTTCTCGTATGTCGCCTTCACGGTAAAGACGGACATCGACAGCTCTAACTTAAAAATTAAACATTGACAATTTCTTCCACTTTAGTTTTGATGCATTCAATAAAAAAAACTTTTAAATTTTCAAGCGTTATGTTTAACAAGTGGGTATTCTTCCTCTCAAGTAGTTTTTTTCAAAGTAAACATTGAAGATTGTTAACTGAGCAGACATTAATGGAAGTGTCAGCTATCAGTTTCAGCGTGTCTAACCATTTGCTACATTTTAATAACGCAGTTCTACGTGTACTATTGTGAGACTCCTTACTTGATACTTCATATCGCCATATAAGGAATCTGAGCATAGTGGCAGCTGTCACAGAACTAGGACACTCGTGTGCGACAACCGGCAGCCAGCAGCCATGAACGCCTCCTATGGTAATGACTGTGACTAGTGACTGTAGCGTCCGGATCCGACCGCTTGGACGGCTCGTGTGCGACGACCTTAAGGCAGGCCAAGTACAAAGTGACCGGAAGGTCCAATAAGCTGTCAGCAAAACGCGTCTCGAGACTTCGCGCTACGTCTCGCGTGTTTACGTGCCAGTCGTCATAGGACGCCAGGGGTGGGCTGCCACGTCCCAAAAAACCACACCGTGTCCACTGGCTCCTCATCAGCTGCCACATGTCAGACCACTCGACAGCGAGGTAGCGTCGACCCGAGCAGTTATCACGCCCTCTGCACTGAACCCCATGACCTCTGCCGGTGCACCGACTGACCCATCCACTGTTGATCCATTGTGCCTACCGTTATTATATTTTTATATTAGTGGCAAATCACTGAGCTGTTTAAAAATATTGAAAACTGAAGTCGCTTCTGTATAATGAAAGCTGTCTTTTCCCAACCCATATCCACACACACACACACACACACACACACACACACACACACACACACACACACACACACACACAAAGATTTCTTGTAAATGCTGAAATCTTGTATATTTGTTTCTGGAAATATTTCTGGGGCCAGTTGCACAACACATTTCTAATTTTAAACACTTTTAGCCCTTAACTCTATTTAGATAATTAGTTTAAAGTGCACACCACGATTTTAGAATTTTAAAACTAAAACTGCTTTAAGTAAGATAAAGTTGTTAAAGTCTGACTTTCCGTCCTGTTATTACAATTTTTTGTATGTTTTTCTGCAATGGATCAAAATGGCTAAGAAGAGATTTTGCTTCTTTAGAACAGTTTTAAGGTTTAGAAACGTGTTGTGCAACTGGCCCCTGGCCTAAAACGACAAAAGACGCTTTCATTTTACTATGTCACAGTCTACTACATTCTTTGACAAAGCCTTCCATAACCCTCTCGGAAAATGTTTAATGAAGTCCCGCTAGTTTACGAACTCGCGAAAAATATACCACATTAAAATCACTACTTATTTTATTTCTCTTTCCTCTTTTTTATATATGTAAGTAGACGCGCGCATATGGATTGGAGGGGAGAGAGAGTTTGAGAGTAAACTAACTTTATATAAATATTAATATCACAGAAGAAGCTGCTGACAATTAGACGTGAGTAAAGAAATAAGCGATGTTTATCTCTGAAGTTCTGTTACATTTAGTATGTAGCTCGAATTTGAGCTGCTATACATATACATTTTTATACTTGTGACATTATGCAGAGGTGCATTCGGATACAAACGTGTCGTCATAACTGCTCGTTACTATAAATACATCATGAGCTCCTGAACTTAAAGGAAAACTATAAGACAGTTCCCGGGGCTGTTGCGATGTGTGAACACTTAAACACCATGTGAACATGTTGCCATGCACACTATCACACACACGCGCGCGCACGCACGCACGCACGCGCACACGCACACACACACACACTGCCCACGGCACTGAATGACTCGGGCGGCTGGCGGTCAGCACTCATTTGTCTCCTGTGCGTCTTGCCTGCCAGTCAGCGGACTGGATTTACTGCCAATCGCACTCACTGACAGGCCTGTAAACAACTAAAGGAGCCCACCGAAGGAGTCTGATACTACAGTCACGTTCCTTGGTTTAGAAAACTTATTTTTTTTCTTTGCACAGCGTGTCGTCGACTCAAAACTGGTCAGCAATTTTACAGAAATAGAGAAGTACTAAACTGTAACTCAGTAATAAAAGAAGTAACAATATATTATTTATCTTTAATATTTTATGCCTAACAAACCCACAACAAGCAATCAGTTAACAGACTGAGTAAGAACCCGATATTTGCAAATATAACTTCAAACATTGTGTTTCACAAAAATACATATTTTAAAGAACAGAATAAGATGTAGGATGAAACTATATATAAAATGAATGTACACACACACACACACACACACACACACACACACACACATTCACGGGGGTGAATTATTCTTAAGTCCAGGCAAGTTATATTGCAGTGAGGTCTACCAGTCTACATGTAGTTTCACTATTTTTTTTTCAAAAATAAGGTCGAACAAAGACAAAAGTGCGGCATCTGGTTCTCATGCCGAGTAATTTCATGTCTTTCCGTGCTGCCTGTTTCCTCACTTTACTGCACTTTTCTACGGTCTATGAAATCACGCGCCACTGAGCAAGTAATCATTGATGTCTCTTCCATATGTGTTAGCGGGACTAATATTTCTTATTGGGTTGTAGCTACAATGCAGCGATACTGAAGCCAACCCTGGACCTTCTAAAAAAAACAATCAGCCTTGTATCAACCTCAAGGTCTAGGACGCGGGCGATTTCCCCTTCTATCATTGTGTGTTTTAAAGGCTTTAAAAACAAGGAACAAATTATGGCCTATTGTAACGCTTTAAAAGGTAAAAATTCAGGTATTCTTATTTCAGAGAACTTCTATGTAAGGGACACCCTCGTAAAATTACTTCCGTTCCTGAAAGAAGCCAAGTATACCTTCGCTACGACACTCTAGTCATGGATTGCAAATCGTTATGATCCCTCAACCATGGAAAGAGAAGATTGTTCTGGGAAGCGAGTGACAGGGTCATCCCTACCTGCCGCTCGAGTCCTTTCTCAAGTGTGAACAGTACCAAGCAGAAAATTAACACTCAAGGCCTCAAAGCATGAGTTGAACAATAGTTCATTTAAGAGGTTATTTTAATCTTTCAAAAGATTTGCCTTTTTCATCGACCAGGCATTTCTGTTTTTGTTATCGCATATGGAACGACTCGTGGGAGGTGTGTGTGTGTGTGTGTGTGTGTGTGTGTGTGTGTGTGTGTGTGTGTGTGTGTGTGTGTGTGTGTGCGCGCGCGCGCGTGTGTGCAGCAGCTGAGAAAATGATGTCAAGGCAACATACACAGAAAAGCATGAATTTTGTACAAGAGATCTTATCTACAGGTTGATTAACTCATTTTTCGAATCTCCTTAAAGAAGATATCACCACAAGTAACTATAAGCCTTTACCCAAGAGGTTTAAGACACTGTTCACGAACATTTGCACACCATATGTCTGTCATTAATGTTTACATTCAAAGTAAGATGAGGAAATTTGACATAAAGAAGTCCATGATGCTTTGATGGAAATGATAAATGGAGAGGCAGCAGCTCCGGATGATTTAACAATCATTCTAATTTTTAATTCACTGATCCCTATTCTAAACAATTCACAACTGACGTCCAAAAACAGGGTTCATTTCTTCCTTCTAAATGGGTATCTACCTGTAAGGTTCAATAAATATGTTTCCATTTTCATGGAGAGCTTTATTTTAAAGTAGCAATGTTTATAACTGAGTCTCAAACACAGAAATTGTCTGTAAATAAGATGACAGTGCTGGGCAACGTGTACTTGTGCCGCTATGCAATATTTATTAGAACCCCTCTACTATTACATTTTTTGTTTCAATTTCTCTGTTATGTAAGCCAAATGGCCTGCAAAATTGTTATTACAAACACACGCACGCGCACGCACGCACGCACGTAAACAAGAGAGAGGTGTGTATATGTATGCCTGAAGGCATTTTTCAGTCGTGTTTTAGGCATTTAGTGTGAACAATGGTATTAAGTCACTTTTCAGTTCACTAGTAATTGATTAATATAATTAACTTATTGTTTATAATATATATTGATTATTAATGGAATGATATCTATTTTTGAATACTCCAGAGTTGATTTTAATTCCATGAACTTGAAAATTATATTGTGTTAACTTCATAATGGTGGTGACAGTGAGCTGCATGGACGATTGCAGATTTAAAAATAAAATAAAGAATAAAAAGAACGAGGTCGAGTGAGTGAAAGAAAAGGAAGTGGGTATATGTTGGTCCAAACAAAGCACATAGATAAAGACGTTATGCAGTAAATAAAGGGAGGACAGTCACACATCGCAACAGTATGTACCTGTGACCTGTCCAAAACGGAATTTACAGCAACATACATGGCAATGACACACTGATGGATAGAATAAAAAGGAAGTTGACTGCACAGAAACCTTGTTCTTGCAGGAAATAAACTAAAGACCGATCAACAATCAAACAAGCACATAAATTAAAATTCGTTTTCTGTCCGTCCGTCTTCCGTGCCTTCATTCGCTGGAATGTCCGTCTTCCTACCTGCATGGCTCGGATAACTTTGGGGTTTGAGACACAAAATCATACAGCTGGATGTATCTTGTGTGTACTCCCCTCCTTTGCTTTTTTCACCTCCAGATTCCCTTATCTTCTTTCTCCTTTGTCTAATCGTCTGCTGCTTGTTATCGACAAGCCCGCTCTCAAGTTTCTCCCTATTTCCTTCCTTCTCTCTAAACCCTCACATAAAAGATCGAGATTTCTTTCGGGAGGCGAAAATTGCGAGTCGGGGGAGTGGAGAAAGACGACAGCAAATAAACAGGGAATGAGTTTTCAAGTCGTGGGACACTTAGTGTACTTGGAGGAGGGGAATCACGGAAACACAGCCAATATATTATGCTCGTGTCTCTTCCTCCTTCCTTCGTACAATGTGAAGTTACAGCAGCATCACGCACTAATGTTGATAACACGAGATCTCGTGAGAAGAAAAGCTGTATACATCAGTCTGCCACAGTCCTCACCGCCTTAGATGCTGCGTAGCAGGCAGCAGTTTGCGCATTTTGCGCTGGAAAAAACATAAATTCGTAGTCTGACCATGTTCTGTGCGTAAATTGCTACAGTCATTTTAATGGACAGAGAGCAAGATTTTCAAAGTCAGGTGCTGGAACTGAGTTCTCCGTGCACTAACCTAACGAGTCTTAACGCCATCAAGGCATCATACGACAAAGAACGGCTTTGTTTGGATGCGTGCAGTGTGAGTGAATCATCCTTAATGTCGAGCTTCAGCAGGAGGATCTGTCAGACCTCTACACCGCACGTGAGAGATTTGTATTTAAACTTAACAATTAGCGATTAAGCTGCTTTCTAGACATGAACTAATTGCAACATAACTGACTTAGCTATATACTTTTTTCTCTCACCCTTCATCAGCTGGTTGTCCAGCAGAAGTTAATATAAATTTAAATTTTATATTCACAAGATACAAATTTGGTGGCTTGATTTTTTTAAGGCATTCCAAGAAACATCTGACATCGTTTGTTTTAATAGCTCTAAAGCCTTAAAATAATGCAGCTCGTGTTTGCCATAATGAGTATATTGTAAATAAATTTCAAACTTTTTGTAAACAGTAAACGCATATAAATGCAAAAGTGATCTGATATTACCATCTTTCTAGTTTTAATTTCAGTAATAATTCTGTATACTTCAAAACCAGCTCGTTAGGGCTGGGGTTTCGTTCTGGGGACGTACAGGGGAATGAATCCTTGTGCTGAATTGCATGAGCGTTGACATCGTTTTATTATAATAAATGCCCGTGTCTTTTAAAGTACATCGATACTAATGGCACCTTTATGGTGGGATGAAGAAAAAATGCTGAAGAAGCCTGGCCCAGACATTTACCTTAGATGTGAGAAGGGGAGCGGGGGAAGAAAATGGAGAAATCTATAGGCGGCTAGGTCGGGCTGATCCAGAAACATACCAGAACACAGTATTACGTATGTACCTACTGGTCGCCCTTAATCATTAACACGAAGTAACCCTCACAACCTTTGCACTAAATTTCTCTTGACCTGAGAGGACATTAACTAATGCACGCCAGATAGTTTCTCTACCTTCTAATCAAGCAGCAGTTGTTTGTCTTTGTCCTCGTGAAGTGCCACATGGTGTGCCTTCACGTATAATGCCACGTGACACGCTTAAGAACCTCTTCTCTGTTTCTGACTTGAGATGTATGCAAACACTAAGTGCCCCAAACATTAACAGTAACATTTACAAGGCCTTCAACGATATTTTATTGTGTCTTCACCTTGTTGCTCGCTGTAACAGACGTTTCAAAGAGAGTAAAGTGCTGAATTCACTAATAAATGTACGCAGTGTTTTAAAAACCAACCGAACGGTTCACGTTTTTTTTACATATAACAATAGATATTTGCAAAATCGATTTACTCGAGGGCAGAAAAGCGGTGCTACGTCACCCTTGTGCTATGCCGCCCGCTATGCCTGCTGCTTACTAGATGAGCGATAAGATTCCATCAGGGAATTTTCGTACATTTTTTAATATAGTTAGAAATAAAGCGATAACAGGCAAAGTCTTTTTCTAGCCTTGTAATCATTAAACTATAAAAGGGTATGTCTCTAATATTTTTTGAGAAACGGAAGCACGCAAAATCATAAACTGAGAGTGCTTTACCTTTATTCAAATGCTGCGAGAGACGATAATATCGTATAGATTATATCTGATTAGGTATTGGGAAAACGTTTGACAGACTTTCATCCGGAGTAAACATATATTAGTCACCAAGTAATCTTTGAATCAGCCCGTGTTTTCTGAAATCTGCTCAATATATTGTTGTAATGAGATATAATAATAACAATTACAATAATAACAACACATACACGGATGCTCGCAAAAGAACATGCAATCCTTATGTCTATAGAATGCCCTGTGGCAGGATGAAAGATACGTAGCCGTATTTGCTCCCAGCTTGCTCAAGTTAGTTGAACTGTACGCGAGTCTGCAAATGTTCCTATCCACATCACAGTTCCAGAGAAGTAAAAGTTGGCTGATATAGTGTTTTATCCTGGCTTGTCGGGTTAGCTCAAGAGGCTACACAGTAGGTTGGTTGCCTGGTTGTGTTTAACGCCATGTCAGCAACTAAGGCTATATCACGGCGATTCACAGTAGGTGGTGTGAAGTCTAAATGAGGTGACGACAATAGAATGATGAAGGTTGTAGCAGACTGTGTACCCTACGCCAAAGGGTAGCGTGTACATACAGTACATACACTACACACAGTGCATATTGTACACACAGCAAAAACCACATTCCACAGTCCACACAGCAACCAAGCAGGAAGACACAACTATAGTAGACTTAGCTCCAAGCACCATATCCAGCAAACGGTTCCAGTCGCGTTGGAACGACGAATGAGCCCCAACACGCGCAAAAGCCCGCCGAGCAACTGTAAAACATCATCTGGTATTTCTTTAACCCTTGAATTTGCAGCTCTTCTGTGATTTTGTTGACGACGTAGGATCTAAACCTTCACTGAAAGTCAAGCTCGTTTAAATCAGTAACTGAAATTCATGTCGTCAGATATATATACAACACGTGTGTACTAAGCGCTTCTACAGGTGCAGCTTCCAACGTCCCTCCGCTTCCTCTCGTACAGGGTGCCACAGGAAATGGCATCGATATCAGTGACCATGAACAAATCACGTGGACATTAATGATCTCAAAATCTTTTCCAAAATTTGTTGTGTTAATTTTTATTTGGAACAACCGATAATGCGTCTTATAATGGATTTAAAAATTTAAAAATAAGAATGCTTCGAAGCAAAATTCACAAACCAGAGCCTACGAACTTCCCGGTTACGAAAGGTGAACTGGAAAAAAAATTTACATAGGACACACACACACACACACACACACACACACACACACACACACACACACACACACACACACACACACACACACACACACACACACACACACAAAAGCTGTCATCATTCCCAATAGTTCGGTGGCAGCTGTTCGTGACCAGGTCAGCTGCGGCGTTTTTATTAAATTTCTCAATGCATGCCTAATTTTCCTTCAGCAGTTTTAAGTTTTAATTAGTATTATTTAGAGCGCAATATGCTTTTGCATTTGGTTTGGTCTTTCAATGATGTAAGATTTCGTCCAAGACCCACGTCAGTAAACTATCCCCCTTCCCTGAGGGTCTCGCCCCCACGAGTAAAGCCAGGAGATTATCTTTATACCTACAAGCACTTTCTCAGCTAATGTTTTTAACTTGACATCTGTTAGGCGAGAAACGAGCATCACTTACAACTGAGAAACGGTTGACACACTTATTTGAACACAGCTACATAATAGCAAAATTATAAAGTTTTGCAGGTTCGACAGTCAACAGTTCGTCATCTACACTTTACGAGAACAGGAGAAATCCTTATTTCAAAAACCCAATATTCCAACACTTGTGGTGCCTCTCACCATCTGTTTCCATCTTTGTTTGACGCTGAAAGATAAGCTAAACGGTTACAACTTGTAATAAAAGTGATTAACTTTTCCTTCTCGCCGGTACCAAGATATCACGTTTGCTTTCAGGAAGCGTTTACAATGGAAGGGCATGAATTTTGTATAATCTGCCTCAGGCCAGTGATTCCCATTACATAGATGGAGTGATGGAGACAAACGTAATCAAAACGTTGAGTACCTGATGGCATCAGGAACTGCGCACCTGTGTGAACAGATCTCCTATCCTCTGAGCTGCAGGCACGGTACCATCTTTTCTGAAGTCGACGAAAACCAGATACGCTTCAATTACCCCATAAACATACAGGACTGAGCGTATTTTTTTTATATCTTTTGCAGTTAAGTATGTATGCACGAGCTTTGCTTTTAGAAGAGGCACTTTTAGCCATGCGCAAGTTACATGAGCGCCATGTGAACATGCCTACAATATTCATAGATTTAAAAGAGGTAGAAAAGATTTACACGACACAGACTTAAAGTGTACACGTTATCAACAGCCATACAAAAGTCAGAACAAAATCCCTCCTTGCACGGTCACCACTCCTCTAACTGGAGATGTTCACGTGCACTGTGTGTGTGTGTGTGTGTGGGCACGCACGCGCACTTGAGCGCATCTCCTTTAAGGACAAGCTTGAATGAGCGCTGACATGGTCGAGAGGTTTGCTGGCTGCACGTGCAGGGTAACTACTTGATAGCGGCTTGTAAGGTAAACGAAGCTTGCGCTACTTCAAGGTCTCGTTAGTAACCCGTAAATACAAGAGAGTTATTCCTCTGTCGAGGCTAATTGCCGCTTCCTGTGCAGCGTGTCTGTATGTGTGTGGTTCCGAAGGAAGAAAATTTGGTGCATTTTTATAAATCAACTCAGCTTTCCTCAAATTTGTATGATGTATATGCTTGTGCGCAGCTTAGTTTTCATAATATGCTTAAAGCTTATGACTGTTTAATCGGTGGACCTTCATATGTGGATGTGTCGACTTCTTAATACCCCCTGAGGTTAAAAGAATTTTACAAAAACTGAAACCGAACAGTAAATTGGTTATTTTTTGTTAGTGTTTGTTTTTCTTTTTCGTTGGACTCTTCGAGTGGTGGCTAGAGATGATCACTTCCGAGAAAAAAAAATCCACACACGTTTTAACTGGGATGCACACGTCAGTCCCCAATACAGGGAGGACTGGTTATGAACAAACCGTCAAGTACTTACATAAAGAAAGGAGTGACATACTGCGCAGCCTTACAAGTTCAAAACTATTTTAATGTTTAAATAATTTAGAAAAATATTAATAATACCATTCAAAATGATTTTAGGCAAATGGATCGAATTGAATTAAAGCCGATTTTTATGCATTTTAGTGACTGAATTTCAGAAAAAATACACCGCCATACGAAAATTTCTTCGTAACGTGTGGATTTTAGACCGGTATGTAGCTCTACAACAGTATACAGAACTTGACCATGTTACAGAGAAACAGAAGCCAAAGCTTTGTGTTTACTCACTTTCCCCATTCCGTAAAAAAAAAAAAATGGCTGCCAAAAATCAGTCTTCGCTTTTCACGGTAAACTTTGTGCAGCTCAGAGAAGAGATCAAGTTGTGTGGTACACCATAATCTTTGATGACAGGCTGTTTGCTGTTGCTGTTTTACTGCTAGATAGTTCATTTCTGCACGCTCCAGAATCCAAGGATAAAACCACGATCCTCACTCTCTTGGTGAAAACGAGTTTGTCCGTTCCGCAGCCGGATCGTAGAGACACCAGGCAGCTAAACTGCAGCTAAATGTTTAGTGTATGGCAGTTCAAACTATGACTCTCCCCCCCCCCCCCTACACACACACACAAACTCAGCTTTATTCTCTCTCTCTCTCTCTCTATGTAGATGTAGATGCTTGCGTGCGTGCTGCGTGTGCAGGTGCCTGTATCATTATACATCTTCGTGAATGAATCGACACTACACATGGACTTTTCACCATTCTAGTCAAATAAAGTATAAAAACAAAGGAAAAATACGATGTAAACAACAAATGGCATGACGAATCCCTAACCCTTATAACTAGTTATCTATGTAAGCTGCTATACAACAACAACAAAATGCAAACAAATATTGTAAATCCTGGCGTGAGGAAAGCAGAATATACAGTCAGAAATTATACGTTTGTATAAGATTAATTGGAATTCAGTAACCTGCAAACTGACAGAACCAGAAATGGCAGCAGTAATAACTAAATGGGAAGTAATGTTGCTGTTCTTCATTCTTATTTATACTTTATTCCCATCCTCTTCTTCCTATCGCAAACAGATGAGAAGGGCGAAGAAGACATAAGCTTTTGCTGAAATTCATGAACTACTTCGTTCTTGATTACAAAATAACCTTCATTATTTTGCGAAGCATGCATTGTTGGCACACAGTTGAACATTCAAGGGCCCATCAAGCTTTTCAGCACAGACGTTTACACACCAAGTAAAACGGAATACCTCCCGTCAGTACCTTACATACCATGAACACTATTTCCTGTCTCAGCGCCTGCATTTTGCACAACAGCAATAAGAAAATCGCATATCTCTCGCAGCATGTAGTGCACACACTAAATGCGGTCTCTAAAACTTTTTTAAGGATGTCAAATAAATGATGACTCGCGCGAAATTCGGTGACTCATATTCCAGAGGAAGAGGGAAAAGATGAAAAATAGCATCTTGTTTGAGCTATTCATTGAAATCTCAGGTCAAAGACCCAAACCCCCGAGAGCTGTTTCATTGCTTGCGCATTTTTTTACTCATCCAGTTGTCTCCCGGTTAAACAGATCATCAACTGTCCGCGTATCAAGAACTCAATTTTTCAAAAGAACAAATGGACAGTCTATTGTAAGGAGCAGATTACCTATGTGCACTCGGCCACTGTGCCCGCAGACCCACCTTTACACAATCCACAGAGGGGTTGAGAGAGAGGTAGGGGGATGCTTGTCGATGGTGGTGTTGCCTCCCTCCATCGCCAGGCATGTGTAGCGTGCGCGGTGAAACTCCTCGTGCGTGCCGGCGTGGTGCGCAGGGAATGGAACGTTATTCACAACGATCGCCAAGCTTACTTTCACAATGATTTTATCAGACATTTTATACAGTCTGATGTATGCACGGATATCTGTGCGCTGAAGTGTACTTCAGTGAATTTCAGAGCAAAGGAGAAGGGAGAGAGTGCAGAAGCAGCAGTGCAATGGTATCCTTCACAACCTGCTTGTGTCCTTATTTTCTATTCATTATTTTTATAGGCAAGAAAAACTTAATGGAAAAAGAACTTGGCGATCAGAGTAATTTTAAAATCGCAGATACTGAGGCTTTAGTAGTAGCGGTCCATAGTGTCTACCCATTAAGCCCTAAAATAATATTTTTAATAAAATACCTTTAACAGTAAAAGCCATTTGTCAACCTTCTCAAAGAAAAAGTCTAGCATCCCAGTAGCGAGATAATCACCGTCACTTACGTGAACTGGTCTTTGTGACAGACACTACACACTATAAACCGTCATCGTGAAGCAGAGAGTCACAGCAGTCGTGATACTGATAACAAGAGAAATTACGCAATGCCTTTTATCGCGAAGTCAAATCAAGCAGCATAATTTTATCACACAGTTATTCATTCACGAAACACGAGGATCTTGCAAATCGCTAATATGGTTGAGGAAAGATAAAAAAAGATAAATGTGATCTTGGGCACATATGCTGATTAAAATTATTTTCTATGAGTGTGGTCATTTGGCGCGCACCTCCGGAAGTATACTGTAGAGAAATATTAAATAATTGAAACAAATTGGAAGGCAGTAGAGCAGTGAAAGCACGCTAAAAAACCAACAAAATATTTTAATGCTAGTGGAGCTTACACTATTATTCCAAACATTTCTTGTTATCGCTGATTTTTGTGTTCGTTAATGCGAGGCGAATATGAGATGCATTCTGGTTATGATCAGGTTTAGTGTCGGGGATGTTGCTGGGTTTGGTAGGGTTACAGTCAAGTTTAGCGCCTTGGTTATGGTTATGATAGAATGGTCAAATTTAGGCTTTTAGAACGGATTGCTTAGTTTTCCACAGCACATCTCTAAGCCGCAAATATATTTTTAGAGTAAAACGATTGGAAGGGCCACATGATACCTTGCCAACATGTGATGACCAATTACATCTCAATTCAAGCCGGCAGCTTTGAGAGCTGCAATGTGATAACTGGTAAAGTTATCTGCCCATGGGAACACAGATGCTACAAAATTTCCTTTGTCCCAGAAGGGCAAAATCTTTTCCCCTAAATGGCTTCCTGCCCCTCACCCTATTCTAGGGCACAGAGAATAGTAATTGCCTCACAACGCTCATAATACTCTCCAGTCTCCAGTCGCTAATATGAAGAACACAGCGCATTTGCGGGAGTCTATATGACACTTTTTCATAATGTTCTTGAAAGTTCTTGACTGATACTCTGTGGGTAATTTTATTCTCCTTGTTTGTCTGGTTCAAGACAAAGCCTTTGATTAAGAAATATACCCGAGGTCACTGACCTACACGAACAAAGCTCGACGTGTTTTGCTGTAAGTCAAGAAATGAACTGGAGATCATCTGCTCTGAGATGGTTGTCAGACCGTCACTCTTGTTAAAGTACGGGTAGGGCCTTTCCGTCTTCCTGTTGGATGATATACAGAGCTCTACCCCCTCCCAGGTCGGAAGTGAGAGAATAGAAATGTACAAAGAGAGAATCTTTCTGCCAGTCTCGCTTGTGAAGTCTTCAATATTTTCTTATGATCTGTGAATTCTCTCACACCTCTAGATGGTCACATCTGAAGATGGGTCAGTGTTTTGGAGACCGTTTCAAGTGATGCTAGTGCTCCCTGAAAGATTAAAGCATAGCAATCAACAGTGATTTTTGTGAGAAATTTCCGCCATCCAGCTGACGTGCACCAGGTTTCAGTATACGAAGTATACTAAATATACTAAGTCCTATAGCGCTTTTGATCCCACTTCACTGAGCTCTATAGGATTCATAGCCCCTTCGCTACTTTGGACTGGACGGGTTGTCCTAATACAATTAATACTAATAAGGTTTATTCAACTACTTATATCTGCGATAAACTTTCTTCATCTCTCCTGTCTATGCGATTGAGGCCGTAGATACAGCGATTCGGGCCTTTAAAATGTGACGAAAGCACTGCATACTCCATCTGCTCCTCTTCTCCAGTCCACCTCCTTACTTCTTTCTCTTTTACATCCTCCTGGCTGCCCCCTCCCCATCCCAAGCCATGAGATCGCGAAGCTCGGGAAGGAAGCCACACCAGTTTCTTTCAGCGAGCTGGCTCCCGTTCATCATCGTGTCGAAATATTTATCTGCCTGTCCAAAATATTATTTATTCAGTTCGTCCGGCATTTTTGCCCCAGTACGCATTCTGTTTATAGCTATGACTTGATCTGCAGGCATTCGTGTCCAAGATTTCTGGCTCCGTTTTAAAAGGAAGGAGGAAGTAGTGATTAATTATCTCCCCTTTAGTGAATGAATGGGGCCGCCAGACGGCGTCGCCAGCAGAGCCAGAGGTCGCTGTGATAAATTCCTACTGATGAGTAGTTTTTTATTTCTTAGAAGAGTATTTAGTTTCAGGTACGCTATTATCTTAGGAAAGGTACATTGTACGGGAATAGATCGACATAACGGAAAGCGCGGAAGTGAGACTTCGAATTGGCTGATGTTGGAAATGTGTATAACGGTAATTCAAGCTGGCTGTTGTCGGAAATGTGTAGAAAGGTAATTCAAATTTGCTGATGTCAGAAATGTGTAGAATGCTCATTTCTAATGCAGTTTCAAGCACGCATGAATAGTTTATGTGTATTTTAATGACACAAAAAATGGGTGTCTAGCAAACCAGTGTCACGTGAAGGGAGCGTCTGTACGGCAAGATATCAACTGCTGCTGGCGCCATCTAGTTTGAAAAGGCAAGGTGAAATGCCAGTTAGTGCAATGGCGTGTATTTCCCATTGACTGCACCGTTTAAGAAGTTTTCGTTCACCTTTAAGTTTTCCGAGGAGCCTTGAACAAGGCATGCTTGTTTGATTAGCTGCGTTATTATGTTGTGGCGATGGACTTGGCATTTTTATAACGTGCTTCCTCTTCTCCTTCTCCTACATTTTCTTCCCTCTTTTTGCCTCCCTACACCCCTTTCCTTTGCCGTTTCCTTCGCATTCTTTTAGCCGCACTTTCATTTAGATCACGTCTGTGTCCATAGCGTGTGCGCGCGTTTGTGTGTGTATATATATATATGTGTGTGTGTGAGAGAGAGAGGGAGAGAGAGACGGGGAGACTGTCAAGATTGTGTTCCCTTTACGGTGTCGTATATTATGTGTATGCACGTAGATATCAACCTAGCCACAACCATGTTTTTTAAAACTGTACGAACAAAGTCCTTTTTTTCCCCTCTGCCCTAATATTCGTCTTCTTACCCACCTCACACCACAGCTTCTGTGATGTCAATTTACTGCTAATGTAAACAGAGTTTCTACGCAACGCCATGATAATCTTACTTCTACGTTAAAAGACGAGATAAATCGAGATCACGTGGCACGGCAAGCATCTTCTCCTAACACCTAATGGAAGAAACAAATATATGCATCATAATTTTGTAAAAGGTTATAAAGCCTGACAACTCTTCTTCCTTTTAGAAAATTCGTTTTAAAAATACCAAAAAAAAAAAAAAAAAAAAATTAACGGAAAATTTATTTTTGAAATGAAACGATGTAAGCTGAATGATTAAGACGAAGAAAATGGGAAGGACAGATTCTGGTTACTCTAGATTTCTCCACTGCTCATATCGCAGGAGATAATCGGGCTGCGAAAAGGTTTCCACTCTGAAATCAGTAAGAAGGAAAGATAATGGCGTCGGAAGAGTTACAATCTGAAAGCGACTAGAAGCGAGCGGAATGGAAGGAGGAACGTGGGAAGGTAGACTGTTTGGAGGAGTACAACGGCTTACACTACTTGATTTCTCTACCCTTCCTCCCCTACCGACTCTCAATGCCGTATTCCCCACTTCAGCCACTAACGGCAAGGGCCCCGCGCTAACGGCTTACACACACCCCGCCCACTACTTCTCTGCCTCCATCGCCTCCCCCCTCTTCCTCCGACTCTTTATGCTGGAAAAGAGAGAGAGAGGGCGATAAGGAATGGGGATGGCGGCCAAAGAACAAGTCATTTCTCTTTGAACTTTTGTCTGATGGATTGCTGGAGGATGGGTCGTGGTTTTAACGAGATCGGAACATGCGACTCGGCGCCTTCGCAGTTTTACTCGCCACTTCAAGTCAGTCGCAGACACACTGGCCCCAAGAACGTTGTCGCTATTTAATTGTGTAGTCAGCCCCTAGACACAATGGCCCTAAATCGTTGTACTTTTTTCAATGGCCAGTTCATGTCCTTTCGACTCTGCCTTGCCTCTGATGAACAGTCTCCTATGAAGAGCACAGTTAGCATCAGAACAATGTTGATGGGCACTAACCCCGAAATAAGGATCCCATAACTTTTGACCTGGAGGGGTTACTTACAATTAATTTTGACTTTTCAAGTCTACAAGATAACACGACTTGATCTGTTGTGGTGTTGTTGTTTATTTTTAAAAATTAGTTTAGTTTAGTCTTTAGTGCATTAATTATTGTATTTGTTGCTTTCATTTTTCAGGAGTTTGACTGTTTCTTTAGCCATACACAATGCTGTGAACCGTGGGGATTGCGGAAGGAGTATACGACAAACAGAAACATGGACAACATGATAAAACTGACAAGAGAAGACATAAGAGCCATAAAATGGCTTGAAAAAGTGAAAGAAGGAAATAAACAAGTGATGAGAAAAAGAAATCAAGGAAAGGTGAATATCGCAAACAGTACTCATGGTATAATACAAGCGCTGATCTTCGGCTCCATCACTAACCCGTGGGACTGTCAGCTCTCGGGACTCTGCTACTGCTGTGACCGCCCATCCTGCACTCAGATGCGACACGAGTCACGTGCATGCCAACAACCGCGACAGCCCCTGCACGTGCACGTCTAAAATGTGCGCTTGAGCAATTGCCCGCGGCCCACGCGCACGCATGAAACACGAGAGGTTCCTGACTAACTTTTCCGTCCCACAAAACCTGCTGCAATAGTTTGTGGGGGGCTTCGTGTAGTCCATACCTCAGCCGGATCATTTGTCTTCAGCCTAATTTGGTCATGTATTCTTAAATAAGACGAGATACCAAAGCCTACATAAAATACTCATTGTTAAACTGACTATAATGCGTTCCAAAAAGAACTTGTAAGGGCCTGTATGAGATTTTAAATAAGCAGCAATGCACTAGATTTTAAATATGCAGCACGTTGAGACCACCTTTTAACTTATAACGTTTCCTCGTCCCGACAGTCTTCGATAAGTTTGTAAATTGCTAGTGCTGTCAATGGTCGTTCTGTTGCTGACTTCAATGCCAACTGACGGATAGAATAATACATTTTACCAAATGAACAATCATGAAATGTGAAATGGGACTGCAACATGAAAATACAATTAATACCCTTCATCAAAGTTTGTTTGAAGAACATCATCTGGTCAGAATGAATGAATTCTACTTTTAATAGCTTCTTGGTTCCTTATTTATTTGTTTACAGCTCTTCGTTTTTGTCTACGTTTCTCTCACCTCAAAATACGTACACAATGTTACCCATTTTACCAATTATCAGGCATTCTCGCTATGCCAGTCGGGTAGGTA
Organism: Marisa cornuarietis; assembly: GCA_004794655.1. Taxonomy (NCBI): domain Eukaryota; kingdom Metazoa; phylum Mollusca; class Gastropoda; order Architaenioglossa; family Ampullariidae; genus Marisa; species Marisa cornuarietis. Next base: position 761,790 of record SMMW01000551.1, on the reverse strand, counting down.
ACTTTAATTGCACAGTGGCTCGTGATTTGGGAGTGAGTTTGCCTGTCAGGGAGACTTAACAAGCTGGTTTTCTACTCAAGTTAGGGCAATTTTACCCAAGGATAGATTACTGAGTCCTAAATGTTATTGACCAGAGCGTACAGTGAATAATTGTCTTCAAATTTCATAAATGATTTCATATTTTTTATACCCAGACCATCCAGACTTCAATACGTTAAAATTTTCAAAACTGCGTGAGGAAGAATGAGGCAAAAGAAAAAAGAAGAAGAAAAGCAAAAACAAAAATGAAACAGCTTTATAAATAATCAAAAGATGGCAAATGAAAAAATGGCGAAAATTATCAAAAGAGGAACTTTGGAAAGTAAAGGAAAATGATACAGGAAGACGGAGAGGATCTGACTGATCAATTGCTAACTAGAAAATATTAGACTACATGGAGCGCCTTCTCACTCAGCCAGTCGAGACTTTAAATAGGCCTCTCTCCCATCTAGCATTTTATCTCTCTCTCTTTCTCACTGCACTGAAATCAATGAACAAATTGTTTTGATTTTTTTCTCCCCATCATCAATAATTTTTATCCCGATAGTATTGGCCAACTGGCTTTTGTCGGCCGCTGATTGGTCAGAGGCGTGTCTGCCTTCACTGTCGCTGAGCCAATTAGAGTAATTGGCTCTGATACCTGGAGGGTGTAGTCGGGTAGCGCAGCCGCTGCACGGTAATGGAACGACGATCGACACTCGGGTTAATTTAAGAACAATTAAATTAGGATGATTCCCCCTGTTTGGCAGGGAAACCAGTTGATTAATTATCCAGCTAAAACAATGGGCCGTGGCGTTAAAATGGTTTTACCACTCCATCTGGGACCGGCGGCAAGGGATCCGATCGATGCAAACCGAGAGAGAGAGAGGGGGGGGAGCGGAGGACAGTGGTGTAACTGGAGTGGATTGCGCAGACCCTCCTCCAGGAGCCAGAACCGTTTCGGTAGTGTTAATGGCACACACGTCTCCCTCACACACACTAACGCGTCAATGAACACACACACACACACACACACACACACACACACAGACACACACACACACACACATGAATACAGATGAAGGGATAGATGCCGGACTGTCGTGGAAGCACTCACAAATAATGAGATCCATGAGACAGCATACGCTGATTTTAAAAAAAAAGTCAAACAGCTTAGTTGACGATGATGTGAAGCGGGCAAGAAGTCAGCTGCAATAGTGACAACGATACAAAAAAGGGAAGTGACAGTTTTTGTGGAGTAAAAAGTAAGTTAGTGACAGTCCTGATTCTACGTAAATCATAATAAGCGAACTGACAGACTGTATTGATATGACTATTCACATAAAGATCGTTAACCAGGTCATGAAAAGATGCAGCTGAAAAATAAACTGGTGAGGGTTATAGCTTTTTGTTTTGTTTAGTTTTGTTTCTGTCCGTGAACCTGTGTGATTTGTGTCTACTGTTGATTTGTATTGTGTTGTTGTTGTGTTGTGCCAATTCCCTCTGTTGTAGGTTGTTGTTGTTGTTGTGTGCCAGCGCCGGCTCGTTCCCTTTGTGTGGCCCTCCGTACACTAGCTGTCTCTGTAGCCACATCTGCACATTTCTCCGGTTCTTCCCTGTACTGTATTTGTACTCTCCCCTTCATTGCAATATTTTTTCTTATCTGCAGACCACCTATATTTGTTCCTTGCATTTTCTGCTTAGACTTTGAATCTATGTGTCAGCAGCATCGACTTCTGTGCCATTCAGCTTCTCTGCTCTGTTTTCCTAGACCGCTGTTGTGTTGATGCAGCATCTGTGCCACTCATCTTCGAGAACTACGCAGTCCGCAATCAGCTCTGTCGTCCACTTGTCGTTAGGACATGCGTGAACGCCTGCAGTGGGAGTCTTAGTCAGTGGATACTATGGCTGCTCCGTTTTTTTCTGCCGGTGTCGTGTGTGTGTGTGTGTGTTCACCGTGACCGCCTTTGTGCTTCCACTTTGAGGCGATTTCGCACGATCAGTGGCGTAGGAAGATGCTCGGCTTTGCCCAGTGGGGGCAAACTCCATGCATACAGTAAACAACGTTCACAGTCTTGTCTTCTCGTTATCTTTCTTGAGGAGGGCGGTTGCCCCCTCCCCTTGCCCCCTGGTTCCTACGCCACTGACGATGGGGGAAAGGGTTGATGGAGGGGAAAGAAAACCGAAATACCCGGAGTAAGCCCCCGACGGTGGGTTCTGCAAACAGGTGTCACATACAGACAGCGTCACGAGACGAGATAATTTTAGTTATTAACTAAGTCTAGACTGTGATTTAATATGTTGTTTTGCTCTCTCTCTCTGTTTCTCTCACTTTCCAGAAGCATTCTGAAATTTGAAGATTGTGCAATAGTTTACAAATGAGCTTAATTCATCGAAGAGCCCCTCAACATCAGTATTTTTACACTAGTCTATCAAGAAAAAAGTTGTACAGAACAGTTTAATTCAGCTTCCAAAATCTTCACTGCCATATCAGTCAGGAAGTTGTTAATGAACAAGAAAGGGAGAAGGAGAGCGTGTGTCAACAATCTTAAATGGCATGACATTGTTATTGTTTCATACATATGGGCTACAGAAAAGTGTCAGAATCCAGAAACATTTCAGGGAATTATATATATCGTATACTGTGGCTTCACAAAATTACAAATCAATTCTGAAAAATGAGCGGAACTGTGTGTATATATAAAAACATAGTCACGTGTGAATTACATGCTCAAATGCTCTCACACACATTGTATATATAGATATATACACATAACTACATATAAGCGATTAACTTTATATATACAGAAGTACATACATATAAGCGATTAACTTTAGAAAGTTGCACACCTCCCCTCTCATACATAGAATACATATGAATATATTTAACTACATAAATATAAGTAATTGTCTTTATATATGCATAGCTACATACATATAAGTAATAAACTTTAGAAAGCTGCGCACTCCCGCGCTCACTCTTGCCATATCTCGTGGCGGGCGGAGGGGGTGTGAACCACGAACAAGAGCACCAGATTCACCAGAGCAAGAATATTTAATTATTGTATGTTAACAACTTTGTTATTTTTCAGAGCCTCTTGTCCTGGAGCTAAGAGGGCTGAAGACAAGAAACCTCTGGCAGTGCCCAGACTCATACACACACAAGCGCACACACAAATGCAAACACACAGTTTCGTCTGTCTATCATGAACACAGCAGGCGGCTGGAAAGATGCGAGTCTCGCTCCAACTCTACATCTTGTTCCCAGCACGACGCCTCTTATAGCCGCTTGGCGGAGCTTATCTCAGGAAAACTGATCTGAATATTATTTCAAAGACATAATTTTATATTACTGCTTCCTGGCATCTACCCCGGATGTTGGCGTTTCTGCTTTTCCTGAAAGACGTTTAATTTTCTCCGTTTACAGCACGACGGGTCGCTAACAAGACATGCGCACCACGCTGCCAAATCTTTTCCACGCACTAAGGCCACCACACTACTCTCTCGCCAGATTCCCAAGCACTAACATTACTAACACTTCCAGAGATGCTCACGTAACTGGAGGATTCCTGTGAGTCTTTTCTTTTGAAAAAAAGGACGGTCAGAGAGAAGAAAATGGAAGTTTATTTTTAATGGCAAGAGACAAGAAAAGGGAGGTTTATTTTTATGAGAAGAGAAAAGAAAAGGGAGGTTTATTTTTATGAGAAGAGAAAAGAAAAGGGAGGTTTACTGTGCTGCAGTGTGTGCGCGTGCTTGTGTACGTCTAGGGCTGCGCATACTCTAATAATTGGAGAATGTCCATTGGGAAAAGAACATGTATATGATCTTTACAGGAAAGTATTCCACAGTCTTTTAATCAGAAAGGACGCAGCTGATGAGCACAGAAACTCGTGACTACCAAATGCAACAGCACACAAGAACATCACGGTAGTACGCACCAACACAGGCTTAGAAATGAAAATGATATTGGTGTCCTGCTTAACGTCAACAACTATTTACTATTTTATTCATTGACTATTCTGTCCGCATTACCTCGGGCTTATTGAAGATACCTCAAGGTAGCCCTGTCATTTCATTTGATATAAAATAGTTGGATGTGTAAGCCGTTATTTACTTGGCAACTAAGACATAACAAGCAGCACAGAACAATTCAGGGTATTGCAGGGATAAAAATACAGAAACATTAAACATTATTTTAGATACAACCGTACGAACTGTGTTACAAGATCTAACATATATAAATATAAGTCACAGAGTTAAGACCCAATTGCAGTTTCAGGGTAGGAAATATAAATCATAGCCTTTAAAGACGTAGAACAATGGAAGGAATTAGAAACTATGAAGTGTGACTGTGACTCTCCAGTGGGGTATTTAAAAACGGGGCTAAAACTAATATGTCCAAAAGAAACCGTTTGACACCAGTGGATTGTGGCCGAGGTCTGGGATGGCGCTAACGCCTACGGCATACTATGTAGAAGAGTGTCCAACGGCTGGAGGTGAATCCTTCTTTCATTCAACTGTTGCAAAAGTTTCAGACGACAAGCAGAGCCTTATACCGTCAGTAGTCTGGAAAAGCCTGGATGTTGGAACACCACGACAACCAGTTAATAAGGTTGACAGCTGTGCACAACAGAACCATCACTGCAGAACGTCTGAGAGCAAACCTGAGAATGGCAGCACATGTCAGCCAGAAGACCATCCACAAACGTCTTCATCATTATAATCTGCGTAGCAGAACTGCGGCCGTCCCATTGACACAGACATTCTGACAGACTCGTATGCATGGTGCAGGTGTTATCAGCGCTGGACAAGGCACCAGTGAAGTAAAATGTCTTTACTGACGAGTCCAGGTTCACTCTGGTCCGCAATGATGGCAGATAACGAGTTTGGCGGCGCTGAGGAGAACGATTCGTCGATCTCTGTGAGTTAGGGAGCAAGAGCGGCGGCAGCTCTCTAAGGGTACGGGGAGAAATTTATTGTCATGGCAGATCCCCTCTGTTTATCTTGTTCGTAGTGTAGAAACACGTTTGTACAGCAATGTATCATTGTAATAGGTCATGATGGGTCCAGGTTCGATCCTGCAAGATGACAACAATGCTCCCAATGGTGATCGCATGGTGACCGACTTCTTGCTGTAGCAATGTTACCGGCTTGACTGGTCATCACGTTCACCTGACCTGACTCCCATCTAACACATCTGGGACATCTTGGGACCTTCCGTTCCTGCCAACTCTCCCCCCCCTCTCCACAGACAGCAAGCACAGTCCAGCTGCTCCACTTGTTACAATAGCAGTGACTGGCTTTCTCTCAACCAGTTCTGGTGACACTTGCTTAGTCCACGCAAGGAAGTTACGCTGTGTTGCAAATACGTTTTTACTCTTAAAGTGCACTAACAATTCCTGTGGGTTTTTGATGCGGAGGTTGCGTGGTTTGAGTGCCCAGATCTTGGAAAAATTGGTTTGCAAATTGTCCTCACACTATATTGTCACATATTCAAATATAATACAACATTACATTCGCTTAATGTTTTGTGAGTAGAATATCAGTATAAATAATCCGCTCTTATCTTACTTGTGGTAGTAGCAAAGATACGGTGTTATAGTTGTACTTTCGTGAAAAAAGATTTAATTAAACGGATAAATTTGCTTTCATATTTCAATCTGCAATTCATCAGGCGGTGAAATTTCAGCGTTTTCACGATAAGTAATATAGTTTTTCGGTTGAAAATTAAAACTAGGTGTGAACATATGAAAACAAATATTTCCTAAAGCGCACTATGAATATTTTTTTTCTCTCGATATATCAAGGAATTTTAATTGCTGTACAGTTAATCTGTGATAACAAATTTAAACTGATTAGATGTTGACGATGGGAGATATCTTTTAATCCAAAATTCTATTTTAATATTTTTAATTCACTCATACATTTGTCCACATCTCCTCATTTCAAACTTGAATAGACTGATCTTTCGTAGAATGCGCTACAAGTTTTTTAAGTAGTTAAGGGAAGAGCTACATGTAACTGTAGGAAAGACCAAGATTATCTAACAATGAGATCAAGTAACAGCTATCGGCAGGATACAAGTAGAAGACTTTAGGTTTTCTTCCAACCTCAGAAGTCTGGGCCAGTTCGACTTTGTTTCCAGCCGAAAGCTAACCGCGAGGTACTTGGCACTAAACATGATTAAGACTGACATTAAGTAAACCTTTAAATCTAGTTAAGCTGTGGTGATGACTTTATAAGGAATTCTTTACCTACCTTATGAAACTTCGAAACAGTATTATATTATTTAGTGTGGACTCAGCCTATTAAGTTCAAAGACAGCGTGCGCCTCCATTGTTTGTTACCCTGGTTTCAAGGCTAATTTCCTATATGGTTATACGAGCCTTACCCGTTTGCTGGTGTCAGCGTTTTCTCAGCATCCCGACGAAAGCATGCTGGAATGTGAATGCGACATTTACGAGAAGGAACGTGAGTTTATCTAAAGCTCCACCGGCCTCCCCCTCTACACACACCCACACCACTTCCACTACCCCCTCCCCACCCCACCCAACAGTCTGCGCTGCTTGTCGGACTCCTCGCCTGCCAAAATTTAGCCCTTAAATCGCGATTTGGGCGAAAAGTTATGGTGCGATGGTTACATTTATATTCTCTGATTGTTTTAAAATACCATCGACAGTTCGGGCGAAAATCCACGAGCCATGACTTTATTTCGCGTTTAGCTATAATTTTTGTTTATGCCTACCCACGGTTTCCCACGCTGTGAGATTTGTTTGTTTATTTGTTTGTTTGTTTGTTTGTTTGTTTCCGGGAAGGGTTGGGGGAGTTCCTAATATCAACACCAAACAGTGCCCTAATCGAACGTGCTTTCTTTCGCGGAAAATAAGGACTAGTGAAAATTAGTGAAATACTGCATCAAGTATCATTTAAAAACACGCTCCATTGTTGATGTGTTACAAAAATTGCCCTCGAAATTCTATAATTTTTGTCTCGAAACAGAACCTGGATGTTTAAGAAACGAGTTCACTAGCAGAAAGTTACAACTTGTTCTTTACAAATGATGTCGTCTGCAAATACTAATATTGAAGTTAGCAAAGCAGTGTCAAATACAGATATAGTATGACCTCAAGCAAATCAGAGCTACGGGAATTAGTTTTTGTGGTCTGGTAATCGCTGTTATTCAATATTCAAAGAAGACGGGCAGGTACAATTTCCCCAGTATAACAACAGTCTGTGTTAGAGTCGTATCATGTTTATGTAAATGTTTATGTACCGGCTTCGGTACTACATAACAATAGTGCAGAAGTAGTCCTAACAGTCAGCATTAAATATAGGCAAATTATTTAGGTAAACTTATTTAAATGCAATATAAGGGAATGATATAGTATGAGGTTTAGATCGTATTCTGCAATTGCAGTACTTCGGGAAATAACCATAGCAACACATATTATTGAAAAGACATGCGACCCATGACAAAATGTATGGGTTTCATAGCCTTTCTACAGTACTCATATATTTCCGGCATTCTGTGTTGCTAGGGAAACTGTGAGGACCGTTTGAAGAAGTATTAATATATATAAAATTAGGTTTGCTTATATGCACCAAAACGTTCCCATTTATAATTTCTTTTGTATAATTTGGACATGCTTGTTTTACATAATCTGTGAACATAAACCTTATAGGAAACATTTGTCTATGTTCTTTCATTCTTCTTTTCATTAGCTATGCTGGATGTATTGAATTTACTGTTGACACACATAATTACCACATAAAATTTTTCATTGAACGTTCACTGAAGTTGTATTCTGATACCTGGCTTCATAGCTCTGAGTAAAAAAGAAAGACTTATTTCAACACAAAGTACTTTTAGAAGACGAAACAATTTGTGAGTTATACTTTCCTGGGTGATAACACATCAATATTTGAAAACTACAGTTTGCTTTTGAAAAGAATGATTAAATGAGTCTATCACTGTCCATGTGTTTATTTTAGGAAAGTTTCACATTTTTTACATTCGAAAAATGCAACTTATGAACATTGCATAACTTGAAATCTCTTAGTATTGCTTAAGCTTTACCTCTTGAATATTTGTGTATTTGTAAAACATTAAATATGAATTAATAATTTATTTTTAAAAAGCTTTTGACTGAACACATTTTTGCATAACAAAACTGCATAAAAACTATCTTTCTACAAATATTTCTTACTCTGTAATGTTCTCAGACTTTTAGTCAACTGTTCAGCATCCACATTTTTTTATATGTCATGCTGCTTTCATTGTTACTTTCCCTTGTCCTTTTTTTTTTTACTGTTCCTTTTACTCTTGAAGTAGAAATGCGGTCCTGGGTAATCAGAGTAACAATTACTAGCTCAATACCCGATTATGTTAGTTACTTTGTAAATACCCTATTATGTAAATCTGTTCATCCTGTCTCTGTTATTCACTTAACTTTTGCACTGCTTACGTTTTTTCTTTGTACTGAGTCAAGAACACATCTGCAGGCATTAACGAGTTTTAATGTGTGGACATAATTACTAAGTCCAGTAATTATTGTCATTATCAAAGAGGGGTAGGGGAGGAAAGAGAGAAGAATGAAAAACTTTACAAGAAATTTAAAAAGAGCAACGATAAGCTGCTATTCTCTCTCTCTCTCACACACACACACACACACACACGCACGCACGCACGCACACACACACACACATATTTTAAAAGCTTTTATGGCAAGACAGATATTATCACTGTTCCATGCCTTTTTTTTTTCCTTTCTCCTTTCTTTCTTTCTCTCTCTCTCTCTCTAAAAAACAGTAAACCTCAAAATATTATGTGAGACTACTGCAGAGGTTTGTCAGGCCGGTAAAAGATTTCCTGTCTGAATCCAGAACGTCCGCGGCGACAAAAAAAAAAAAAAAAAAAGAATGTGCAGACAGAAAAAGTGACACGTTAATACCCTGCAAGATCACCGCTACGTGTCGGAAAACTGCACTTGAACATCCCACAAGTGGTTATCAACAGTTAAGTAAAGAGATCTCCAAGTTTTAATTTAAACATTCATGGTTAGCAAGCACTCAGACTCCTGTTTTTTTCTCTTTCTTTCTTTCTTTCTTTCTTTCTTTCTTTCTTTCTTTCTTTCTTTCTTTCTTTCTTTCTTTCTTTCTTTCTTTCTTTCTTTCAATGACACTGCTGTTTAGTTAGAGGGAAATACTGTTAACATTCTTACAAAATATACGGCAGGCAATGAGTGCTTGAGTGAAGTCAAGTTTGTTGGAGCATGATGACTTAAGTTAAATTTGAAGAGAGTATGCTTCTTTTTTCTTATTAATTTCTTCAGTGTTTATACTTGTGAAGTGTTACCTCTCCTTTTGTTTAATTTTATTTTTATTGACACGTATTTAATATCTCTATCATAGTTGTTGGACAATTTTATGAAAACATATTATTGTTTATTTTCACACTTCCTTAAGTCATTCGTGGCATGAGCTTAAGCTTTATGTCTGATAAAGTCTCACGATTTTTCTATCTTGAAAACACACGCATACACATATTAAACATATATTTATACAATATAATATTTACTTCTATCACAAGACCTTCAAACAACGGAACTTACAAATGCTGATGGATTCGTATACTACAGAATCATTATTTACCCAGGTCATGCGATAGCAATTTTCACATCCTGTCCCAAAATAAATTTGTCAAAAAAGTCATCGCAGCTCAGCAGTCGGTGTGGGTGACAGTCGTCATGCACAGCTGGAGAATAAATAATCTGGATCATCAAGACTATAAATCATTTCCCTAAATCTTTCATTCCTAATCGAGTAAAAAGCTTCAGTTTTGCCACCTACAGGGAACAATCTTAGTGGAAAGACGCAGAGGTTGACCGTTTATCGGCGTTATCGCTCATGACACACACTTTATCAGACGACCGTCTCAGGCCCTTGCTGAGGCAGCGGCTCACGTTTCACCGTAGACTTAAAGAAACTGCGCAGCCCAATAGTCGGATTACAGCTCTACGAGCGGCCAACTCCTGCGGGGTTTGGTGGTAGGTTCTCATTCTGTGAAAAAGACACACCTCAAGGCACTGAGCTTTACTTTGAACGGGCGAACTGCCATGAGCCTTCTCGACTTTTCTTCCTCCTTCTCCCCCCTCCCCACCACCACATATAGACACAGGGCAGCTAATATCCATCACAGCGATTTCTTTCCTCTGTATTACAGTTATCTCTGTATTTTGAATATTGTTTCTAAGGTTCCCTTTAAGATTGCACTTTTTCAAAAGGTAACAGAGGTACTGCTTTGAAATAAGTAATCTTGACTGTCTCAGTCAAAAGATATTTTTTTTCTAAAATCTTTCTCTGACCAACGTCCACTTGAAGTTAAAAAAAGGAGCACACAGACAAAAGCTAGTAAGATTAATAGGAAACGAAATGACAGAGATAAGTAGAGAGATAGTGAAGGGCAAGAACATATATGTTTTAAGAGATTCAGTGGTTTGAATTAAATCTGAATAAATCTTAAAATCAGATACTGTCAGAGGTGTTGACTGTTTTGATATAGGGAAAGTTTTGCTTTGGTTTATAGAATTATAGTTTACATTCAATTTATCAGTTCTGAAGAACCACAAGCTGTCATACAAAAACATGAAGGATACAGGTTTGGAACCTACAGCAGTTTAAGCTCGGTTCAGATATGTCGACCCTGGTGTGGGAGACGATGGAGACACTATTTAAATGCTCACACTAGGGAAGCAAGAATTGGAAAGGAATACCCAAAGGAAACAGTCAACGTTTGATGGACGAGCGTAGGTGTGCATCTAGTTTCATTTCAGCTTTCTTCACAATCTCTTATGAGCAAAATCTTTACAGCCTCCGGAAAGACAATAATAGATAGGTTTAGTCAGAGTCTACTTACTCAAGCTTATTATTAGTTGGTTTTTAAAAAAAACCCACATGCGAGCACAAATGTGTATCCAGAAATGTCGATGTTTTCTTTCCTTCAGCCCTCCCTTAGGAACAAAACCTTCGCGCTTTGACAAAGCTTGGATAAGGCTAATCGGTCAAAACAGGTGAGATGGAGTCACGTTTGTGAGGAGAAACTTGCTGACTTGACCTGGGTGAGGACGAGCACTAAGCTTGATGTGGGAACCATTAAACTGGTTTCATGTCAGCTCCACGAGCTGCTTCTCACTTCTTGAACCACTGTTATTGTAGCATCTCTTGGCCAGACGTGTACCCAGTTACAGAAGCCAGGTGTGCAGGAAAGTCGTCAATGTAGACTACAACGTCAAACAACTCTTCCTTTCCCACACACAAAGAACTTTTCTTCTACCGGCATGCTTCTCGGGCACATTTCGAGATCGTGTCTAGGCAACATTTTCTCTTCCATTCTTGAATGATCGTGTGTATGTGTGTGTATGTGTGTGTGTGTGTGTGTGTGTGTGTGTGTGTGTGTGTGCGCGCGCACGTGTAAGACTGTGTGTATAAATGTATATGTTGTACGTGTACGAGAATGAGTGCCATTTGTGAGACTGCGTTGACAGTCTTTTCAAAATGTTGAGCTTGTTTTGTGGAATTCTAATCATAATTAGAATGCACTAAATGATGGCTACAAGACTACAGATGCTACTGCTACGGTTCTATCAGGCTGCGCGACTGTTTCGTGTTATAGTACCATTTTGTATTTATCACCATAAATTGTAGAGCTTTATAATTTACAGTATCTTTGCAGTCTATGTGCATTTTGATCTACTTTTTTACGGCAGTTAAATCGTTGAGAAATGAAGAATCACGTCGTAGTCAGTGTTTATAGTAACGTTCGTGGTAACGAAAATCATAGCTAGCCCTTTGCAAAAATCCTTAATTTCTCATTTCGCCTACATGTCTCTCCAGCTATTCTAATATTAAAATAATTTTCATATTATTGAAACTAAAAATATTTCAGTTTATATGTTTATTTAGTGCACTAAAACAAGTACGCGTGCACGAAGTAAAAGTGATTAATTTTCGACATTACAATGATGATGCGTTCACATATGTTCGCAATCATGCAGACAAATACTGGCTGACAGGTACTGGAAGCTGTGCGTTCACATGTGAGCTGCTGCGTGTGAACTGAAATTAATCAGTTAGTCAGTAACTAAGAGCTGGTGCTATTTCCTCGATATCCTCGGAAAAGCGTTACTATGCCAAAACTTCCGTAAACCATTTTGACTGCCCACAGAGGATTATTTTTGCATACAATCATTTGGCAAAAACTGCAAAAGCATTTGTACTAGAAAATTGAATTTTGCAGGTTTTGCAAAAGGAATCTTAAAAGTATACACCTGCCAACACAGGGGCTGCAAACATTTTAAATATGTAAGGTTCGATCTTATAGTTCATAATATTGCGTAGGTTGAAACAATGGCGTGTCGTTATGATTTAAATTATGATAAGACTTTAACAAACTGCGTTTGGTGCAAACAAATGAACGCGTAAGTACTTTGAGGAATAAAACCTCAAATTGGGTGTTCAAAATGCATGGGGAATAAGGAGCCACCAATATTAATCGAGATGATTCATAACACAACTTAGCTAACATATCAATCTGATTAATGGTAACATTCATTTCTGTTAATGTAGGACTTACCGAGTCTGTTCTACGTTTATCACTCTTGTCTCTCTCCTTGTCATGTGATGGTTTTTTGCTGAGTTCTGCCTTAAAGCCTTCTGCTAGCTCTGGGTCGTCCTTAGCCAGAACGTCCATGAGATATGCGATGTAGGATGTGGCCAGTCTGAGAGTCTTGATTTTGGACAGTTTAGTGTCCGACGGGACGTTGGGGATACAGCCCCGCAGTTGGGCGAAGGCGTTGTTGATGCTAAGAGTCCTGCGGCGCTCCTTCTTGTTAGCCGTCACTCGCCGCTTGATGCACCGCACGGGAATTCCGTTCTCGTACTGGATGAAAGATGTGTACTCCGCCGGTGAGCCCAGCGGGTACCCGCCATCCATGGTGACGGGAAGAGGTTCTTGTCCCGGTCCCAGCATCCAGTTGGGAAAGTACCCAGCTGCTGCGGCGGCGGCTGCATGATCCGGATGGTCGCTGTAACGCATCTGATGTGGGTACTGGGAATAGAAGTCTGCCGGGTGGGGGTGGGGTGGGTGATGATGAGGATGGTGGGTCATAGGTCCTGGGTGGGGATAACCCTGTGAGTATCCTCCCACGCTTAGACTCATTTTTGAAGTCAACACTGTTTACCGAATATGTTTGATTGTAAATTGTACTTGCTGTTTGCTTCTTCTTTCTCATACAGCATACATATGTCCAGCCACTCATAAATCTTTTTTCTAACCTCCAGCCTCTATTTTGTAAAGGCGTATGAAACGCTATGCGATGTATAAATACTCGTTACACCACTAGAATCACTCTGCACGTTGCCAGCACCTTTCCTAGAAACGACCTAGCTCGAGCACAGCTGAAAATATTTACAACTTGCAACGAGTCGAAGATTCTAAAAAAGAAGTGTGAAATATCAGAATGACGCACAAACTGCTCAGCTAAAAATGTGTCACAGCAGCGGGTCCGTCGGTCGAGACTGGTTCACAGAGCCCTAAAACGATGGCGATGAAGAGGGAAGACTTGTGACCTATTACGGTGACACCACTTTGGTCTGCTTTTCCTCTCGCGGAACCTACGTTAAGCAGCATGCCACAGTTTGGTGCCAGGCCAGTTCCTCGATGAATGAACTTCCTGGCGTTGCAGGCGACACACCTCCACGTGCCAACTGTCCCGCTAGGCGCCGGCTGGGGGGATAAGCGCCATTCTCACAGACAAAATTCTCACTAAAAGAACAACACCGATCTCTGACGTCAGGCTCGCGATGTCACGATAATTAACCAATAGGAAAATGGCATCGTAGGAAGCGCAATTTGGATAATGGTTCTGGCCACGCCTCCTGTTGCATGCAGCCGCGCCCCCCACGCTGTCGATCTGTCAATCACGCATGCTAACCGTTCTTTTTTCCGGCCCGCGCATGGTTGGGAGCGCACGCGCTTCTCAGGCGCCGCACGCGGGAATTTCTCGCGAGATTTGTTCTGGTCGCGTGAATTGTATGGCATTAATGCCTCTCTAGCCTGATAACGGCTGCAGGACCACGGCCAGTACCAGAAAATTGGGGGAGAGCAGAAGGGGAGGCACACGGCCCTGCAACTGCCCAGCAATTTTGATCTTCGGTGTTTCTACGAAGCATGCAACAGCCGATCTGTTCCTCGTTTCCAGCAGACGCTGGCACACGGCGACATAACAATTCAACAACTTTTTCTGGCCTGTAATAAAAAAAGAAAACACAAAAAGAATGGTTTCGCCGTCGACGATTATCATCTTACAAACACCTTTCGCACAGAGACATGTAGCGGAGTGGGTAGGAAGGGCGAGTTGGTGTCAGGCGAGCACGACGGGAGGAGGAGGAGACAAAAGGATGCCGGAAACAAGACGGGGAGTCTAAAAGAAGCGAGATCAGATCAACTAGACAACAAAGATATCCACTGGATGGAAATTCCGAAACCAAAACTAGCCACACAATCTAAATGCTTGTGATGAACTTGATAAAAATGGGTACGTTGACAGTAATCTTGTACATATTATATGCGGTAATCGTGTAACCACGGGGTTTGATGTAATATGTTCGCAATACAAAAATGTTCACTTACTCAAGCTGAGAAACGCTAGTGTAATTAGCATCTACTGCACACACAAAAAACAGTTACAGTTATTTATAATGGAACACCACACGAGTGGGAGGAAGAGGAAGAATAGAAGCTTTTATCAATTTTTACACATTTTCTCGCATAAAGTGTTAGGGTTAATGTTCGTAACAAATTTGGAATCTTTTCAAGTCCCAAAAAGTCGTGACAATCATTATTTACTGTCTTATTTTTAATTCAATAATTAGAATCGAATAATCTGCTTGTTACAAGATATTTTAATATAAATCCTTCAGAAATAATACATTGTGGTAAATAGTGTATGAAAACAGCTTCGTTTAAGAAAATATAGGTAATTCAACGCTAACTGCACATTTTGTAGTATCATGAAATAATCGATCAGTATTCTAAACTGTTTCGTTCACTATGTGTAGCAAAGCAGCATGCAATATGTGATAATGTCAAACAGTAAATTGATTTTTATTACCTTTTATAATCTGCTTTATCTGATAAATCTTATGTTCTCGTCATTCTCCGTCAATCTCTTTTGATAAAACTAAAACATAATCCGTGTCTCCGACAAAGTGACTTCATAATTCAGTAGATTTTAAAAAAATTTAAGCTTCTAGACAAAAATAAAAAACTTGCACTACGAAGTCGGCACTGATAAAACTTAGAAAATAAAGAGCAGCATAAGAAAAGTCTCAGCTACTGTAAACACCAAACTACTAGCAGAGATAAAAGAGTCTGCATTCCAGGGACGCAGAGCTACACCCAGTGAAAATGATCCAAAATAGAATAATTAAGGAAAATCAAACTGAAAAATGTGGAAATTATCTATTCCCTGTGTAAAAACAAATCGAGATCGCTCGATGCAGTCTCATTAGTCGTTCTATGTGAAGAGCAATGCTGGAAGATCACGCCTAATGTTAAAGGCGAACTGGAGGTTTTCCATGCAATATATATGAAAAGAGTTTTTAAGCTCAGATTTTGAAGCCATAAAGTGGCTTCGATACAGAGCTGTAACGTACAGTAGGTCAACCGGTCATATTAAAAATAGTACATCGATGGAGATTCTTTGGCCATTAGACTCTCTCCTCCCCCACCCCCCACATAACTCATTTGTAGGGAAAGCGCTCTGCTGAGCACCTTAAAAAAGAGACAAGCTGGCGGCAGGTATACAGAGATTTGAGAGGACACAACGTGAACTCGAGAGCTGGGGCTCGACCCCTACAATCTGCCCCTAATACAACAGCTGATAGACTCACACAGCGCTTCCTTGCTAACTCCTCAAGAACAGGTGATGTACGAAGTACTAACGAACTAGCGAACACCACATATTTATCGGTCATGGGGACACACACACACACACACACACACACACACACACACACACACACACACACACACATGCACACACAACGTTACATGCAGCAGCCCTGGAAGTATACCGTTTGGAAATCAATTGCTCTCTTCCCTCTTCCCCAAACGAAAACTGTGAATCGAACATTTCAAACATGTTATGAAGTTGTTTTCATTCATTTATTCATTCATTCCATTAACATGTGCTGCTCCACTTGGACTGGGGTAAAAGGGGGACTGGATGGATTCAGAAGCTGACGAGACATTTTTTCTCTCATCAAGCCGAGTTTATGTTTCGCACCTCTAAGGCAGGGTAGAGACTTGTACAGCATTACATATTTGTGCTAAATCTCCCTCTTGTAATACGGATTTGCGCCTTTCTAACGTGCAGCTGTCTTTTTTGACAAGTTGGCTCCCTGGTACTTGCATCTGTTGACTTTCTAGAGCTGTTCTCCGTCCAAATAATAATAACCAAAATAATAATAATATAGCGCCCCAGCACCATCCGGATTCAAAGCGCTTTACACAAGTACGCAGGCGCACGCAGTACTAAATGAAAACACAGGCGGACACTACACAATGGCCTGCTAGCCGTGTAAGCATGACTCTTCATACACAAACACGCGCGCCCACAAACACGCACACACACACACACACACACACACACACACACACACACACACACACACACACACACACACACACACACACAGTGGATGAAACGGACAACCCGGAGAAGAATTACCGACAGTCACCCTGTAGAAGGCGTCACATCCAAAGTATGTCGTAGCCGAGATACGAACTCACATCACATGATTCTCACTGTCGTGGTAGGCGCTTTAACCACTTTAACCCCAACGAGTGTCCTATGTGCGCCTGCTCTGTTTACCTGCACCACGAGGATAGCCTTTTATCCTTCCCAAGAGTGTTCTTTACATGCTTTCTCCTGGCCTAGTGAGTTAGTACGCTAGTCCAGCCTTAGAGAGCAGGAAAAACATCAGAAATGCAGTGCGATTCAAAAGTGGAAAACTATAACAGATGAATGAAAATAAACGGGTGGAGATAAAACGAAAAGATTAGGAAAAAAGCAGAAAGAGAACACGAGAACATGTGTGTGTGTGTGTGTGTGTGTGTGTGTGTGTGTGTGTGTGTGTGTGTGTGTGTGTTATTTCAGCACCATGATTATTGTGCCAGTAATGTAAGGGTTGTCTACGATTCTTTCCCTACACTTTCTCTCTGTGTGTGTGTGTGTGTGTGTGTGTGTGTGTGTGTGTGTGTGTTCATGTATAAAAAATGATGCTTACTCGGCTAGCAGGCCGTTGTGTGGCGTCCGCCTGTTTTATTTAGTACTGCGTGCGCCTGCGTGTATTTGTGAAAAGCGCGTTGAACCCGAATGGTGCAAGGGCGTTATATTATTATTATATTTGGACAGAGAACAGTGCAAAATCCGCATTACAAGAAGGAGATTTAGCACAGCAACATCATCAAATGTGTAATGCTGTACAAGTCCTCATAGTTTCTACTCTGTTTTAGGGGTACGAAACGTAGAATCGGCTTGATGAGTTAGGATATAATTCTATGCATTAAACAACTATTCTGTTTGTGTATAAATAGTAAAGAAGTCATGTACTAACTAGAAATTAAAAAGTCGTCCTGAAGCGCGCAGTACATAGCACTGGAGATGGGTGGGGGGGGGGGAGAATAATGTCAAAGTTAATTTTTCAAAGATACGCGGTTGACATAATGTAAATAAAGACAGTCGTGGAACCTGGAATAAATTTCTCTTTTTCTTGCCAGGCAAACCGATCAAGTCTCCAAGAAGTATGAATTTATCTGGCATTCTTCTTCCAATCAACCAGACTACCACCATCTTTCTCTCTCTCTTCCTTTTCCTCCCTTCTCTCAGCCTTTTTCTTCCAGTCCTCGACTGATCAAGAACCTTGGCGCCAAACGCTAACAGTTAGTGCCCGCTGTGTTGATATTATGAGATGGACGGCCTCCGTTATTTGTGTATCTTACCTTTCGACCAATGCTCCTGAATAAGAATGGAGATAGCTTATGGAGGCTCAGCTAGCTAAAGCCCCTACCTCTATTTCATTTCCGAAACTATTCCTTTCTTAACTGCATGCCTCTGACCTCAAGATCATTCAAATCACACACGCGCGCGCGCGTGTGTGTGTGTGTGTGTGTGAGAGAGAGAGAGAGAGAGTGAGCATCCAAGCGTACGTCTGCACGGTGCTAACAATATGTTTTTACAGCTCTTACGATTTTTTTTAAGTTGATCATCTCATCCTATAGTTGCGATACCGGGAAAGTGGACAGCAACGGCGTTCAGTCCAAAGGCTTGCATACTCGTCGGTTCTATTCCCATGTGACGAAGTGTGCTTCTGCCCCACACACAGTTGGTCCAATATGGAATGCCTTCCAGATGCCTACACAAGTGGGATCGAACACTACACCTGTATCGTCACTGTGAAACCTCACCCTTTTACCCACCCACCCCCTTTGCTCGCAGATGTTGTCCCTTACATCCATTAAGCATGTCTAAAATGCAGTTGCCTCATCTTTTCATCGGTGATTACAATGTTGGCATGAGTCGATGTTAACCAGATTTTATAAGCTGCAGCTGCCTATTACGTAAAGCAACATTTTCTCTGCTTCACTTTCACTTGAGTTCGATTCAATATTCCTTGTTGGAACAATTTAGTCCACTTAATTGACTCAGTAAACGCCTTGTTCATCGTCTTTACGTGTTGTATTACATGAGGTAGACTGCCGCCGTAAACAGCTAGACTGCTAGAGCAAGCAAACTGTGAATAGCTACCCAACGGAGGTGTTAATGATGTCTGGACCGTGTCGATGACTACGCCGTAGGGCTCGATAGTAACACCTGAGGGACAGACAGTAACACCTGGCTGGCGGGAATTACGAGCGTGACAGGGGCCAGAATAACTCTTTCTCGTCCACCCTGCCACCTGTATGTGGGGCTAGTTGTCAAAGAGTGTGTGGTCTTCCTCTTTCCTCTTGGCTGAAGGATGCTGGGTGCGTGTGGGTCCAATGGCGAGCGAAGGAAGAAAGCGAACAAGAACATCGCAGGACACTTACGGGCATGACGTCTGTGCGCATGGATCAACACCGATACATCTGCAGCATTTTTCACCGCCATGGGATTTTTCTTCGAGAGTAAGACTCTAAGCCAGGAGGGTAAATTCGGGAGAAAGTCGGAACACTTGTTTAGATAATGTTGAAGCAAGGCTCTGTCAGTGACGACGGGTCGTCAGGACTGCTAGCTGTCGTGAAAATTCCAAAATTCAGTAACGCGACCAGTCCTTGCGCTACAGGTAGAAGCTGACACGGTTGAAAGTAGGAACATTTCTTTTGTCAGAATTCTTTCCTGTGCATTCAGCATGGGCACGTGAATATCCTATGTGCGTTCGGACTTGAAATTTGATATTTTCTGTACAACTTGTATTGTTGGAGACGCTATACTCTTGCAGCTGTTTATAGGAGTAAACAACTGTCAAGCCCATAATATGACATCCCACGCGGTTTTTCACCTGAGGGAGACTTGAATAGTTAAGAGAAATCATCTTCATTTATTTCCTCATAATTCACGTTTCTCATTGCGATTTTAAGGCATTGATTAGCGATATGAAAGAAATCTTTGGATAATGATATGTGTAAGCACTCATTAAAGACCAACCTGAACGTTTTGCGTTTTTTGCCGATATCGGTAGATACAGGCGATATAAACCTAACCTGTAAATTGCAGCCTCCAAAACCCATCCGTTAATTAATTATCCGCTAGCAAAGTACGCGATTCGAACCTGCGATCCACGAGCTCAATCAGTTAACAGTGTACTACGTACTGCACCATTCACAACATTGGCAGCCGTCAACACCAAACAGAGAGAGAGAGAGAGAGAGAGCGACAGTTGAGATTATTTTGGACGTTAAAGTCTGCTTTTCTCGTGCTAAAGTAGCAGTTTTTCAAAACCACGTGAAATAGACTTTCAGCGTCCGAATAACCCGAGCTGTCGCTCATTCTCTCTCTCTGTTTGGTGTTGACGGCTGTCAGTGTTGTGAATGGTGCACTAGTGTGACGTAGTACATTGTTAGCGACGCTTGTTGATCGTAATTACGAATCGTAGCGGATAATTAATTAACGGATGGGTTTTGGGGGCTAAAATTTACAGGTTAGGTTTATATCGCCTGTATCTACCGATATATGAAAACTTCGAAAACCATTCAGGTTGGTCTTTAAGCTCTTAAAGACCAACCTGAATGGCTTGCGTTTTTTTGCAAATATCGGTTGATATAGGTGATATAAACCTAACCTGTAAATTTCAGTCTTTAAAACACATCCGCTAATTAATTATCCGCTAGCAAAGTACGCGATTCGTACCTGCGACCAACGAGCGCCGCTAACAGTGTACTATGTCACACTAGTGCACCATTCACAACATTGACAGCCGTCAACACCAAACAGAGAGAGAGAATGATCAATTTGGTCTGTGCGTGTTTGATTTAGATGATTAACTCATTTGGTGAGGTGATCAGTGGCGTAGGAAGATGCTCAGCTTTGGGGGGGGGGGAGCTCCATGCTGACAATGAATGACGTTCCCATTCTTGCCTTCCCAGCATCCTTTTTTTGGGAGGGGGGGGGGCGGCTGCCCGTCCCCCCGGTTCCTACGCCACTGGTGATAAGGCTGGAACGATATGGTCTTGGGGTGAAATGACCGGCCTGAAAAAGTCTACAACTCGATCATGAGATTATAATAGCTTTTTTTCACAAACCGCAGCAGAGGTTAAATGAGCAAAAGAACGATCTCCATAGAAGCGAACATTTTTCGAACAGCAGGGATAACTGTGACAAACTATAGAAAGGAAAGAAAAAATGCACGGCTTTAAAAAAACAAAAAACAAACGCTGCAGGTTTGATTGACAGTGTAATGATAAGAGTTATCCCGGAGGGACATCCGGGGCTTTATGTACATTTAAGTGACGTCCAAGATGGCGAGTTAGCTTATTGCTTTTGTTACGATTAAACACAGTATTCATCAAGATCCACAGTGTCTTGTGTTGGTCGGCTGATAGCACGCAGCACGATACATGGTGACAGAAGTCGGGATAGATATATATAACAAAGAATATCACAAGCTGCTAAATGGCTCCGTTTAGAGCACCAGAACAATTTAATTTTTCCCAGCCAGCCTCGTGGCCTGAGTGGAAGCAACGATTTCAGCGTTTCAGATGTGCATCAAAACTAGACAAAGACGAGGAAGCAGTTCAGGTCAGTGCCTTGATCTACACTATGGGCAACGACGCAGAACGCATTTTCATCTCTTTTGGTCTCGATGCACGACAGCAGCAAGATTACGACACTGTTGTGGAAAAATTCGATGAGTATTTTGTTCCAAAACGCAATATCATCCATGAGCGTGCACGATTTCACGCCAGAAATCAGAAAGCAGACGAAAGTATTGAAGAATACGTTAGAGATTTGTACGAGCTCGCTGCAAAGGCAGAAGTAAGATACAAAGATGAAGCCATCAGAGATCGCCTCGTGCTAGGGATCCTCGACAGAGACTTGTCCGAAAGATTACAATTAAAGGCAGATTTAACACTGCAAGACGCCATCTTGCTTGCCCGCCAATACGAACAAGTGAAAGCACAGCTTTCCGACCAACGTCGCACAAATGTGGACGTAGTACAATCCAAGAAAAGTGTCGCTAGTACTAGTAGTCAGTGCAAAGGTGCAACTGGCAATTCACGCGGCTTCAGTGGTCGTCGTCGTGGTAGAACAGAAAGGAGCGACCCTGCATCGTCAGTAGTTAAAAGCTGTACTGAGTGTACTCGTTGTGGCAGGTGGCACGGTAGCTCATGTGTTTGCCCAGCTCAGGGAAATAAGTGTAACAAGTGTGGTAGGCTTGGACACTTTGCTACAGTGTGCAGAACAAAGTTAGTGCAGGCACTTAAAGAGAAACAAGTAAAGGAACATTTTGTAGGGACTTTGTGCAGTGACAGTAGAGAACCACCATGGACAACTGTACTACAGTTTGGCGGTTGTGATGTCAAGTTCAAAATTGACACAGGGGCAGATGTTTCTGTCATCTCATCAACACAGTTCAAAAAGTTGTCACCGCGTCCCAAGCTATTAAAGACCAATGTAGTCCTAAGGAGTGTAGGAGGAGTCCTGAAGTGTGATGGACAGTTCACTACTACAACAAGAGTTCATGACCAGCTTCATGTACTGAGAGTGTTTGTTGTGCAAGCAACCACTGAAAATCTGCTTAGTAGAGAAGCAGCATCCAGACTAGGTTTAGTGAAGAAGATAGAGACTGTGAATGCTTTATTTGGTAAACTTGACAAGACACCTGTGCAGTGTCCACCAGTCAAAATCATCTTGAAAGAAAACATTGAGCCATACAGTGTTCATGCAGCAAGGAGAATACCAATACCATTGCTGGACAAGGTGAAGGAAGAATTAAAAGAAATGCAGGAAACAGGGATTATAGAGGAAGTAACAGAGCCAACAGATTGGTGCTCTCCCATTGTGCCAGTAATGAAGAAATCAGGTAGCATACGTATTTGCGTTGACTACAAGAAACTCAATACCGCAGTGAAGCGAGAGCGGTACACCTTGCCTACACTGGAAGATATCTTACATAAGCTCTCTGGATCAGCAGTTTACAGCAAGCTGGATGCAACATCAGGGTTCTATCAGATTCCCCTTGATCCAGATTCTGCAAAACTTACTACATTTATCACTCCATGTGGGAGGTATTTCTTCAAGAGATTACCATTTGGCATTTCATCAGCTCCAGAGATATTCCAGAGAACCATGGAGACTATCCTAAAGGATGTACCCAATATAATCTGCTATTTTGATGATATCCTTGTTAATAGTGAGAATGAACAAGCTCACGAGAAACATCTTGAGAGAGTCATGAAAACACTTGCCAGTGCTAACCTGAAACTCAACTATGAGAAATGTGAGCTCAGGAAGCATGAGATTGAATTTTTGGGTCATAGAATCAGCAAGAATGGAATTTCACCAGACCCAGGAAAGGTTGAAGCAATAATTGCCATGCCAGATCCAACTAATATACCCAAGTTGAGGAGGATGCTGGGCATGTGCAACTTCTTAGGGCGGTATTTGCCAAGTCTGTCTACAGTACTTCAGCCACTGACGCAACTGCTGGGGAAGGATCGAGAGTGGAGTTGGGGCTCAATGCAAGTCAA
Organism: Marisa cornuarietis; assembly: GCA_004794655.1. Classification (NCBI taxonomy): domain Eukaryota; kingdom Metazoa; phylum Mollusca; class Gastropoda; order Architaenioglossa; family Ampullariidae; genus Marisa; species Marisa cornuarietis. Next base: position 738,482 of record SMMW01000551.1, on the reverse strand, counting down.
AGCCATGGCTGACGTGAAGAAACTGCTTACTTCAGCACCAACGCTCGCATTCTACGATCCAGCAAAGACTACAATTGTCAGCGCAGATGCAAGTAGTTATGGCATTGGTGGCGTGTTGCTACAGCAGCATCCTGAAGGTCTCAAAGCAGTGGCATATTGTTCAAGAACATTGACTGCTAGTGAATGCAGATATGCACAGATAGAGAAAGAAACACTGGCAGCAGTCTGGGCTTGTGAAAAGTTCAGCAGATACTTGATTGGTCTTGACAATGTTCGACTACAGACTGATCACAAACCTATTGTGCCACTAATCAACAATCGTGACTTGCAAGATACTCCTATCAGATGCCAACGCATGTTGATGCGCCTCATGAGATTCAGCATCACCGCAGAGTATGTGCCAGGGAAGAAGCTTGTCATTGCAGATGCTCTATCCCGAAGTCCTCAGTTAACCACTGCCGAATCTGATGTTATAACACTTTCAGAAGATGTTGAGGCATATTTGAGCAGTGTAGACATTTCATGGTCATGTGCAGCTTCAGATAAACGTCTGAAAGAGATTGCAGAAGAGACAAGAAAAGACAGACTGATTCAAGCAGCAATTCGCTACACTAATGAAGGCTGGCCAAAATACGTTACAGATGTAGAAGATAATCTTCGTGACTATTATGCAGTGCGCATGGAACTTAGTGTGCACAATGGTCTCCTTACCAGAGGAACACGCATTGTTGTGCCAGCACCACTTCATGATGATATCCTGAAGAGGATACATGAAGGTCATCAAGGAATCAGTAAATGCAGAGAGAGAGCAAAAGCAGCAGTTTGGTGGCCAGGTATCAATGACAAGATTGCAAGAATTGTCGAAGAATGCAGACATTGCCAGAAGAAGAAACCTACACAGAACAAGGATCCTTTGATACCGACAGAATTACCACAGCGTGTATTCCAGAAGTGTGCTCCAAGGTCATATATTGTACAAACTCCAAGAGGCAGTTTGCGACGCAACAGACGTCATCTCAGAAGGTCAATAAACTTCGAGCCGGAGCAGTCCAATTCCAAACCCAGTCCTGTCCAAAATGACTTTTCCCTGTATTTTTCCCGAGTCCCAGTGACAGGTGAACCAGAGACAGCACTTCATGTTAGTGATCCAAGTCAAGGTCCAGAATCGACATCTAATAAAGGTGGTCCTGCTACAGAAGCCAGACATGGTGCTACTCCAGATCCAGGAGATTCCCATCCCAGTAGCAGCTCTGCACCTAGAATGACTCGAAGCGGCAGAATAATCACCCTGCCTGCACGTAACAAAGACTGATCATTATGTTTTGAATATTGACTAGAGAATAAACATTCTCCCCATCAGTTGAAGAATCTCAAGGGAGGGGAGATGTAATGATAAGAGTTATCCCGGAGGGACATCCGGGGCTTTATGTACATTTAAGTGACGTCCAAGATGGCGAGTTAGCTTATTGCTTTTGTTACGATTAAACACAGTATTCATCAAGATCCACAGTGTCTTGTGTTGGTCGGCTGATAGCACGCAGCACGATACAGACAGCAACATTTTGAAAGTCTTGGTACAGTAGTCTCAGTTATTATTCAAAACAATATATTGTGCCAAAGTCGAGGGCTTAACTTTAGGAACGCAGACTGAATCAAGTTTAGTCAGCTGAATATTCGATAAACGATGGATCAAATATCTGGACCCTGACCTTTTGTAGAATAAAAATCTCTGAAAGTGAAAGGAATTGTTAATCCCGATGAGCATCACGCTTTGTCGAAACTTGAGACGTCCTTCGTCTGCTGCAAATGTTCACGTCCACATTAGTTGCATTATTTTCATTTACTCTGCTAAAAAATTTCACGAGAAACAAGGTCAGGCATGAATGAGACTGCTAACAATCTTTCGACAATTTGTTTTGTAGTATACACAGATTGTTGAGAAGCCATACACGTAACGAAGAGCCTACAACAAAACCGCACAATGTCACATGCTTTAAATGACCAATGAGATTAGCGTTGACGTTCTCTTTCTATCCGCATGTTGAAAGCAATGATTGGTTCGAACCGCCAGCAGACAACAAAATGGCTGACAAGTGAGTCGCTTTTTCGGACGTAGAAAATGTTTGAGCCTTTAAAACAAATATTGGACTGAACATAAAATTACTGACTAAAGTATTTTATTTTATTAAGGAAGTTATATATGTAGGTGAACTTATTAGTTTATAGTTATAGGTTTTGAACGCGTAACATTTCGTGCTTCTCAACAATTTATATTGTAAATGAGATGAATACGAAAGATCGACACAATTTGAAGGATATATAACAAGTTGCGACCGCTATTTCAGAAGATACATTATGCTCTTTTAGAGGCCTTTACTTGCATTCTGTACATTCAGTCTTCTAAAAGTTTCTTTTGTGAACATTCACTTTTTATTCACTGCACACAACATATATGTCATTCAGAAACATATTTCATTCTTGACATATAAAAGTTTCTTGACAGGAAATAAACTTATACACAATTCAATTTTTTAAGAAACAAATCAAAATCTTTATTTTATCATAACACCTTAATTGTTAGATTGATTCAATATAGTAGCCAGCCTGTAATGTTAAGCAATAAATCAGTCATATGTCAAAATAGTATCTCATGCATGGACAACATTATCATTAAAGCATGTATGTTTTCTGTTTTCCCACCCCTACCCCCGGGTAGCTGTTTATCCCGGGAAAGTCTTCGCATAGCAGTTAAAGCAAAGGCCTGGTCACCCTCACAATATGAATGGCTTCTGGCAGCTCAATCTATACAGCCTGAGGAAAAAGAACGTATTGGACGATTTGTTTTTAAGAGGGATGCCAAACTGGCTATGGTGAGTGCGCTTCCTTGTCTAAGGTCAATGCATACATCATGTGATAAAGGAATACCTCAAAATGCATGACCACTCTCACGAAAGCTCTTGAAACATAGACATCATATGATGGATAGATGGATAACCATGCAGACAAGTCATAAAAGGCAAACATGAAAGACGCTAAGAGAAATCGGGGAAGAAAAAGTAAAGATTGAGAGTTCTTTGAATCTACAGAGAGGTGAACTAGTCAATAGACCAAAAAAGTAAAAGATGGGATTGGAAAATTGACTAGCATCATGTAGATTGTTAGTATGAGTAGTGCTTATGGAGCAGATGTGTTTTGGGTGTCTGTTTAAAGATTCCGATGTTGGCTAGGTAGCAGGTATGGAAAGGGAGAGCACGGTAACTAAAAATACAGTGACCATATATTGTTCTGGTGACAGGGATAGTGAGGGTGTGGTTATCAGACAAAGAGCAAAGTTGTCTGGATCTAGAGGGGGAGAGAAGTTCAGAGAAGTAGTCAGGGCAGAAGCCTGCAAAAAAATTAAAACAGACAGCTTGTTTCAAATGTAATAACAGATAGGTAGCCAGCGCAGAAAATGCAGGAGAGAAGTGACATGGTCTTGTTTCATATGTGTGCTAAAGTATGTGCACATATTTGCAACTGCAGATATGACAATAACATTAGTAAATCTGTAGAAGGAAATTTTGGTGTGGGGTCATAAGCCTTTGCTGCATAAGACAAAAGGTAAATACAATAGATAAAGTATGTCAAGGTACAGGCATGCAGCTCACACACTCCCTTCGTACACTACTTGAGTATCCACCCCTTTCAACACATGTTTAAAAGTGACACAGCAATAAAAAGCCTGCAAAATATCAATTAACTTACTTCTTTAGTGTCTGCAGACAGTATATCATGGAATGGCACTTGAACAGAGTTTACTTGTTTAATAAAGACAAACTTGTTGTCAGCTGTGGTGCCCAAGTAATTGTAGACATCCTTTCACATCTAACACCAAATTGGGGACAAAAGTGGGATGCCATCTAAAGTCTATCAATCAGTCTTCTCTGTGCCATCTGGCACATGAAGTGAAAATAAGAGACCTCTATCTGGTTTTGTCTGCTGCTGCTGTCTCAAGTGATAGGCCTCTGCTTTTGAGGTCCTTCTCAACGGTTCGCCTCCATGTCTCTTTGGGCCTCCATCTGTTCCTCTTTTCCTGTGGTGTCCATCACAGGACTGTTCTGGGGATTGAGTCTGGAGGCATGTGACACGTGTCTTAGCCATCGCCAGTGCCGCTGTTGGATTGTTTCTGCCAAGGTGCACCTCCCTGCCCCATCTCACAGCTCTTCATTCAAAATGGTGTTGGGCCAGAAGATCTTTAGTATGTGCCGCAAGCACTTGGTTAGTAACACTTCTATTTTTCTCTCAGTGGAGGCTGTGGTTGTCCACCACTCTGATGCATATAGGAGGACACTAAGGATGTTGCCCTTGAAGATCCTGATCTTTGTGTGGATGCTGAACCCAGTGGATCTCCAGATGGGCTTAAGCATTGCAAGAGCTTGGTTGGCTTTGCTGATCCTGATGTTGACATCTTGTTCACAATCATAGTCTGCTGTCACCTTGCTGCCCAGGTACACAAGTTCTTTTATGTCCACTAGAGGTCTCCTGCTGATTGTGAGAGGGTTATTATTTTTTACGTTGTTCCTCAGGACATGTTCTTTTGAGTCCTATCTTGCTGGCAGTCTTACTTAGGTTTTCAGTCTTTTGTTAGAGGTCTTGGTACCTATGGGATAATAATAATAATAATAATAATAATAATGAGAACTTATAATGCGCAGAATCACAAATAAGATAGATCGCACTCTCTGCGCAGTACAATTTGATAGAAAGAAACATAACAACCAATAGACAGTGAGGTACACATAGGGACACTGAACAACATAAAGATGAGGTACAAGTCAGGAATAGTACTTTTTAAAAAGATATGTTTTAAGAGAGCGTTTGAATGCAGCCTTGGAGGCTGAGTGGCGAATGTGGTGTGGTAGAGAGTTCCACTGCTGAGCAGCACAAAGGGAGAACAAAGGGATAATAGTCCTAGTTAGTTGGCATAGTCTAGATCCTCCAAGACTGAGTCCACTGTAAGCTCTATCAACTTCCCTGAGTGACACAGCGCATGAGCCAATCAGTGGCCAGTGAGAACAGTATTGGTGACAGGATTCACTCCTGCTTGATGCCTGTGTCCACTCTAAAGGTTTCTGTCAGTTGGTTCTTGTGGATGACTTGACACTCAAAGTTTTTATATAAAGACTTGATGATGCTGGCCAGTTTGTGGGATGCCATAGTGATGTAGGGTCTGCCACAGAGAGGCATGATGTAGGCTGTCAAAGACCTTGTTGAAGTTGATAAAGGCCATATACAGTGGACTGTTCCACTCCTGTGATTGTTCCAGGATATGTCGCAGCACAAAGATATGGTTGATACATGATTGTCCTTTTTGAAAGCTTGCTTGTTCTTGTCAGAGTATAAAGTCTACAGTTGTAATGCGCTGGAGGATTACACGGCTGAAAACTTTGCTGGTGATGTGATGTCTCTCCAGTTATAGCAGGTCTCCTTTCTTCAGTATCTTGACTATAACACCTTTCATCCAGTCGACAAGGACTTTTTCACTGTCCCAGATCTCCTGGAGGATGCCTTGTAGGATACATGGTGTCTCTTCCTCTTCTGCTTTTAGCATTTCAGTACACACACCATCCCCTCCTTGTGCCTAATTGTCATTTTTCATTTTGTGAATGGCTTCCTTAATTTTCTTGTAGTGTGATGAGCCCGGTTTTGATATTTAGGTTTTCTTCCGCTTCAGTGATTTTGGATACCACTGACAGGTCTGGCTTGTTTAGAACCTGTTGAAAATGCTCCTCCCATCTCTTCAGTGATGGGTGTGCCATTTGCTTTTTTTAACTGGGAGTCCTGGATGTACCTTCAGTCACCTCATTAATTCATAACAAAACAAGTGTAATCTTTCAAACACACTAAATGCAAACTGTCCAGGGAGATATTCAGAAATGAGATGGAAGAGGAAAGAAAACAAGAAAGAAAATGTACATTGTTGAGGGAAAAAATCTCTGCTTTTGGGGGGAACAACTGTGAACTGTTTCTTCTTTCAGTGGTAAATACTTTCTTTAACATTAAGATGGCATCCAGGATAGTTACTGATTTAGCCAATTCCTGTCCATAATTTAACTTTTTCTATATGGTTCGCTTCCACCACTTCAAACGTCTTCATACCTACAGTGTGTTAAACCACATTACAGTGGGTAAACTGGGTAGTGTCACAAAACACATCACACTGTGCAAAAATAAATGAGAATATAAGGGAAGAAGCTGTTGGCTTCTTCAGAGACTGTTTTACTGTGAATGAATTATCTTAAGGAGCTAGTCAGCCAGCCAGATATTTTGTTATATTTAAAAGTAGGTAATAAATCAGTTGGTTAAGAGCCATATTTGAAACAGTTGCTGGTTACTCAATTTGACATGGACTTGCATTTCAACAGCCAAAAATTACTATAATAGTAAAACACATCTGTTCCACAAGTATTACTCTTTACACCAATCAACATAGCTGTCAGTAATTGTGATTATAGTCAATTGACTAGTCCACCTGCTCATCTTTTTGTGCAGATTTATGACACGCTTCATCTTTATTTGTTCCCTGATACTGTGCAGATTTTTGACACGCTTCATCCTTATTTGTTCCCTGATACCTATTTGTGTCTTCTATGTTTGTCTTTCATTACTTGTCTACATATTTGTTTCTCCTTCCGTTCTTTGTACTCTGTCCATGTCTCCTACTTGTCTTAAAAGCTGAGAGCATGGTTCTTCATGAGTGTGCTTATTATGCACTATATAAATCACATGTTTATGATTATTATTATATTTGAATTCTAATGTATATTTTAATAAAATATTTCATTGTTTGGTACTTAATGTTTGTATATATTGTGTAAATTATTTTTTTTTAATTTCTGCCTCGTTACCTACTTTAAATGACACCTGGATAGCTACTCGTCTTGGCCTTGTTGATGTTGGATTTGAAGTGTTTAGGCAGCAAGATAAAGTTGATTTGGCTATAGACCATCGTGTGAGTGCCATGTGGCAGTCTATAATTTCTTGTAGGGATGTAAGGTTTTGGCTAAGGTGAATCAATGGCTTTATGCAAACTATAGGGGTCTGAGGGCCCTGTCGTTGGTTTCACCAAGGCAGATTTACTCCCTGTTCCTGTCCATTGCTGGTAAACATCTGAGCCAACCTTGGCATTTGAGTCATCAAGTACAACGATGGTGTCCTTTTTTGGTACTGCCTTTATAACCTTGTCTAGTTGTTGGTAGAACTCCTCCACTTCGTTGTCCTAATGCATGGAACTTGGAGTGTATACTTGGACAATGGGGACATTGTGAGGCCTAGCAGAGAAATGTATGGGGATCAGCTTTCTGGATATGGGTATACAGCTGATGGCTCTGACCACCTTCCTGTGTATGAGGTACTCATGTCTGGCATCTTCCCCACTGTACCACAGTTTATGGCCTTCGTCTGTTGTCTCCCCAAATCCTTTCCATCTGACTTCTGCCAATCCCACAATGTCCCACCAGTACTGTTCTTACACATGGTTGATGTAACATGCTAAGTGGATGCGCCTTCTCTCAAGTTAATATCTGCTTTGGTTCCAGTAGCACATCTTTTGCTATCCCTACCTAGGAGATTGGCGGCAGAGAGATTCAGGCCTCGACCAATCCAGCATGATGTCTCTTTTGCAGCGAATATCCACGTTCCTGTCTGTGGGCTTATACACTTTGTGATGCCCATCTTTCTCTCCAAACGAACCACAGCTGGTGGGTTGGCCTGGTCACAAACACAAAAACACTGGGGCGTGGCTGGTGCTTTCATCGTGGAAGGTCTTCGCTTGCTGATGTCATGTTAGCATCATGAATTTCTATAGGGGTTTACTTCCTTAGCCTTATCTTTCACAAGATTACCCACAAGACAGTGGGGCCATTTTCCATTGGCTAGGGTTGTGATTAAAAAAAAAAATGGTAGCTTGTCAGCGAGGGAAAGTCTGTGTTGATGATGATGATGTCCATTTGTAATGCACAGGTATCCATTCAGAAGAATGCTCATTGTGCAGCAAAAACAGAAGAGAAGAAAAAAAAATAAAATAAAACAAGAAAGTAAAGAAATAAAGACAGAAGTGTTCCTTGGTTGTTGAAGTCCATCTTAAATAAATGGGTCTTCAGTCTTTTTCGAAACGTGGTTGCTGAGGTGATGGTGGACAGTGACAATGGCAGAGCATTCCACAGCTTAAGTGCAGCGTTTTTGAAGGCCCTGGCTCCAGTGCACTTCTTGTTTGTGTCTTCCACTGCAGGGAAACAGAAATGTGACTGGGAGCCAGAGCGCAGGCGACGTGACGGCTGGTAAGGAGGAACTACCTCTTGCAAATAGTCAGGAGCAGTTTTGAACATGCAGGACTGAGCCATCGAAAGCACTTTGTGATCAATGCACTTTTTCACTGGGAGCCATTGAAGGCTCTGTAGTATAGGGGTGATGTGTTCAGTGGACGACTTTGCACGGGTGACAATCCTGGCGGCTGTGTTTTGAACTCTTTGGAGTCGATCCAACTGCGTAGCAGGTATACCCCACAATGCAGTGTTACAGTAGTCTAATCTTGATATGATGGTAGCCACAGCAAGTGAGTTGGCAGCAGCTTGAGTCAGCATGGGCCGTAGTCTACCTAAAGTCCTCAAAAAGTAGTAGGATTTTGCCACAACAGAACTAACATGGTTACACATGATATGATGGTAGCCAGAGCAAGTGAGTTGGCAGCAGCCTGAGTGTTGACTACTTTCTGCCCGAAATGATACAAAAAATGGCAGTAGCAGGGACCACATTGCATCTTAAACTAGTCAATCAAAAGTTAAAATGAAAAATGAAAACTTATCGGTCTTATAGAAGCTTATCGTTTTTGGTTGTTAGGAAACATAAGACATCGAAAAACTTGTGAACTAGAAATGGATAAGATAAACCTACTTTGCCATGCTAGGATGTTTATGTTGACCATTTTCCCGTCCCAGATGATGCAAAATTGGCGGTAGCGACGCCCACATGCCAGACATTAGATGGACTGTGCTGTGATTGTATTTGGTGGCTTGTACAAGTGCCTTCTCATGCTCACAAAGTACAAAAAAAATTTAAAAGTACCTTACAGTTTCCAGTCTCCATGAAGTTGTCTCTTGGATGACTTGCAATACTTTCTCTCTTTTTAGTTTGTTTTTTTAAGGGAAAATAGTTTTTCTCCCTTTTTCTTTTTTACACTAAGTGTGAGTGATATAGCAGAAGTCTTTTTCCTGTCAACTTCTCTGCTATTGAACTTTGTCTCTATAAGCAAAACCAATCACCACACTACTGGAGATGAGCTACACATGAAAAAAGAATAGTACAAAAGTTCCACTACATTTCAGCAAATTTAGATGTACCCAGGGAAAAGATTATCTATGCCTTATGGTAATAAAAACAAAAGCACCCTCTACCTGCTTTTGATGGTTATATTGTTGCATAATATACAAAAGTTTACTGGACTTATGAGAAATGAATATTAGCCTCATTGTGTGCTATGCTCTGTATTTTATATGTCTAGACATACAATAATGCCCTGCTTTCAAACAGTCACTCCTGTCTGATCACTTGAACGATTCTGTGATTCATAATATAGTCTTTGTTTTCAGGTAGGGCGTTTGCTCATGCGTGCTGCTGTTTCATCCATGATGGGCTTACCCTATGGCCATATCAAGCTGTCCCGAACAGAGAAAGGCAAACCCTGTATCCTCAACCAGCCTAATGGTAAAACACCATGCAATAGGTGCAATTTCAATATCTCCCACCAAGGCGCCTATGTGGTTCTTGCAGCAGAAGCTCAGAAAAAAGTTGGCATTGATGTTATGAAAGTGGAATGGCCACGTAAGTGGGAATTTTTTTTTTTATTCGGTATGCTTCATTTTCAGTAGCCTATAACAATAAATACTATTATGATCCATTTTTGAATTCTCTATGATGATTCTTGTTGAAGAGGCTAGTTACTAATGAAGAATACAGTAAAGCGTCTTTTTAATGGCTGATGTATGTTTTATGTTTTAATACTTGTAGTTATAGAAATGCATCACTTAGTATGCATCATGGTGGCCTAAATGCAGCTAGCTATAAAGTACAGCCTCTCATGTGCAAACTTCATTTATTGTAAACATGAGAATTTGTCATTTGTGTCCATTTGCAGTGTCTTCCTGTTATTGAAACAAAATAGAAAGTGTGATCATTTTATTAAAGAAAGCAAAATCTTGAGAGTCTTCTGTTGCAAATCAGAAAACTTTTAACATTTCAGCAGCATGTCAGAGTTATTTAGTAAAGTCATGAGAAAAGCAATGCATTATGACTGCAGACAAAGGTTTTCTGCATTAAGCTGAATTCCATTCCATGAGAGAAATGGAAAATGAGGTAATCACTGACTTGAAGAAAAGAAGATTGTTTTATAGTGATCAAAATGTAGCAGTATAGAAATGGTTTTTGTGCAGCAAGGTCCCAGAACCTGCCAGTTAGTGGACTCAGGATATTGCTTGCTCCTTCTACCACTTATCCCCACCACCCGCAACCAAATCTTAGCTCCATGCTGTTTTTGCATAGATCAGAGACATTGAATTTGTTTCTTAGGTCTTTTTTTTTGTTGTTATTGTTTTAAAAACCATGTTACCACCTTTCATCTCTTGTCCCAAGGAACGGTTTAGTGGTCCAGCGGTTAGCGCCTGTGACCAACACAGTGAAGTTTGGTTGTCCTGAGTTCAGCTCTCATCTTAGGCATGTTGTTGTTTCTCTGCATGTGGCATTTGTTTACAGGGCTCCGCCTTGCCCTGAGATAGCCTTAGTTGCTGGCTCCATGTAAAACACCCCCTCCCCCTTTGTCCCAATACAATTCCAAAATCTCTGCTCCCATGTGTCCCATTGTACATGGCAAGGACTCTGTGGGAGAACTTGAATGGTTTTACAGTCCTAATTTTTCTTGCAACAGTTTTCTAAACTATAGTCAAAGATTGCAAAAATAAAGTAGTAATATTAATAAAAATTTCTCTTTGAACTAACTTATTTTCAATTGAAGCGTCTGTTACATTTTTGTAAAGACATGCTGATGCATCTTTTGTGCTTTTATTGGATTTGATATAAAGTAACTTTTAAAACTTTCATAACTGTCTTACTGTAAGAGTCTGGGCTGATCCTAGCTTCAAAAATGTAGAAACCTCCAACAAGAGGACACTTGTAGGGACAATTTTTAGCTGAACAAAAGGTTTCCTCACATCAGTGAAACATGAACAGAATATTTTTGTAAGTTTAGTTAAGGCCTTTCTTGACTGGGAAAATGTTGTCAAACATTCGACCAAGTGAGGCAAAGTAGTGTGTGAAGATCACATGAAATCAAAGGTTTTGGGGCAAACGTTCAGAACATGGGAACTTTGGTTAACATGCTAAGTCCAGACTTGTTTACAATACAATGCCAGTACATTTTCTAATACATTGAGACTTTGGGGCACATTTGAAGGTTTTATACTATGGCAAATTTCGTATTTAGAGGGATGGAGAAGAATATGTAGTGTGCATGTGCATGCTTAAGGTATCAATATGAATGCCTGGAGAGGTTGGAGTGAATGTTTTGTTTTTGTTTTGTTTTTTGTCTTGTACTGTTTCATTTGCAGATCAATATCTTGTTTTCTATAGTGTGACTCAGACTAGCAGCACCTGATGAAAGTAGCAGAAGTTGCAGATTTTCTCTTAATCTTATAGCCATAAAGATGTATTATGCAAGAAGGCAATGTTTGGTACATTCATACCTGCCCTAACTGACTGCAGTCTACCACATCCAGAGCAGTTAAGAGCCTGTGTAACAAAAGGTCTACTCAAAGACTATTTTTGGAACAAATATGTGGTGGTTTATAATAAATAGATGCCTTTAACCCCAGTTGATAGAAAAAAAGGCATTGAGCACAAACATAATATTTTGTTCTCATTTATCTTGGCCATTCTCAAGTGATAGGCAAGCTTTTGAAGTTATTACCATTTTGGTGGAATGGCAGTATCAGTTTGCAATCAGAAGTTATGGAGGCAAGCTATGAATGAAATGCACCCACAAGTATGTATCTACTGCAGTTTCTTGTAGTCACTTCCAGAATGTCACGCTGAGCAATCTGCCACCTAAAATAGTCGTTTTTCTTTGCATGCACTGTGGGCAGAGAGAAAACCTGTCCAGACTAGACAAGTAGTAACAAACAAGCTTGCCTGGCCTTGTTTTGGAATTATGAGAGGTGTCATAGAAGCCAATGAAGAGAAGCTAAAATTATGATGATTATGACAAAAAACATTGCTCACAGTAGCATTGCTACTTTAAAATTACTTTATTTCTTATCCACCACTGCAGCACTACCAACTAGTAGTTATTTGTGTAATGTTTGGTTTTGTAGGTACATTGTTTGAAAATTGTAGACAACCATTGCTCTGCTGGATAGTTCCAGGTGGTTTTGTAATGTCGTGTAAGTGCTTATCGCAATGAATTATATTCACCTTTGCATCTGACCATGACGATGTTGTGTCTGTTGGGAAACAAACTATGGAAAACAGCTTTCTGTACTAAAATCAGATTGTTCTTTAGCATAAACATTACCAGTGCTACTTTACATTACCATTCAGTGTAAGCAGTCAAAGAAAAAGACACTCCCTTCTTTCCCCTGCAGTTTTGGAGCTGTGTGAGTTGTATGTGCAGTACGGAATCAGCACCACTTCCCTATAGCCCACATATAGATAACATGCATCAAGTATCAGTGTGTTTTAGCACTGTTTGTCAGGGTCATATCGATGACAGTTTTACTACAGTTTCATGCCATGTCAGTTTAATGGGTGGAATGACATTTTGTGGTCCTTTTAGCCCTTAGTGTCTCCCCTTACAGCTTCCTCTCCCTCCCCCCATCAACCTTACTTTCATTGGGGGAAAAGGTTAAAAAAAAAAAAAGACAGAGTGGAATGACCCTGCTGCAGTGGAGGCTGGGGAAGGCTGGGAGCCAATAAAATATTTGGAGTGTTTTTAGGTAACTAGGTTTCCATGATCAGGCTCAAGCCTCTGTTATTTTGAAGTTCTGCTGTTTGTTATTAGTATTACACAGTTTTATATTATTTTGATCAGTCCCAGAAACCTGTGAGTTTGGTGAGGCATATATACAAATAGCAGACAAGTTGTTTGTGTGTACCAGTGCAGGTGTTAGTTGGTAGATTGAGAGCTGGCTGCTGTTCCTCAGATGTAGGCTGTGGATTAGAGGCTAAGTTGCCTCCAAGGGTTCATTAGTTCATCACCGTCTGTAGCATCTGTACTTCCTACAGACATTCTCCTGTTTTGTATTTGGTATGTACCCCATACAACATTTCATGTCTGAAGGTGCTAAGTTTACAAATGTCATAAACTTCATTTAATTTGTATTGCTTGTATTGAAGGATACAGGATGACTTTCATTCATAGGTAGTACAGGCATCCAGGATTTTTTTAGGACAATGGAGAGACAGCTGACACCAAGTGAGTGGTCCAGGGTGAGATGTGGAACAGGTGACATGCATCAACTAAGCGTCTTCTACAGATTTTGGGTGAGTTCATGTACTCATAGGCAAGTTGTCTTTGCAGTCAGTTCCTTCATAATGATCAAAGAATTTTAAAAATGTACTAAAAACATTAAATGGTTTCTAGTTCCATGATAAATTTCCAAGTTCATTAAAAATAGTCTTTGTTATAGCATTAATACTGCTGTCATCAGTCTTTGTTATAGGATTAATACTGCTGTCATCAAAGCAACATCAGACATTTTGTCTGCCCTTGACAACGGTTTTGTTTTTGTGTTGGCTCTGCTTGACCTGTCTGCCACATTTGATAAGTTGATCATTCTACACTCTTTCAAAGACTCATCACACTTGGTGGCATCTCTGGCACCGCACTGGCATGGTTTGATTCCTATCTGACAGATATGACTTGAGTGTATTTGTTGATGGTGGCAAGTCATGTCCTGTTCCCCAAGACTCTGTTGTTGGACCTATTCTGTTTATTCTGTACACAAAACCACTGTCATCCTGCATTCAGCCTCTTCTGTTTGTCATCAGTCCTATGCTGATGACACACATCTGTACTACTGCAGATTGCTGACTGCATCTCACACTGCCATCAGCATTATAGCGAATCATATGCATGATGTAAACAAACTGAATGGTACAAAACAAGTTGAAGCTGAATGACATTAAAACAGAAGCTGTCTAATGCAGGAAACAACAAAATCAAATTACAGCTATGGGACTTTCCAAAAATATTGTTATTGAAGTCAACATACCCCTTCGCTTCATCTGTTGCAAATATTTATTCATGACCTTTTACAGATTAGTTGAAGCTATCTGTCAGTCTGCTTACTAGGAGCTCTGTACGTTCTTTGTTGGCAAACTATCACTTTTATGTTTTCGTTTTGTCGTTCCATCTTGATTACTGTAAGTCCTTGATGGCTGACCTACACACCTTTGCAAACCTCAAAAAGTACAGAACTGCTGTATGTCTGATGCTAAAAGCAAATTTAATAATAAAAAAAACAGAACCACGTAACTCCTCTCCTTTGTTCTTTGGCTGCCCATTTGTGCTCACATCCAGTACAAGAAGTATGTGCTATTCTTAAATTTGAAAGCATTTCCCCTGCCTATTTCTGTGAACTTCTTTTTACCTAAATCCCTACCAGAACCCTTTGGTCTTTGTCTGACCAACACAAGCTATCTACTCCTGTCACCAAAGTAATAACATATGCTCACCAACATGTTAGCTTTGGTATTGCAAAGCAGTGGAACTGATCCCTTGTATACCTCCCTTTTACATACCATGGAGTTTAAGCATGCATTAAAAAAACAGATTTTTTGTGAGTGTTTTTTGTGACCATCCACTTATTGCTGCAATCCATTCTCTCACTTTTCTTTTATAGTTCTTGGTCAGTCTGTTCTGTCTATACCCCTTTTATTTTTTAGCTAAATTTTTATTGTTATTGTCTGTTACCTCTGTGTACTTATTATCTTGTGCGCTTCATCCTATTATTGTCCATCTTTCCATTCCTTCATGTGCTACTTACTGTTTTTACATCAAGCGTTTAGTGCTTGTTGCTATATGAGAATGATTCTTCACAATATAAACTGCACATTTAGTATTCATAAAATACAAAAGAAAACTTTCTAAAGGCTACTAATATTTATATCCTTGGAAAATGTGATTGGCATGCATTTAATCACACACAATTTTTAATAAATTGCTGGTGCCAACACAAAATTTAGATAAATTTGTTTGCATGATATTTGTGAATAATAATTATTTAAAAAAAAAACAAGATAATTTCGAGGGAGAACACTCTTTACAATATAGATCTCATTTAAGCCTTTGTGTGTGTGTCTGTGATTTGTTTTAAAAGAAGGAGATTTAGAAGTATTTGTGCTGTGCAGTTGATAATCACCTTTCAATTTTTAATATAATGTTAGAAGACAGATTTGAATGACGAGTTCCAGCAGTAATGCATCAAGAGAGGCAACTTAACATTTTGCAGTGTTTAAAGGAGAGTTACGTTAAAGCATTGGGAGTGGGCATTGGATTTGAAGTGTCAAGGCTGACATTTGATATCTCCGCTGAAGACCTAATGCCCGGTGTAGTGACAGTGTCCACAAAATTGTCTGTCGATGGAGTGCCTGCAGATGACTGGACATTTGAAGAAACAATCCTGGAAGACCACTGTGTCGCTGTGGCAACAAAGCCAGAGACAGGCAAAGAACAAGTAAGGACTAGGAAGAGGGGACAGATTAAGTCAATACCTGTAGTGGTTACTCTTATAATTACTTTGCTTATTGATCCCCTTATCAGAAATTGTGTTAAGTGGTGAGCATTACCTCACCCTTGTTTGTCTTTTTGTTTAGTGAGAGATACTGTTGTGAAATTGACTGACTTCACATCATAATGCACCAAAAATGATGTATGACTTTCTGCAACAACAGTAGCAGGAAGAGCTTTGCTTTAACCATTGATGTTCACCATATTTCATCATAGGTTTTGGAACTAGCCATAGCAGGAACAATTCAACATTGGCTTAACCAGCACTAAAATTTCACTATTCAGGCAGCAGTACACTATTATGCTTATATCAACACATTTAGATTCGTGGACAGGGCCATGCAAATGAGGCTCAAGATGAGAGGGCAGACAGGTCCAGCTAGGGCTAAGAAACAAAACCCCCCAAAAACTGAATTTTTAAAAACGTTTTATTACCGGGACATCAGTAAAGAATAGTTTCAAGACTAGTGGTGAAAGCCAGCTTGAATTCATGACAAGGATTTGTGTGACTTACAGTAGTGACACCCATTAGGAAGCCACTTCTCAATCAAACTTCAGATTGGTGACAGCAGAGGTCAGTGGCAACATCCCAAGAGACATACGTTGACTCCTTACCTTAATTCTAGCTGTGGACTATACAGGCGATATCCCATTGTTGTCCCATAAATACTGCTACATGTATATGGGGAAAACGCAGTAATGCCAGACAGGCAAGAAAAACAGAATTTGCTATATATAATGCTATATAAACAATAAATAAGATGGGTTTCAAATACGTGACCTAAAACGTAATAGTATTTTCTTTATTATTATGCAAAATCCTTAAAAACCTGTAGAAGAGAAAATGTATGGTCGCGAGCTATAGGTTCCATCGAAGTGGGAAAGGTATCATGATCAAAAAATCAAATTTAGATGTTAGTCTGCTGAACTTAGGTGTGTTACCAACAACATTCATGCTTATGCTTGCCTGATACTTCACTGAGAACCACAACAAAACATACATTGTGGTATTTACGCTGTTTATTGATTGAAAACTGCAAACTATTGGGCTAAATTTAATTCTTCGGGTCTTGCATGTCGCGTATTCGCCCCCGGCGTCGTCGGACACACAGTCGCAGCCGCACACTCACGGGCGACGGCCAGTCGAACTACTAGTGAACGAAGACCAAAAAGAAAACGAAATAAACAGTACAAAAAAAAATGTATTAACACAATACAGAAAGCGTATATAAAAAGGACCCACACAGGGATACAACAATCAGAGAGGGACAAACTGACCGCACTATCAGGCACTCGGCTGGCGAAACCGCCCGGCAGGCGCATTTAGATATGCACAACAAGCACAATATACGCAGGCACGCTCGCACACACAGACACACTGGGGCCTAGAACTAACGAGAAACAGGAAAAGATTTCTTCTGAAGCCTTTTAGCAGGGTGGACGATACAACAGAGGAAGAATCGCTACTCAGCCTTGTCCTCTTGCTCTCTCCAGTACACTCTGACACGTCTGGGCGCTGACTGTCCTCGCCACAGGCGGACCCTCAGCCGGTCCGCACAACAGATTAACACACAATCGAGAGGCATATTGTCAAAGCAAGAAAAAGTCCGTCCCCAATCAAGGCCTCTTAAAATGGCACTATTTAGGTGTGCAAAGCTCATTGAAGCCACTAAAAGTATGTAATACGTGCACGCACCATGTAAAGCAACAAAGATACAATTCTCTGGCAGTCATGAAGAAATATTTCCAGCGCACACCATCCCACTATTTAGTCCTGAAGTTTCGCACCAAAAATTTCCGGAGATGGAAGAAGGATTTGGACAACGGACGACGCCAGAAGTGCTAAAAAGAGCATCTACACATCTTTCGGCATCTCCACACATCTTTCGGCATCTCCACACAGCTCTCGGCCTCTCCACACAGGTCTCGGCATTTCCACACAGCTCTCGGCCTCTCCACACACCTCTCGGCATTTCCACACAGCTCTCGGCATCTCCACACAGCTCTCGGCATTTCCACACAGCTCTCAGCGGACGACGCCAGAAGTGCTAAAGAGAATATCTCCACACAGCTCTCAGCGGACGAGTGTGGTGTTGAGCAGGAATGACATCAAGAGCAGTCGGCTTTTAGAGAGGGAGGAAGAATGCGGCCGTCGGCAAGAAAGGCCTCTCTCTCTCTTTGTCGGCGCTACCCCTCTAGAACCAGATAAAAATAGCCTTCGAAAACTTTTTCCTGTTCGCGCGCGTCCTCCAAGAAGTTCCTGGACTTAATTGCGTTAGAAACTCCTAAGAAAAAAGTAAAAATTTCTGACACTCGACACTCGGTTTTTATATAGCACTTTTAAGGGTTTCGGTCGACTCCTCCTTGTTTGTGCACACACACACACACACTATGCGAGTGACATAATGATGAATATTCGTCTGTGCATTCATGTGTGCGCACACACACAAACGAGAGAATCAACCGAAACCACATACATATCGCTTTGTTTGTGTTGTCACTTAACATTGGACACAGAGCAAACTTCAAATGTTACTGTCTATAATCCACTTTATCCAATAACGCACGCACGCAGGCACACACACACACACAAAGTGAATCATGGCGTTAATTTGCTTTATGCCAAAAGTAGATCTGGCAAATATGAAAGAGGGTTTGGATATTCTATTTAGCTCGGTCAGATCTGTATGAACCCTGCCAATAAACAACAGTAGTTGACAATTTAAATTAGGAAATATGTTCTTTGAGTAACTTGGGAATAAAGAGTGAGGGATACTCAGGAGGTGTCTAAGTCTGACACATCGTGTTGTATGCAAACTTACAGATTAACATCCATAAATCAGTATTTCGTAAACTTAATTTCCAGATTATCTGAACGGACGTCTAATTTTACTATTATGATTATTTTTGATTTGATTGTGGCGAGTCTGATAAAGTCAGAATTTCAATCCTAGCATTACTCATTATTTCCAGAGAAGATTTTTACTCCGTTATTTGTTCTAACACTCATGCAAAATGTATTTACTTCTGATCCATTTGGGCAATGGGAAATAATTTTCAGAACTTTTTCTATTTTTTTAAGAATGGAATAATCTGCTGTTTAAATGTTGTGTTAAAAGTAGCAGAGCAAAAACACCGATACAGAACAGTCTGTGTCCGAAATTCAGATATGATTTTATGGCACTTTGTCCGTTATTACGTCACAGTCACTACATCAGTCACAGCATAAACCCAAGTGAATAATCTCTATCACATAAACTAATGTGTGAGCTTTTGGTGCAAAAATCTTGAACTGGCACGGTAGAGGTAGGGGGCGGGGGTATGGTGTTTTACGCCGAACCAGTAGCTAAAGCTATATCACGGCATGGCAGCCAGGCTTGTAAACAGATGTCACATGCAGAGAAAGAACAGCGTGCCCGAGACGAGAGCTGAACCCGGGACAGTCATTGGTGACAGGCGCTAACCGCTGCGCTACCGGGCAGCCGAGAGAGAACTGGGACACGTCACTAAACGTTTTATTGTTTCATTATCCAGTAGACGAAAATACCATTTTACTTTTTTTTTCTTTAATTTGGTCAACAAATGTAATCTTATAAATAAGGCAGAGTATGGCGATGCTTACGGCGGGCGACTGCTGAAGCCTAATAAAATTCAAGTCGCTTGTCTAATCCACACCAAACATGATGATTCATTTCGATTATGGCAATGTGTACATTGTACCGGAGCATGTTCATTTTCTACGTTTTAACATGTTACGTGTGTCTCCAAATGACCAGAATATATATACATACACACACACACTGTCATCTGACGTAGGCAGAGCAAGCATAATGTTAAAAGGGGGAGGGGAGCGAGTGAGTAATGGTAGCGGAGGGACTGGGGAAGAGGAAGGGAGGAGAGCCCGTCACTCGACCCCCAACGTCAGATCGATTCGTTCCATGACCAAATCGTCCCGACGTCAAAAGTCTGTCGCACCCAAAATAGCAATTCACGTCTAATATTGCCAGCATGCGTTATTCGAGCACTATACATAATCACTGCGAAACTATTGCTCATGCTGTTAATTTGTCACGTGATTTCACGACGCCATTGGAGACAACCACTTAATATACACATCGAGAGAGAAAAAAATATCACTTTTCTTTTAAATCCCTTTTTTAATCATTTCAGTTATTTGTCTGTAAACGTCCGGTTAACGTCAGACAGGTGTCGCTGAAGTAAATGAGGTGTGTGGTTTTCCTTCCAGCGACCTTGTGTAATCACAGTATCTGATGATTAGTAATTTTTACCGTTTGATCTTCTGTTACAGGCAAACGGTTCTCATTGGGAAAGGGAGGGATCAGCGTTCACTGTGTGGAGTGTCCAAGACTTGTTGCAGAGATGTGAGCCTTTGCCGGAGTCTAAGCCAGATTTGTCATACTGGAAACATTTCAGTACCAAGGACGAGGAGCCGCGAGGCCCCACACAGTAGCACCTGCATTCCTGTATGCGTGCAGATGTACGTGGATGCGTGCATGTGTTGAGTGTGCAGACTTGTGTATTTGTCTCGATTGACATATATATCACTGTGTTTTGATAACAGTCTAGCTTGTGTTAAATTTTAAAAAATCGCAACGGACCACTTTGCTAATCCGGTTTCACTTACCATCTACTTTGTTGTGAAGCGTGTTTGGGAAAGCGAGGGGAGATCAGCGACTGGCCTTGAGAGAAATGTCGGGTTTGTGACCAAGACTTGAGTGAAGGTGTTAGAATAAATTAGGCCAAGGGTCCGTTGCGTGAGGGAACAGAAGAGTGTCAGCTGACAGTGATACGAGAGTGAGTGTGTCGTCTGCTGAACTGTTGTTTGTGTAAGAGGCGGCTGCATGTGTGTCTTCGGTTTGGGGAGTTGTGGAGGATCAAATAGTTGCACATGTTTGCACACGTGACTGTAAAGATAATGCTCGGCATAAAGATAATTAAAGAAATAGTTTTAACGAGAACTGGAGCTTGATGTGTTTCTGTGGAAGGTGATGACCAGTTTGGACTTCAATAAGGATTTAATACATTTGCAGCTTACATGCAGTTTGGCAGGATGGGCATAATAGAGAGAGAGACATGGCGATCTAACAGTGGCAGAGTGCGTTGTCGGGAGACTACGAGAGCGCAGTGTGATTACACTTTCAAAGTATGATTAGTCATATACAGATAATCCTTCAACTGAGATCCAGTATTAAAGCGACGTTGACATAAGCTTAGCAGGAATAAAACTATGAGCAAGTGGCAGACATCAGTAACTTTGACAAGTTGAAAATTAGTGCTCTTTCATAGCGCAGTATGACACTTGCAGTTCTCGCGATACTATAATTATGCCGAGCATACGATTGTAACTATTGGCGTTTAACAACCGTGAAATCTCGCAAACCTGCCTTCTGTACGTTCATATACTTCTGCGAATATATAATGGCACAACGGGAGTTGATCGACGTTGATTAGGACTCAATTAATGGCTTTTGTAAGCAGCCACGAAGGTTTATAAAAATAAAACATCTTTAAAAACTGTATACAATACTAATACTTAGTTGTCTAGAAAGAAAATTCACGCCAGTCCCCAGCAAGTTTTGTGCGCGTTATGATGTTATCCACCTACTTAGGCAGCATAGCAAAAATGGAGGTGTCGATGAAGACATAAGAAGCCGAATCAATAAAGTCAGGCTTGCATTCCATACCCTGCGACCTATCTGGAACGCCAAGGCAATACCTCAGCACAAGATTCGCATCTTCAGTATCAACGTAAAGTCCTGACGGGATCCGAGACATGGGGTGTGACGAACACCATCACCAACAGGACTTAAGCATTCGTCTACAGACTTCTGCGCCACACCCTTAAAATGAGATGGCCCGAGAAGATCTCCAACGCAGACGTGGGAGAGAACCAACCAGAAACCTGTCAACCAAGACATCAAGAAGCGCAAGTGGTGCTGGATTGGTTTACTCCCTGCGAAAGCCGGCTGACAACATAACGAGACCAGCCCTGAACTGGATCCCACAGGAGAAGCGCAGGGCTGGGAGACCCGGACAGACATGGAGGAGATCGGTTCACAGCGAGGCAGAGTCAGCCAGGACGCCCAGAACAGGATCCGCGGCGTGATGCGGTTGCTCCACGGCTTGGAGGGGGAGGGAGGGAACAAGATTAAGAAGATGATGTTAACACGAAGGCTTGTAATAAGTAAGCAGATTAATGAAAAACGAATAACGCATGAAGACAAAGCATGCAGGTTTGGGAAAAAGGGAAGGATAAGCACCACAATTTACAGCTCGTGAAACCTAACTTGCTTGCTGAAAGCAAAATTGAAAGGGGACATGGGAGGAATCCCAAATACATGTAGCGGTCTCCACAAAAGTAAACAAGCTTATAGTTTGAGAAGGAACAGTAAGTAAACACGGAGACTACTAGTAGCATTGTTTTCAGCCCGTTAAAACTTACCTAGACGTCAGATGGAAGCGTTTTAGTAAACTCAGCTCTCCAGTATGGTTGATCACAAGAAGCTCAAGGGTGTTGAACTTTGCAAAGAGCACTGGTGTGATGCTGAAAGGAAAGTGATCTGTCTATTCCTGTACACCAATGTTGCTGTACCAGGGAATGTAAATGTAGTGTCAGACTTGATCTCTATGTAGCATGTCTAGAGCTTAGACATTCATAAAATGAATATTCATAGGAAGACAAAGTCTTGGACAATCGTGACAGCGCGAACTGTTTTGTTCAGAAGTTGTCGGTAGGGGGTGGGGGGAGGTGTTCACTCATGTTTGAGAAAAAGCATTTTATATTCAGCTCAACCCGTGATATTAACAAAGTTTTGTTCTCTTGACACGGGGAAGTGAACATCCGAGAGCTTAGCACTATGGTCCGCATCGAGAGGCTCACCGGTTCGGTGCCCGTGTGGTGCAGCGAACTTACCCCAGTCGAGAAACTGTCGGGAATGCGTACTTGAATCCATAGAGGGTTGAGGAAGGTAACGAAGACGAGATAAGCTGGTCCCTCTTGTGATAATTTAGGGGCTAGTGGAGAACAAACTTATCTAAATTCTTGACGGAAAGGGGATATTGTTTATTTGTAGACAGTTTTTATTGTTATTAAGTAAATGTTAAATTTCATTGACAGACGTTGAAAAATAAAATTTTAAGAATGAGAAGAATATTTTCTGCAGGCAACTAGCCCCAGTATTCACTAGTCAAAACTTCATTGCCAGTCCTATCGATACGACTTTATTTAAATTGCAACGAAGCAACCCCACTACTATACCCATGCCAAACACTTGCGTGAGAAGCAAGCACGAAGGTAAGGTAGGCTAGAAATGGTCAGTCGCCGAGCGTCAGAAATGATCACTCAGTATATGTAACCCAAATAAACATAGGAACTACCACATCCAACCATGTTTCCGACTCATTCTTGTCGCTCCCACTCTGCCCCGTTCTCGTAGCACCCAGTTGCGTGCAGCAGAGCGATGCGGTAGGTAGACTTTCTCTAAGCGACTAGCTGTAGACAGACACAGCCCACCCGGATTGGCAAGAAGAGAGAGGCGACCTTTAACGACACGGTGCAGCTCAATGATTGTCAGATACAGTCGCACATGTTTACGGAGCGCCTTGTCGCAGCCACTTTATGTGCTGAGAAATTGGTCCGCGTACCACGTGCAAGACACGTTTTAGGGGGCGCCTTCTCTGGTATTAACCTCTTAAGTGTTAGTGTAATTATCGCGTCGCGCTCCCAGACCGGTGAACTGTGGCATTAACTCAAAGAAAAAGAGATGAAGTGGAGGTGTCAGACATTGGCTGCTTTTGTTTGTTTGTTTAGTTTTAAAAAATCATATTAAGTCTATGCTTTGCTTTATATGTTAACTTTGTTAGGTAAGCATGTGCTCACAAATTTATGCAGTTACGTTTTTTCACATGCTGATGTCTCGGAACTCACGGTCGTTCTTTGCCTATCCGTTAAAGGCACGCGAGCGTGTGCCGACACACACTCTCTCTCTCTCGCTTACTGATTCTGACATATAATAGATGTTCATTCATGAAATATAGAAACCTGACTATATGATTTATTTATAAAGACATGCAAATAATCTATTTGAATAAATGATATTTGATGCAAATACACAAAACCTTTATAAATCCATGCTCTTCATTTGGTACTGGACATAGGAAGCAGACGACACCTTTATACACGGTTATCATTATCATGTATTTCCATGTATACCATGTTATTCATTTAGCTAATAAGCACTAACTGAAAATGCTGTGAGAAGCTTTATGTTCTCTGGTCTTCAGAATATTGTGTGTGTGTGTGTGTGTGTGTGTGTGTGTGTGTGTGTGTGTGTGTGTGTGTGAGAGAGAGAGAGAGAGAGAGAGAAAGAGAGATTTTTTACCTACAGTCAAAAGTGGTAAAAGGCAAAAGCAAAGAAAGAAAAAAAAATTGTAAGGAAAGTAGGAAGTAAGCGTAATGAAGATGGATGCATGTGAGTGTTAAGGGGAGTTAAGACAGCAGAGGTAAGGAAAGCAGCCCACGTTTCCACAATTGTCTGACAAAGAAGCGTACATCCCTTTGCTCCCGTCCGACGCTGCAGGGTGCCACGAACATCTTGAGCTTGATTCTAAAACTCGATTGGCCGGGAAGTTTGTAAGAGTTTCACATCTGAAACTGATTTCTCACAGCAGTGTCCTTACCGCCAAACAAGGTTTGTTCTACTGTTTCAACAAGCGCACCAATCTGTGAAAATGAGAACGGTACTGTCGCTGTTCTCTCGCTGGTTTTTAGACAGGCTGAAGAGGCAGTGAAGACATGGTATTTTTGAAACTCAATGAAGTGCATACACTTGGACCTACAACACCTATATATAACTAATGAACTGACGTTAACTACCACTCTCCGTCTCACATAGTATGCCTGGGACAGAGTGAATCTTCTCGCGCGCCGGCGTAAGATAAAAAACAAACTCGTGAGAGTAAAAAAGGTAGCTTGTATAACGGGGAAAGAATTCATAATGTAAATGTCAGGAGAAATATCATTTCTTCAGTCTTTTTCTATGTTTACTATATCTCGAATTCAGATACGACGTCAACTACATTAAATATTACACATATTTTTGGTAATGTACATTCTCAAAAACTAAGCTTCTGTTTTCCACAGGCTCTGTAAACAGGGAAGAGTAACATCTGCAGAGATAAGCTACCACGCTATATTGAGAGGTGATACCCAGTATCTTTATAAAATTTCGTTCCCTCCCCTCACTATGACAAAAAGGAAAGATAGTGTTCTCCATCAGTGAACTGAGTGTTGTCGGCACCAGGACCGCAACACGCCGCTGGTCATCACCAGGTAAAATACTTGCTTAGTTTACATGATACATTAAACGACTAAACCGACAATGAAAAGTGAACCACCACCATAAAATGAGTGTCAATTCGCACATAGCTGTTTGGTAGCCCGGAAAGGTGATTAGAGTACAGTTTCACATTTTGACAAAATGAATTCCTTGGTCACTTAACTAAAAGGAAAATATACTGCTGTGTTAAAAAAGAACTGAGAAATGGTTTAAAATACATTTAATCGATGTACCCCACGACAAACAGTCCCGACTTCTGCTGAAAAATAAAATTCAAACGCTGTTTTGGCACCGTATCCCTGTCAGACTACCATCATAATGCGGTGTCTGTAAGTTCAATCTCTGTAATTACTGATTCAAGTATTAAACAATTAGAAGATTTTTCTGCAAACGCTTAGGAGTAAACAAATCTGATTGTTGGTCCCGAAGCTATCCAATGGGTGAATCAGAGACTGAGTTGAACTCAGTAACGAAAAGAAACGCGCTGAGCGATTGGCTGATGGAGGGGGAGGGTGGTGTTGGTAGTGGGGCATATTTGTGTTTTACGCCAAGCCAGCAACTAAGGTTATATCACGACAAGGCAGTCAGCCCTGTAAACAGATGTCACATGCAGAGAAAGAACAGCGTGCCGAGACGAAATCTGAACCGATGACAGCCAATCCTCACTGTATTGGTGACAGGCGTTAACCGTTGTTCCACCGGACCTCCCCCCCCCCCCGAAGACAACTGACAGATCCGACAGTCTCTTCACACTTTCAAAGTGTTCCAACACTTATGTATGCATGCATACAGCGAGAGGATGGCAATACATACATATATATATTTTTTTTTAATGACGAAGAATTAATAGTTTTACTTAATTCTGATTAATCTCCGACTCTTCCACATTCAGAACTCGAAAATTAATTACAGAATATTTCAGAAAAGAGGACACTGCAGACAACTTAGTAAATCTGAATGAGGAACACGTACATGTAGAGGTTAATTTTAAACTTTTCTTATTCTCTCTCTATTGAAACTGGTGTATTACAACATAACTAAAGAGTGAATTTTTTCGATATTAAGAAACTTCATGTTTCATATGTAATGACAGCCGTTCCTGGTTGTCTATGTTATCTCTGTCACTGCACATGAAAGTTAACCTTGTCTGTCTACCCTGCAGTATGTCAGGACACTTCAGCTCTCCTATTGTTCTTGTTGACATCCTCTTTTCTTAATTCACCTTTCTGCATGCTTGTCTATCAATCTGTCTGCGACTTGAATTTGCGCGCGCGCGTTCGCACACACACACACACACACACACACACACACACACACACACACACAGCTTCTCAAAAGCCATTACCAATCCTTAACTAGTCGTATGATGATGATGATGATGATGATGATGATGATGATGATGATGATGATGATGATGATGATGTAATCGATATGACTGTATCGGTAGCACCGAAGAGTGGCCTTTCAGTAACAGCGACTAAATGATGGGAGACTAGCACTTATCCACATATGTTTTGAGGACGTGGCGTGAAACAGGACAACAAAGGAAACAGTTGTTTGTTTGTGTACAGCTCACAACTTCCACAACAGATGAAAGACCTGTCAGTGCAGACAGTGCTGCTTCACTGCGTGCACGTGGAATCGACTGTTTATTTCTTTCAATAGTCGCTGTCGGTGTATATATCCTCAGCTGCTGGTACAGCGTAAAATTTAAACAACCAACCAACTTCTATAGTCTCAAGGTAGCGGGTTTGTTGTGGGGGTAACTTCATTTTGAAGTATGGGAGAGGGGCACTTCTTTTTCAGCTCACAAAACTGCGTACCGCTACTCTGTCCTTGGTAAGAAGCAAGAAAACTGGTAGAGCTACAGCCCTTCGAGAAAGATTGAAATGGTGGTTTCAACTGTACGCTATAAAGGGTTGTAAATGTGATAAATATTCAGGGGCCAGTTGCACAACACATTTCTAATTTTAAACACTTTTAGGCCTTAACTCTATTTAGATAATTAGTTAAAAGTGCACACCACAATTTTAGAATTTTTAAAACTAAAAATGCTTTAAGTAAGATAAAGTTGTTTGAGTCTGACTTTCCGTCCTGTCAGTACAATTTTTTGTATGTTTTTCTGCAATGCATCAAAATGGCTAAGAAGAGATTTTGCTTCTTTAGAACAGTTTTAAGGTTTAGAAACGTGTTGTACAACTGGCCTCAGGTGTACAGTAGTGAATATAGGGTTTATAATACACCTGATTGAACAACAAAGACATCAGAGCTCCTCTGATAGTACGTAATAATTCGACAAAAACTGCACGAATGTCACTGTTGTAAGTTGAGTATTTAGTGCACAGACCTCAAGTGAACGTCACCATTATTTTCCTACTACAATCTAATTTTAAGAATCAGATCCCGCCATGATGTTTCTTATTAGCTACATACATTAACGCCAAGCCAGGTAAAATTGGAGCTTCTTAGTCAAATAGTGGGTGCAAAATGAAAAAGAGAGATGATAATTTTCCACACTACATTTATCAGGGGTGGGGTTGGGGGTGGGGGTGCTCTCTTCAACCTTGCACATTGACAGGTGCAGGTGGGCCTTGCACATAGCCCAAGCGCATGTCTAATGTGTAACCTGAGGCTGTACGTTGGACTAAAAGACGATGTTACAAGGTTTTTATCGCCCGTATCTAGCAGAATTTCCTGTGCGTATGATAAGCGAACATGAAAAAGACACCTGAAAATATCGATCGTGTGAAAGGTGCTTCGTCCGCGCATCACGCCTCGCAGGAAAAAGGGTAAAAGCGTTGCCTCCTCTAAACGCATTGTCGACGTGAAGGAGGTCGCTTTGGGGCCGAGGTTAGCTGGCGAGTTAACATTTATCACCCGCTTAATGTTTTATGTTGAAGGAAGCAAGCAGATGTTTTCAGTGCTTTCCCGTCTGCTAACGAGTGTAGTGCCATGGATCGCTGGCTTGATCTCGAGAAGTTCCTGTATTATTTATTGCCTGCTGTGCGAAAGGCTGTGGTAGGTCGGTCAAATATTCTCTGCGGCGCACGCACGCTCGCATACAGCACTCACGAATCCCAACACACTTGCATGCATGCACGCGCGCGCACAAACACACACACACACACACAAAACGGATCTTTCTTCCTTCTAAACTAAAGATTTTTTTTACGTTTGCATCTTTCGAAAAAAAGCTCAGTCAAATTTTAGTCCATCTGCTAGGATACTGAATTACTTTATACGTCATGAAGAAAACAGCCGAGCTGGCAGGTTTGCTTTTTCAGAATGTTAAGACAAATTTCAAGTCGTATTTTTTAGGAAAGCCATGGAACTTTTTCTTTTACTGTACATTTCTCCACACGTACCTCAGTATCATATACGTAGTGCAATTCTCTGTTATCGTGTGATACACACATATATATATATATATATATATCCACTTACCAATTTTTACACATGGAATGACGAATACACACTTACAAGTAGTCGTCATTAGACGCTTCCAATCAAAACTAGTAGGCCTTTTTATTTTATAAATAGCTGTGGGCATCACCTGTTCATCGAAGTCTACCGGCTGTAATTTTATTGTCAACTCTCGTGCTTGTCTAGCTTATTTATTCCCGTCCTCGGTGAAGCGAAAGTGAAACACTTGCATATGTTCCTTTCCTAACTTGACTAGTTGAAATGTCATGTTCGGCAACGGGGGCACGACGTTTTGAATGAAGGGGAAAATTAAAATTGCTGTCGTGCCCTACCCACGCATAGCTCTTTCTCTCCCTTTCTTTCTCTCTGCGATTTTGTCAGTCGCTCGCTCCACCGTCTTTTCTTTTTCCTTCGGAACAAATTGGATTTATACTTTAGTCATCAGTGGAGGGCACATTCTGCATACATCACGCTCGGAATGCTAGGCAGGTTTATGGAAATGAGTGGCATGACGTTTGTCATGTAAAGGTTGTGTCGTGCTGTTTAATTGTTGTCACGTGATCTTTGCTGTCCATTGATGCTATTTTATTGGGTGAGTTGGTACATTGGCGGATACGTCTGTTGTAGTGCGCTAGTTAATTCGTTGCGTCGTGCTATTTCCTTCGGAAGAATTTATTTTGGAGGAAAGTGCGACGATACCGTCTTCTTAAGCAAAGTTGTTTCAAAAACAAACTGTTAATTGCGGTGTGCGCCTACTTCAAAGATTGGCAAGTATGGTGTCCCAGTGTTGAACAGTTGGAAGGTCTCTGATCCATGTTGGCTAAACTCTTCTATAGCCACAGACAAACATGCTGCATGAGCGTTATTTGTGGTTTGGCTAGCGCTACGTGCGTTGAAGGTCGTCATGGGTCGGTGGTGACGTACGTAATAAGGACATTAGGCACGTGGGCTGGTCAACAGCTTATCGCCGCGTGCTTGCCGTCACGTCTCATTGCACGCGCCACAAGATATGAGAAAGGACGGGATGTTCGAATTTCCCGCACCTGCACAAGGCAGTCAGGTGAGCCGACGGTGTAGGAGCTGTGGTGCTGCCCTGTCATTCACTATCAGACCAAACTTCACAACTTTTCGTGCCCAACCCTTCCGCCCCCGATCGTGTACACAGCACAGAATGCCGAAAACACATGGGTCCCATGGAAAGTATGTAGGACCCATGTTCTACACCAGGGGACCCATGTTTTTTTCGGCAGTCATGCTGCTAAGGATGCAAAGCCTTTCCCTTGTGTCACATACTACGAGTTGAAGAAATCATGCACGGCCCCTACCTCTACACATATTGTGTATCCTTAAAACATTTCATGAGGGATGAAAGATGAGGGCTTTATCTAGCGCACGGAACAGAGGAAAATCTTAGGAGAACCCGACTATACTTATTTAGCTGTAACAGAGTAAACTTACATCAGGTTTGTTCTGTATTATTCTCTTGATAATGGAGGCAATTACCTTGCATCAGTGAACAACATTCACACACATAATGGAACGCAAGCATTGGGATTAGAGCACATGAAGAACAAACTAAAGGACTGACTAAAGCCCTTTTATTCTCTGATTGCTGGAAAGGGCTTCCACACATGTGAGGGTTCTGGTGCCAGCAGCTCCGGAGAAATACGGCTAATGTCGATGGTAGAGAAATATTCAAGGCGATGACTGTAACAGAAGAGTGAACAACCCCAGGAGTACAACTTTGATATAGATATATATATATATAAAGCAATACAGAGAGACAGAAAATATATAGAACTGGAAACTAGTATAGCATATGCAAATGCCAAATAGTGGTCTGTAAACAGTTCGATCGATATAAAAAAAATACGATAATAAATTAAGTTCAATCAAAGTCATAGAAGTGGATATCTGAAAAATCCGCAAACAAGCTGCATCGCAGGGTTTAGAGCTGGGAAATAAATCCCGAAATTTACTGTACTGGTGTTTCAATTGACTCTGGCAACTTTCTAGATTGGTCCAAAGGTGTGAACATTACTCTTAATGTATCAGAATGAACGATGTGTGTTAACCGAAAGTGTTCTGCCAAAGTCTGTCTTATGTTCCCTGACACGCTGGTGCAGAATGTAGAGGCAATGCTGACATTACACCCAAAATCTGTCACCTGTGCACTGTATGCATTACAGTACCTCTGCTGATACCGAATTGCATGTCATGAAAAACAACCAAGTTGTCAGGTTTGCTTTTTCAGATTTCAGAAGGTGCAAAAAATTCAACAAAAAATCAACAACAATTACTGGTATAGTCCTTTAAAGTCTCCTTTGATTTGTTTTCTATGAAAACTAGCAACTATTTTAATTGGGGTCAAATGTCGCGCCCCCCCAGGCGCAAAGAAACCCTCGCTACGCCATTGCACTATGGCTTACCATAGACTATAGAGTCTCTATAGTCTATGGGCTCACACAATGACAGTGTAAACCAAGCAGCATCTGCTTACAAGTCTACAGCAGAATATGGTTTTCCTGTCTCACAAACAATGCCATGTCCTCTGATTAGTCAATGAGATGGGA
Source organism: Marisa cornuarietis (assembly GCA_004794655.1). Lineage (NCBI taxonomy): Eukaryota > Metazoa > Mollusca > Gastropoda > Architaenioglossa > Ampullariidae > Marisa > Marisa cornuarietis. Next base: position 707,313 of record SMMW01000551.1, on the reverse strand, counting down.
TAGTAAGGTTGTCGATTACGCTAATACTTGTCATAATCCTCTCTACTTACAAATCTGGAGTAGAATGGGACTGAGTAGCGGGGTACAGAGCTTCGTACACCCTGTCGATACCCATCCCGTGTATGGCAAATGCGTTGAATCTGTTAACACCGGGAGGAAAGTATGCTGACGGAACCACCGCACTACCGCGCCACTCCGTTTCTAGAATTTCAGCCTTGAACTCCAGTGGTAGCATGTCCTAGACAAATTATGATACAGCTCACAAAACATGCTGCCAATTATAAAGCCATGTTCTTATAAGAATCAATATGTCAAACAATTAAGAGTTTACCGCTTGGGAGGACGAAAATGAGAAATACTGGAACTGACCGACTGAAGCCTTCATAAGTACCGAGTAGGCCACATGCCTTGAGTGAAAGAGATCAAAACATGTTGCCACAGTGGAAGTCTACAGTATGACTATATAATTTAAAAATTCATAAGCTAAAAGGTGAACTACCATGACGATGTTTCGTCGCCCGTTGAGCAGCAGCACCAGGTGTTGACCGTGACTGCAAATAAACATTAGTCTGTTTACTGATTTCTGCAAATAATCATACCTCTATTCGTTTGCTACTATTGAGTCACAAAGTAAACATTATGTGCCATCAAACAGCATATACTTCATTACATTTCCCGCGAAAAAGGGTAAACGATTACGTGATTGTATAGCGCAGCTCACTTAACATGGTCATTTGGTAGAAAAGGAACAATCCTTCCAGCACAAATACACTTCAGAAAAAAGGCTATGGTGAAAGCAAACTCAATCATTTTTCTATTTGTGTACAAATTTCGTATTTCACTAATTAAATGATTCCAAACGTCATATACCATTTTCACTTGTTTCCATCGATGAATTTACTTACGGGCACAGCTCCACTTCAACATATTGATCCTTGGCGTTCAGAAAGAAGACCTCCACCACTGAAAACAGTAGTACTGAAAATTTATAATTTAGCTACACAAATCGCAAGGAATAGACCAGGACAGCTTTTAAAACACGTTACTTAAAGTGAAACATTTAAGTTAAAAATAAATTGCATATTTGATGTAAAAGTGATTAGTATAAAATAAGAAATGTTTGCCCTGTTTAAGCTTTTAGAAGAATACCCGAAAAAACACATGTAAGAAACTGATAAGACCAATATCATACAGCTGATGTCACGATAATCCATCCTACAGTAATGTTGTTAGACCATCAGGCATTTGTGAAATTCATTATTATGAGTTTGGAATATGAACTGAAAAAATGAACCAAAAACTAATCTTCAAAAGATTCTGGACAGTCCCAGCAACAAGTACTCGTGTCTAAAAAGGCAGTACAACAACGATGAAAATTAATATTACTGCATACACTGTCGAAACACTTTCATAACTTTGCTTAAAAGAGAACGATTAAAAACAGGTATGTTCCCAAATGTAATATTATTCCATTTACCATTAATGTTCCTTATCGCATGGTCAAGGTGTCTCTGAACACAGGGTATTTCTTACTGTGGGTAGCAGTACCACCCGTCAATGAAGCTTTTCCAAAAGTGAGGAAATGAGAGTATTGAAAAAAAATTGAAAACCTGTCTGAAGACAATGTATTACTGAAAGAAAAACAGCATCAATCACTATCCAGTAGGTTCCAGTGCATTTGGCCTTCCAGTTGTAGAGAGGCGGCCGGCAGGCCTGCTGGTAGTGTACTAAGTTATTTCTTTACTTTTTTAGAGGTAAGTAGGTCGAACGACTTCCTGGGCCGTCATTTCCCGAACTGTCCCGTTACCGTCTGCTGGACCTATTGTTTGAAGCGCGTGACACGTCTTTTATTAGAGACCATCTGGCAGATGACGGATCTGCATTGTGGTACGTTGGGAGGACGTGGGCGCACACCTAGCAGGGCCAGGAAGCCTGTCACTGCCGCGAGTCAGGGAAAGGTCGGGCCACGTAACTAGAATGTGGGAAAGGAGGTTATGGTTTCTGGAACAAACTACTGGGATGGGACAAATAGTGTGGGTTTGGAGTGGAAAAGGAATCATTGATGTTGGAGGAGAGAGAACAGGCATGCGGCAGATAAGTTGAGAAGCGATCGACAGCTCTGACTTTACCGCCTCTGACGACGCGACATGACAATTGTTCAATTCCGTGCATTAAATGGTCATACACTTGCTCGCTATTTCCTGCCTCTGTTTAAGTGTTTTGTCGCACCAAATACTAAACCAATCTGTTACACAGTCAATGAGCTTGCAGATTGCCTGGTGAAAGAAGGAAGACAACTCCCTCAGCCACTAAACCCCATAACCAATAGCAAGATCAAGGTACACCTCCAGAAAAGATACAGATGAGACAAGGGCCACCATAAATGGTGGATACCAGGCTCATATGATGGCTCCATCCAGCAGCTTGCAGGGACCAATAGACCATCACCTACCGCCTTCACACAGGGCAGGATGGTCTGAATATCTATATCAAGAAGATGGGCATTATAGGTTCACCCCTGTGTCTGGCCACTCACAGCAGACTCTGTAACATATCTTGCAGGACTCTTACCCACAAGGCAAAGCACCAGGAGGTCTGGCTGAAGGGAGCGGACATTCACACCCAACTCTGGGGGATGGGAAATGACCTCTGTCACTGATAGCTTTGCAGCATCCCTCAGCAAGTAGGTCTGACTGGTATATTAACCCCAGACCCATAATACCAACAAAAGCAAAACAAGCCATCCACTTAAATAAAAGGTTATGATGGGATTTTACCTTTTGGCAGGGTATACAAAGTGCCACTAGTTGCATGTAGAAATGCATTGCAGAGGTCTTTTTTACCAGCACTCAGTAAGAAACAAGGACTGTAGGCTGAGTGCTACCTCCAAAAGATCTTCCAGGGGAACAGGGGAAGGAAGAAATAACTGGTAAGGCATAAGGCATTATCAGACAATCAGTACAAAAGTCTTTAATGACTATGTCAAACTTTCTTCAACCATCTGTGCAGCAAGTGTTTTAACAGTTAATCCGCTCCCTGCAGTCCTAAATTTCAGCAGATCACTGTACCTGTCAGTTACTTATCTTTGTGTCCTTATCAATACAATATTACAAAATACTGAAAAACAGATGCATGTGAAATGAAGTACAGTGAGTGTGAGTGGGTAGGTAAGTAAGTATTCAAGCTGGAGTGATTAGAATGGCACCCACACCTGTGCACATGAGCAATCATCTTTCCAATAATCAATCATCAACACACTCAGTAAAGTGCTGTGAGTACAGCAAGTGATACAAACACACACACACACACATGACAGATCACATTACTGCAGTGGTGTAGGAAGATGCTTGGCTTTGGGGGGAGGGCTAACTCCATGGTGAACGACGATGATGTTCACATTCTTGTCCCCTCAGTATCTTTTTTGAGAGGGAGGCTGCCACCTCCCACCCTGGTTTCTATCCCACTGTATTGTACTCACTCGCTGCACTTTACTCAACTGAGTGTGGCAATTATTGACTATTGGAAAGATGATAATAGGTACATGTGTGCATATCCATGTGGTGACTGCTAATGTAATAAGCAGCGAGAGGCCTATGGTTCAGGTCTGATCTCAGGACAATCTCTGTATGTGACACCTGTTTGCAGGGCTTGATGTCGTGCAGTTTCTCTGGGTACTCCAGTTCCTCCCCATCTCTCTCTCTTCGTGGTGCAAAATTACCACCACGTGGAAGCACTTTCCTTCCAAATCAACCAAGCATAAACTTACCAAAACCTAAGACTTTCCTGTCAATGAAAAGAATTTTCTTGCCAAATTAATTTGATAAATAGCAAGCATATGGTGTAATCTTTCATTAGTTTTAACTGTCAGTGTGCAAGCACGTTTTATTTTACCAATTACTAGATGTTTCAGGTGGTTCCAAATGAAAAGAAAATCTATTAGCCAGAGAAACTTACCTCTACCAAACTTGAATGTTATCATTTGAAAGGATCTTCAATGATAAAAACCGAAAGACAGGAGAGAGGAAGTGGATGAACAAGAGAGTCATGTGGTAGCTGGCAAAACTGCAGTTTTTATCTCCCCCTTCCTTACAGCCTTGGCATCTCTAGCCTCTCCACTTCCTTTGATCTGCTCCATCCATGCCAAAGCATGGAGAAGAGACATCATGCAAGTGACACTAAGCAGCATGGTTAGTAGAAGCAAAGATCGAGAACATAGAGATGAGACACTGACTCATTGTATTCACCAGAGAGTGTAGATACAAAATATGTTGAGGCCTTATGCCTCAGCATGACTGAAGGCTTAGAAGAAAACCAAGCGCATGTGTGTTGAATGAATTTCACAGGCTGTATTAATTTGGACTTTATGGAAGTGTGATGAGTTGCCATATTACCTAGCATTAAATTAAATTAAAATTTCATCATCTGTAGAAGAGGATATTTCCATAATATTTGTAATGAATGTAATGTTTTCAACAACCAACATTCAAAGCACTAGTGACATTCAGTACTTTAAAATTGACTGTTTCAGTGGAATATGATACTGTTCTGTAACTATAAGTGTACTGTGTGTGCATGTATGTGTCTGTATGTGAGAGAAAGAAACAATTCTATTTCAGCATTTAAGCACAGCACATCCTGAGCACTCTTTCTCTTATGCACACACACAAAGAGAAATTGACGGAAAAAAAAGTAAAAGCCTCCCATCTGCAGAATTGTTTCCCTGTATCACACCTAAAAGAACAAGACTGCTTTAAAATATTTCTTCCACATATGTGCAACACATTTTATTTTACATTGAAGAGTATTTCAGGCAGTTCGAATGTGCATATATGAGTAACAGCTTGAATTTTGATAGTGACCACATCTGGAGTACTATATATGTGCAAGTGCCAACTACAGTGAAATAACTCATCATGCTGTCTTTCTGTAGAGAAAAAAAATTACAGGTTCAAAAATGTTTGTGGACAGTACCAATCAACCACCTCTGTCCTGTCATACATAAAGTTTTGGAAAGCACTGCTTTCAACACAGCTGGCTCATTCAAACAATAGTATACTTATATAAGTGTGTGTGTGTGTGTGTGTGTCCAGAATTGTACAAATAATATAGTCTGGATATGTGTATCATCCTCCTACAAATTGGAATCATTGTGGCCCTGACCTTCATAGTCCCAAAGCTGGGGACAGGCCTGCCCTGCAGCAGCACTGGGTGGAGAAGGGCTTTTAAAAAAGGGTCCATACACATCAACTCTGCAGCCTGCTGGGTCAGGCTCTAATGTGATGTGCACAGGTGGATGTGTCACAGATTTGCTGTCCCAGGTAGTTGTGATGCTGAAATCCCTGTCCAGCATATTCAATACAAATCCATGAAACCTGAACAGTTGATGGAACAAGAATTCTACCTAACTGAATTATCTCTAAATTATTAACTTTAACTCAATCATGACATCATAAAAAAAAACACACACAGAAATTTCAAGGGATGTAACTCTACTGTGACTTTATTGTGCTTTTGCATGCACTAATTTCTTCTCTAGAACAATAGTTCTTGTGAGTAAAAACTGAGTACTAGCTTTAGCTTTTGAGTAATAGCTGCAAGTCCAGCAGCAAGTGTTCATGCCCTGCTGTAATAAACATTTAGTCAGGACGGAGTTAATTAAGATTGTGTGCTGCTTTAAGTAAACGGCTTTTGTTGCATGTACACAAATGTCACACATCTTGCCATTTGGAGCAAGTCAGGATAGAATAAATATATGCAGAATGATAATATATAATGATACTAGATACTAGATGCAATATATGCTGATAACGAACTTAAGATCCAAATATAGTTTATCTCAGCCTTATCTAAACCAACCATATTTTTCCTGATTCACATTGACATGAGGACATAGATCAAAATTACATGCTGCATGATCAAAAAAAGTATGACATGCCCTGGAGATAAGCTTTCAAACTTATGATCAAATCGCAAGAAAACTTTGCAAGTGACTCTGTTTAATAGATTCTCAACAAGAATTATTTGACTTTCTCAGTTGTATACTGAATTGTTCATTTAAATGTGTTGATATTTCTGTGCTACATGAACGTGTATTTCTGAAACTAAAGCCTATGGTATTGCAAAATATATTTTTGACAAGATCAGTAATTTCTTACATCATAGGACCAGAGAGCTTGGGCGAGCACAGGCACTTCAGAAATAAAGTCATCAGTGGTAGCCCTCAGGGTAGCCTAAACGGCTCAATTTTTTTGCTGTTTTTATGAATGATCTACTAAAAGTAATCATTAATACTTGTGAAATATTTACTGATGACAATTTGCCAAAAAAAAAAAACCCAACAAAAACACACACAACATCCTACACCAAAATATCTGTCAATTACTGCGGCGGTCCAAATCCTGGAAACTTAAATTTTTTTACTACACCCAAATGCTATAACAGAGAGAATAGATAATATATCTGTAACACATAATATATATACTCTCTGGTCAGACTTTACATATCAGTAGATAAAACTCATGCAAGAAACATCGTGCAAAATGCAAAAAGTAAGCAAACCAATCGAACCAATTTTTATATGCTTTACATTTTGACACCTATATATTAAAGAATTTAGATTAGCAACTAGGTTATTAAACTGTTTTAAGGTTTTTCATGCCAAGAGCAATTTACAGCACTGAGGTTATCTTCCCTGAGATGAGCCACAGTGGGTATATCACACAAACTTTTAATTAGCCAGGTAATTAATGATGCCTAACAAATTCTTCAAATTTGATCAAATGTATAGAACAATAAAAACAAATCAACAAAATTGTTAAACAATACTGTTGTGCTAACATTCACAGGAATGTTTTTACTAACAGCAGGGTAGCACCTCTCTTTAAAATTGGCTTCTGGAACACATCAATTTAAGATTGTGGGCTATCTATAATGTTTACAAATATGTAAACCTTGATTAAACCAAAGTTTTAAGGAATCGCTGGTACGATATGCCAGACCTGACCAGTAACACCCGTTATGGCCCTGGTTTGAAGTCCAGAACATACCTATACCTACCATGTGATCTATATCGACGACACACACACACACACACAAAACACGACAAAGGTTAACTTCATTATGGCCGTGTAGATGAGGGAGGCCCGGTCTTCGACTCGTGTAAATCCTTAAAAATGGACATACTGAGCTACAATTGGAAACTTTTAAAATTATTGTACCCCCCCTCCCCCCAAAAAAAACCCCAACATATATATCGCGTATCCACACTGACACGTGCACACACACACACACAGATCGACGTACGCCATGTACGTCATGTCGATAAAGAGACTAAATCAAAATTCATTTATTTTAATTTGTGGTCAAATGATGATGTGGTCGAATCGACCGTCCCCCCACCCTTCGTTACCATAAAACAGCCACGTAAGTTATGATATTTTCATTATGGTAACGACGATAAATCGATGTTATCGATCGTAACTTACATGTCCACAGCTTTTCTTCGCGTCGTCTGCTATGATGGAAAGGATGGTGACAAGGCTCACGTACACGACTCACGACTCAATATTCCAGTGAGTTTTAATCTCTGTGTATACTTTAATACGTGGGCATAAACGATTAAGACATACTGGTGCTAAAGCGGAAAACGTCCAAAACTATAATAACTTACATTTGACCCAATGTTACGTGTATGCGAGGTCAAGTTCGATAAGTTACCCTCCGTCGCGGGCTCTGCTGACGTCACCCGGCTCGCGATGACCTCCCTGCTTCGACAGTCCCGCGGCGTTGGGAGAGATCGAGGTGAGAGGGTCGCCAGGACGAGAGTGTTGATCGAGGGGCGATATAGGCTGTTGTGTTTGTATTCTCGTTGCTGTGGATAGGTGTCTTACCAGATAATCTTTACACGCGCTACCTTCTTTGTAGGAAGTGATGGAGGTCATCTTTATTCAAACAGGTGAGTGATGATTCATTAAGTACAAGCCCGCCCTTAGTATGACATCGTTAATTGTTTACGTTAGACAAAACTTGAGGTGTGGTTTCCGCAAATCAAGCTGTGCATGATGTAGTGTAATGCTAGGTGGCCAGATCTCTCGTCCGTTACACGAGGACAGCTGTCGTAGGCTTTAGCACTTTTGAAGTTAGCACGGCATTAATTAAACGATGATGCAGAACAAGTTGGTTTACACTAAACTAAAAATGTCATAGTAAATTTCGGATTTTGTTATTTATAGAGTTAGACACACATCATATTTTTGTGATGGCGTCGATATTGTTGACATCATTCATTAGGCGACGCTCATCATCGTTAGTGTACCAGAGACCATGCAGGTAGAAAATGCTATAGTGCAGCAGACTTGAAAATCCTCACCAGCCTATCGAAATGAGGCGAAAACTAGCTTTTAGATAGTGAATTGTATGGTAACGGCGATGTTCGATAATAACAAAGAGTCTTGCGCACACAGTTGGCTGTTGGCTGCTTACCTTTTGTGTTATTTAAATGGGAAGGGTTAATTAGGCGCTTTCAACCTCCTTAGCAATTAGAAATTGTGTGGGAGAACTTGCAGAAGATTCACACCCTATAATGCTGACAGCAGTGTATGCTTATGAGTTCCTGTTCCACTGTTCTGTCTGTAGACAAATATTGAGAGGCAGATGGTAACAGAAATGTTGGAATGGGCAGTTTTCACTTGTTTTGGTTGCTAGCTTTTCCCTACGCAGGCAGTATTGACAGTCTCCCAGCATTCCACTGTGAAGTGTGAATAGGAGCTGTGTCTGTCTTCTCTGAAGTATGCAGAATTATGTCCAAAAGAATGATAATAATAATCATAACATTTTGTGTTGACTACTTATACATTCTTGCAATTTTTTTGTGTCCAGACCTCTAAAACTTGGAAATAATAACATATGTTATTACTTATTTATGCACTTCACAAAGCATAATAATTCTTTCATTCCTTCTCTTTGTCTCTTTTTTTTTTAGAAAGTTATAGATGTATATCATTTTTAAACATGTCTTTGAACACCTTATATTTTAAATAGAAGGGTTATACGATAGAATGAAGAAAATGACCTTGTTCCAGAGGAACAAGCACATTTCAGGAAGGACCACTGTTCTTTAGACCGTACATTTACATAAATAGGCATATTAGAATTAATTTAACATAAAAAAGTTAAGACACTGCCAAGTATCTCAATACATGTTAACCTGTCAGAATTTTATACTGCTGTATTAAAAAATGGGAGAGGAACATTGATTGGAACATCAGGAATAAGTGGTTTAAGATGCTAAAGAAATTGAAACTGCTTACAAATACCTGGGATTAACATTGTTGGCCTGTTCTATTTTAACTCAAACATTAGAAGATTTAGCTGGAAAGAAAATGTTCAAGACAGTGTAGGAATATTCATGGTATTTTACTGTTTATACAACTGCTTTCGTTTAGTCTTCCTTAATTCTTTCAGGATGTTGTGTTATTCTTCTTGATTAATAATGGTCATCACCAAAGTGGCAATTTGTCTTGACTAAGTTTTGATTAACCAAATCCAGCTGATCCTACAGGTCACCAGATAAATCGAACTAGAACCAGTAGTTTCATCCTCAGACCAAATCAATGTAAGACTAATTACCCCAGTGCCAAAAGATGAATCAACCCAAGCCAAAAAGCAAATTGGTCACTAATACTGAGAACAAATAATAATAATAATAAAATTTGTAAAGTACATGTGGGGATGCAAGCTCAGTGCACTGCATACAAAAGACTGCAAATGAACTGACAGTCCATACAACTACAAGAAACTTAAATGTCACCAAACAGATGACACCATGACAAAACCATAAACTTAGTGCATAGATGAAGAACTGAGGAGTGAGCAGAACAGTGCTTTTGATCATCTTTCTTAAAGAGACGAATTTTGAGGTCAGATTTGAAGGTTTTGAATGTAGCACAGTTTGAAGCAAAAGGGGAAGAGAATTCCAAACATTGCAGCCTGAAAAGGAAAAGTGAAAAGTTCTCCAGTTTAATGCATGGCACAGAGAGGAGGGCAACACAAGCAGACTGAAGGGACCAACACAAGTGATAAGGCATCAGTGGCTCAGACAAATATGCTGGGGAACCCTGTGGAGAACAGCCTGGTGATCATGTAATCAATGTGAGCTGACACTGCCAGCCAGTAAAACTTGTGGAGGAGGGGCATAGCATGGTCTGCTTTTTGCCTATGGAAGACACTGGGACTACAAGCAGAATTATTATGAGCTCTTTTAAGTTTGTCCAGGAGGCAGTTAGTGGGATTCTGCAATAAAGTATTGATGTAACACAGTCCTGACAGCACAAAAAAGCATGTATCAGCTTTTTGTGGAAGGAACTGATAGCAAGGGTCAGATCGGACTGATCCTGTGAAGCTCAAGGAAGATTCTGGACATGCTGTGGGAGGAAAAGAATGTTAACCCCAGAAAAAGAAAAGGTAGTAGAGGATGACACTTATTGCAGTTTATTTGCAGAGGTTATTTAAAGGACCCCAGTTTTGTCACCATTCAGCATGTATGTAATACTGCAGGCTTAAGTGGTGGATGGTGAAACCAAGTGGTTGGATGTATACAATGAATAAAGGAGGCCCAATAACAGTTTTACGCCATCCTATACTTTAAAAGGAGCAGGAAAAGATGTGGTACCTACATCTGCCAGACTGGGTGCAATCAGTCAGGTAGGACTAAAATCAACTTCCTTCAGGAGACTGAAATTAACATGAAGGCATTGGAGAAGGATGTCATGATCAAGTGTATCAAATGCAATTGACAGATACAGCATTGACTGTAAGGAAACACGATCAGTTTTGTAATCAGACAGTAACTCATTTACCAGTCATAGCAGCACCATCTCAGTCAAAGGATTCTCATGATACCTTGACCGTAATGGTTCAGGTAGATTGTGGCTGTAATATTGGTTCAGGAGCTGGACCAGCACAACCTTTTCAGGTACTTTGGACAAAAAAGGGAGATTGGAAACAGAATGATAAGTACCATTATCTTCCATAAACACCACAATTTTCTCTTTTATCACTTAGTGGGAATATTTGACTTGAGCAGCAACATCTGTCATCATTAATTCATCTTTTTGCAGTGGGTCAATATGGTCTTGCACTGGTGGATCTGATCTTGGCATGGGTGATGTTATTTTAGTCAGGATTGAAATGGCTAGTTTGATGTGTTTCTGGTCAATTTGTCTTGCCCCCATCTTACTATATAGTTTAGAAATCTTGGGACTTAGTACTGATTTGAAGACAATTGAAAGGTTTTACAGAGTTGCTTTCAACAAATTTCTAGTATATCTTTAGAAACACAAGTCTAATGATACTTGAAGATTGTGGCAGATATCCATTATTTATTAACTGTTTTGAAGGAATTATAACATTTTGATTCAGAGTTGTCTACCTACCAGAAGAGCCAGTCAAGGATATTTTGTGGTAACTTTGGGTAAAGCATGTTTGAGAGCAACAGGATGTTGCATTGAAAAAATGCATCATTGCTAAATTCTTTGAAAAAACTGTATGAAGAATGTGATGTTTCACTGCCTAACAGAGATCAGCTGTACAAAAACCTGAAGTAATCTAATTGTGATACTTAACAATCATCAGCACTAGCTGTGAACGGTGGCACAGTGTTATAATGGTGACATACTACACATTGGATCATTAATCACCCACAACAGTTTCGAAAAATATTTTTCTGACTGATTATTTTGTTTTATTTTCCATTTGTTTCAAATGTTGCTCCATGAAGCTTTCATCTCAATTACTTAATGGTCAGCTGCAGCTTGCAAAATTTAACAATTCATCCTAACCATAATATTTAACAGTGGGAAATCTTTCTTCATTGTCTCCTGCCTTGGCATCTTCTAGTTTTGGGGTTTCTGAATACTCAGAATCCTCAGGTTCGAACATGTAAGGATTATAGTACTTCAAGGCTATACAATTTAATATTATTCTTCACTGCTAGACGTAATAAATTAAGATCATCCAAGTAGTTCAATACTCCAGCTGCTGGCCATTATTTATAACCATGGACTGGTGATATTGGCTTGACGTAACACATTTTCATTTGCAAGAGAGAGATATTGCAGAACTTTCTGATTATAGGTGCCAAATTGCCAGCTTTTAAACCAGATTATAAATAAACAGAGGCACTGAAATTTACACTTCCTTCCTTAATCTATATAAATTTCAGGCGTCGATAATGGAGAATATCATAGCATGTATTAAAATCCTTTTACACATGCATGTGAAATGTAGACTTAAAACTAGGAACCTTAGAAATCCAGAAACTGCAAGAAGGCACCAACAGCAATAAGCAACTCCTGTGCCATCAAAGACATCCCACACCTACCTTAACCTCTTCCCCTCCTCACTGTTTCATCCCTTTCCCAAGACTTTTCTTCACACAGACCTAAACTGCTATTAGGCTGAAGCACTCTCAACATCAACAATAAGTTTTGTATCAGCTGTAGCAAAACATGTTGAGTCCATGTCAGATTTTCCATTAAAATGACAGAATATTAAATTTAGTGGAAAAATTATTTTCTCTCTGGCTCATAGTTCTTATTTCTAACTAGGCTTTCATTTCTTGAGTTAGAAATAAGAGCCATGAGCCAGAGAGAAAAAGTCTGACCTATCCAGGAGTGCTAGTAATAATAAAAAGGAAAGATGACTTATAACAGTGCAGTCACTACAACTTTTTTCCATCCATTTCTGTGTGCTGTTTGTTACTTATTACAGATGCTACAGTATCAATGATAAGTTACTTAGGAAGGTATTTACTTATTTATTTATTAATTTGTGTGGCACTTATTGTGCTTGCTTGTGTGCCTTAGCTTTAAAATTAGCACATGAAACAGTTATTCTTGGCTTAATTATTTATACTATTATTGATTTTTTAAGATGACTTCATGAGAGGTTTTGCTATATTTCACTGATACTGGTTTTTAATGCAGTTTTCCCAGGCTTTGGCATTTTTAATTTATTGCTCTTTTATCAGGGTAACTTTGATTACATCCTGAGGTCATCTGACAGGGGACTTAATTGAAGTATTACTCTCTACAGTGTCATGCAATGTGTGGTTGTCTGCCATACAGCATTAAAGTACATCTTCACCATGGAAGCATCTATCATTATTTCTGTTCTGTTCATGCACGTAAGGTTTCTGTTGTAGCATAAGAAATTCTGATTAGTACTAACAAGTAGAGTGTATAGCTTTGCCATCTCATTTTGGAATAAAATGGAAGATTTTACATTACTAGAGCATTTTAGTTTTAACAAAGTTTTATCCAGATTTTACCTTTCAGGACAATGGTTATCTCTGCTGTCACCTAACTGAAGCAACTCCACATTTTAATGTCTATGACAGTCCTTAGCCCCCAAAGAAATTAGGTTTGGAGCTGTAATTCACTGGCTATGGCATCTGGCAGCAGGGAGGCTACCCTGGTAGAAGATGAAGGTAAGTGACTACAATATGACAAGTATGCATGGAATCTCATTTGTCACTTTATCAGGAGGAAGGAGGCTCCCATATTGCTTTTTCCTAATTTTCTCTTTTGATTGCTGGAATGGAGCAGAATGGGTAAAAGAAAGTATTTTTTTGGACTCAATGGTATTCTTACTATAAAAAGAATGAAATCTCAAGTCTTTTATTCCTTTCAAGCTAAACTCAAGTTTAACACAAACTAAACTTAAAGTTGCTTACAGGTTTATAAATGTTGCATTACTTTGTCACAAAAATACATTATTGGTATTGTTAAGGGTTTGTTTGGTTTTTTTTCCCCTTTTACTGTATTTTTTTTCAAGGTTTCAAAACTGATGCATGGCATGGCATCCTGTATGACAAGTTGTGGCTATTTTGTGAAAAAAAAATTGAATGTCAATACTTAAAGTCTTGTTTGCTTTTTTAATTTGGGTTTTTTGGGGGCTTTTTATTTATTTAGATTTTTAATAGGTTTGAAAAACTGTGTAGAGCATGGTATTCCTAATGATGGGTTGTCTCTGTTGAAAGGCTTGTTTCTGGAGTTACTAGCTAAGAATTAAGGTCTGACTACTGTTTTGTTGTTCCTTTATTTTATCTTCATAAATAAGAATGTTTTCATACTTACCAAAATCTATAACAATTTGCAAAGTTTGGGGGAAGAAATTCAAATTTAAAAAGAAACACAGTAGGCTTTATAAGTAAGTCATTAGAAACAAACATCAACATTGCCGTTCTTCTTTCACTCATCTGATTTTTTGGCTTGCATGTTTAAAAAAAAATTAATTAGCTCTTATTTAGCTTAATATACATATTATTGTCAGTCAGAGCAATGTTGCAAGTGGCCCTAGGAAACCGTTTTTTTGACTGTATATTGTGTGATAGACCTCTCTTGGACCATTTCAGCCTCAGCTTTGAAGCTGTTGCCCCCAGTCTTTGGATGCTTCCAAGGTATTTGGGGAATCTCTTATCTTTGCATAAAACACCTGCTTCCATACATGGAAGTTATGACTTTTGAATACACTTTTCTGTTCTTCCTATTATACTGTTACATTAATTACACTTTACTTGTAGATGGAGTACTTGCTGGAGGATACCCTGAAGCAGAAACCATGCCTTCAGACAATCATATTTTGGGGAAAATTTGTTAAGTTTTTGCTAAAATTCATGGCCTTCATGCTGAAGCAGGCTAGACGGAAGCTGACTGTGTGTGTCACCATGAATATGCTCCCAAACAGATCGTGCCATACTTGGTCGGTTGTCCTTGCTCCTGTTATGGAAGTTTCTCAAGCTGTGTGGTGACACAGAATTTAACCCTGATCCCACAGGTAAAGGTTATACAATGAGGCAGACCCATTGGGAACTGTCAGTACAAGGGGATGCAACACAAACAGGGATGAAAGCAGAGTGCATACAGAGTTAAAGCAAGGGCAAGAACTAAACTTGTCGGATGTTATGTCAGTCCTACAGAACATGAACTCTTAAGTTTGATGAAATAAAAAGTGATGTTAAAGGTCTCAGTAATTTGTGCTCAATTGTCACAGCATAAGAGCAAGAGATGAATAAGGCAAACTCCACGATTCATTACTAGCTTAAACAAATACAAGTCTAAAATGACTAACTACGAAAAAAAGTTTGTTTGAAGCGTAGAAGAAAATGCACAATCCTTGAAAGTAGGTCTTGGAACAAATAAATGATTTGTTTTTCTTTGGTATGGACAGGAAGGACAAGGAGATGACAGAAGGATCTGAGTCATTTTATTAGGGAAAAGCTAGAACTACTGGACAACGTATAGTTTGATCATTTGCATCAACCTGTGCCAAGAGGGACAAGTGTGTATCTTAAAATCAAACTTTGAGTTAAAGGGATCTAAAATTTTTTGTTGTAGAAGATTCTTCAATGATAATCGTGCTCGTCAAAATAAGACAAGATAGCTAGTATTGCACACCTTGTTTATGAAAGCGGGAAAAGTGGTGGTAGACATGTCACAGACACTTTTTTTTCCTTTTTTTAAAAAAAACAGTAGAATGTGTAGGCTGCAAGGAAAACCATGACAATGAATTTTTATCGTTTTGATTTTTATTCTTGAGTTTCATCATTTTGTCTTTCTCATGGAAACACTTAGGGAAGGCTTTACTTCTAGAATCCTTTTTGACTATACACGTTTTCGAAAACCTGCTGTTCGGTTTACCAATCAGGTCAGGGTTTGGGCAGCTTATTGTTTAATCAATAATAACCTGTTACCATATATAAACAGACTGTGCTCATATTCATGAAGCATATTTACGCAGCATGTTATCTTACCCTACCGAGCTGGGTTAATCGGCTACCTGTTTTTACTAAATACTTCAATACAATATTTGCTAGCGGACATTGCCTGGAAATGTGAAAGAAATCCTGCCCATTTATAAGGAAATATTAATAGGAAGAACTAGCCAATGTAATTCTTGAGGTAGTACTTCATCATGTAATATTTGTAACAACTCGACCATATTAATAACTTGCTTGGTTGTTTTTTTTTTAACACTAAATAGCATTGAGTTGTTTATTGGGATGTATACTGGGGACGAAGTCAATAGTGAAAACCTTAGTTAGCAAGTTAGTGTAAGTGTATTTGCATCCACACGTCAGCATGTAATTAGCTGGTTACAGTGGCTCAATTGACACCACTGTCAATTCTGCATGCCTGTTCACTGAAGTTTACCACACATGCCACTCATCAGTCATTCAACCTCTCCTTCTCCTGTTTAAGGTCAAACAATTCAGTGTAAAGTACTTTTGTGGAAGATAACATTAGCTTGAGCCGATCAGTAACCTCACAGAGTTGTTTCACGACATCAGTGGACAACAAAAAGTCATGATTTGAAATTGGTAGATATTTTGACTGCCCGTTTGCTTGTTCCAGCTTGATATGGCTTGAATAACTCCTCTTACTCCAACAGTTGACATCTTTTGATTGTATTTTCACTGAAAAAAAGAAAATACTTGTTTTAGTGGGAAAGGAAACTAGAGTCATAGTTTTCAAACAGAACCAGCAACTTGGTATGAAGCACATTCACTCTTGTAAAACACCAGGAACCTCTACTTGCAACAGTCAAGCAGTGTAAGCTGGTCTTCTTTGGCCATGTGACCTGGCACAACACTTTGTTGAAGACTATCCTTCAAGGTACCTTGGAGGGTAATCAATTCCGCAGTGGCCAGAGGAAGAAATGGCTTACGAATGTCAGAGACTGGACTGGTCATCCTGTTGGACCTGCTCACTATTGCCCAAAATAGGCAAGAGTGGTAGCCCCTGTCAGCTGCCACATCCTCCAGTGACAGGTATTGGTCAAGGGACAAACCACTAATGATTTTTTTCTGCTTTCTTCTCAACTCTTCCTTACTGGCTTGAGGGGACTCCATTCTGAATTGTTTGGGTTGTGAATTTCCTGCCTATTGTCTGTGTGTGATTCTTTCAGGGATCTATTTAATTGTTCTGGACAATTTTTTTCTAGCCTGTGACCAGTGGACAGACCTTGCTGGATCCAGTTCCCATCCCTCTACTGGTGGGGAATATTGACCCACTTATGCCTGCTACCACCAACATAATACCATTCTCGCGTCCAGGTTATTTCTACAACCATTCAAATCTGTAGTGGTAAAACCACTCCACAAGCCCAAACAACCTCAAAAAGTCCAGTATTAGAGCTTTTCTTTTTCTACTGTTCCTAACATGGCCTTTTGAATACCTGAGTGATTATTCTGTGCTGTCTGTAAAATGTCATACACACACCTGCTCACACATCTGTATGACAAATTACAAAACAAAACAACTTCAGCAACCCCTGCATATGAAGGAGAAAGGAATTGCAGTTGCTGTCCATAGGTCACTGTAAGTCGCTAATGAGAAGACATGGTATCTGCTGATCAGCATAGAACCATACACTCAAACTTTTGCTAGATAGTCAAACCAACCTCCCAAAATCGATAAAGAGAAGAAGATGATAAAACGTTCCATTTACTGGATGACAGAAACAGACTGTTATCCTTCTATTGTTTGCAGATAATTGTCCCTTAACCTTCATTAAAATCCTTCCATCAACTTCACCATTCAAGTTCTACTCAGTCTGTTTCAGCTACAGTGGTTAACATGATTGTTAACAAGACTGTTACACAAATACAACTTCAAAATATATTTATTAATCGTTTTCAGATAATTGTTTTGTCTGCCAACGGTAACATGAAAACATCCAACACTTTACATAAAACATTAACACAGGCTATAAAGAAGAACATAAACTGACTACATCCATTTCGTTTATACTGGCTTTTGCAGTCTCGCTCGCAAGTATTAAAAGTCTGTACACATTCAAAAACACAGAGGCAAGTGTAACAAAATTAACATCAGTTCAAATGCTCCTTGGCAGATCACACTGACTTTCTCTTCCCACAAATTTGTACAAAACGGTTTGACATGTTGATCGTTCTCATATGCTGGATCCAAACTATTGAACTCACTCCCTTTCTCCATTGAAATAATTTAGTCAGCTTCATGCTACAAAGGAGCATTAAAGACGTTTTTTTATTTTTTATTCTTGAATACCTCCTCCAATAACCTCTTTCCCACTGCAGTTTCATGTCAGTCATGTTTAAGATGTCTGTTATGTGTTTATGTATATGTGTGTGTTTGAACATGCTGTGAGAGAGAGGTAGAGGAAACACTTTTTCAGGAGCCTTCACCTATCAACTTCTATTTTTGTATTTCTGATGTTTAACCTGGTGAATAGTCTTCTACAATAAACTCAAGATAAAATAACAATCTGCAGTATATTAGAAATGACAAAAAGACTCTTAAAAATATGTATTGAGTGGGATTTGACCATATAAACATTATACCATAGTAATGAAAAATCATATGAATGGCATTTTACTTTGGCTATTTCGTAAAGTTTTATTTTATTGCTGACATTTCAGCTTCTTCCCCATCCTGGCTTGCACACACACACACACACATACACACAAATGCTTCACTATCTCTGTCTTTTCTGTATGTGTGAGAGAAACAATGGCCCACTCACCTTGCAGTAACGGTACTATTTGATCACAGAACTAAAGGCTGATGGAAAGAAACGAAAGTTCAAGCCACTGCAGGCTATGCGCAAACTGTTTAGCAAAGGCAGGCGCAAGGCCAAGGATGATGCTTCTCCTGTCAGCGTGGTGGCAATCAAGGCCAGGTCCACCAATACACTACAAGATGATGATGATGATGATGGAGGGTGAGCTGTTTACTATTAGCTGAGGGTTTGGTCACAGACTATAGGTAATGTTTATATCACAGATAATAGCTCTGGCCAGTGACATCACTGGCTGCATCCAAAGACCAAAATAGATGTTGTAATGATTGTATAAGTGTAAGCATGTATTATTAGAGAGGTAAAGACTTACATATCCCACAAGTTGATGGATGAAGCCAAGGTGGGAGAATATGCAAGTTAATGTTAACAGTAGTAAAGTGATAGATTTGGGGAACCCTTAGACCATATCCAATTTATTTCTTATATGTAAATAGTTATATGTGTATTGGTGTGCACACGCATGTTAAATATTATTTTAATGCCATAACATTTTTTAGCGTTATAATGAGAGGAGCCAACAGAAGCAGGGAAGGAGGTTCATGAGGTTACGTCCTCTGTGATTATGTCATGTGTTTTTTTTTTTAAATCAATGTTATGGAGTATTTGTTGTCCCCTGCATGAAAGTGCTGGTTTGAGTAAGAAGGTGAGCATTGTCTGATTATTCTATTACCTGCATCAGCTCAACCCTCCCCCACCCCATCAGGACCTCTGTGCATATGCTGAAGGCATCACCCAACATAGAGAAGTGTTCCAACCACAACATGGTTTTGCTTGATTCCAAACTTCAAGCACTTCTATCAGATTTCTTCATATACAAAAGAAAACTAAAAATGATCCTAACTGTTCTATTAAGCTTTCTCTTGAAAGTTCCAGAATTTCATGTTATTAGAACCCTCTAGAACTTTACATCATATTCTTTTGTGCTTGTAGTCTTAGGCATTTGCTGTGATGGATAGTGAATATAAGATCATTACTCAGAGTATCTTTCTGCATGAAAATGGGAAAAGTCCTCAAACATTTTTATATTTACCCCGCCTGCATTCTTAAAGACCTTACCAACTTGTTATTATGGCTGTTGTTGTCATTTACCTTGATTACACATGGAGACCAGCTCTCATTGTGAAGTTGGATGTCATCTGCAGAGTCTCCACAGACCCTTACTGCTTGATGTTGACAGGCTCCAACAAAGCCAGATCTCGGCCCTAAATTCCTGAAGGAGTCTACAGGTGCATCCCCAAAAAGAGCACACAGGGCATGACACAAGGTGTACTTTCCAGTATAGGTGGTGCATTAGCCTGTTGTATCCTATCCTGAGGTGGAAAATGATCGTCTGATCTAGATAGATAATGGTAAATGTCTAGTGACGGGTGCAGAACCTTAAGGATGGTCTTCCTCTGTGTTAGACTGCCTTTGTTTTCATCTTGCCTAACTTCAGCTCCAAGTTTTGCCATTCTATCATGTTGCTTATTGGCTTCAACACCACAGTGTGAAGACATCCACTGCAGTACCATTTTTAGATAGTTAATATTTCTCAGTACTGCTGTCAGCTTAGGTAGCCTGTTGGTGTTTACAGTCTGCAGCACAGGCCAGGCATCTGTGATCAAGATGAGCTGTGAGTCTAAGCTGGCTCTGCTGCTGATGATGCACACACCAGGCCTACAACAGACTCTGTAGTTGGTGCAGTCTACCATGTGCCATCCTCCATCAAGGTGCTAGATGTATAAACCAACTCCTCCTTTTCTGATAGAGTCTGTGATTTAGCCATCTGTGTGAACCTGTATTCATGATGAGTACTTTTGTTAAAGGATGGTAAGTATCCTTGCTCTCTTCCTTATGTTTCAACATTTGTACTTTGGCAAACCATTGCAATTTGGTCATATGTCTCTTTATAGTTAGGATGATCTTTATGGGGCGATCTGGTTTTCTACTTCTGCAGGCAGCTGCATCTGTTGTCATTTCTGCAATGCCTTTGACTCTCATGAAGCCTGTTTGATGATAGTTGTCTTCATGGTAGGTGGTCTGTGTTGTGGTTGTACTTGGTGGCTTATACTAGTTCTTTGCACTCTCTTCTCTTGCTAAGAAGGGACATGTCTGTTATCTGTTTCATCTTTTCAGTTGGTATTGTTCTCTTAGCACTGGTGATTATTCTCAGTGCTTGACTCTGTCCAACCCCGATTCTCATGCTGGGGGTGAACACCCAACTTTTCTCTGGATGGGAGACTAAGCTGGCCCACCCTTTCTCTTTTAATTTCTGTTTCTCTTTTTCTCTGTTGCCGACCTTTTCGTTTATATTCTTTTCCAATAAATTCTCCCCCTGTGCATCTGCCTAAGTGTCTTTCACCCCACTCACGTACAAAGTTTGTACGCAAGTGCTGGTGAACTCTTACTTTCTCTTCACCATCTGAAACTTATATTAACTCTCATTCAAAAGCTTACCCTGAAAACCCTGCCTACCATGCTATTTTTCATCCTTAGAATGCTGCCCTGTAGGCCATTCATACAAAGAAGTGAAAACCATTATCCCTCCGTGCTCTACCTCATTTACAGGTTGCCAGAGTGGATATCCAACAGGTAGAGCCTGCCAGTTCCTTCTTAGACTCCTCCTGGTCTTAAGATTTATCATTTAAAAAAGGCAACACCAGTGAACTTATCTTTGTAGAGCGCCTCCAGGAAATTCTTTCTGACTATCCTGGCATCTATTATGTCTTTACCAGGCAATATTTAAGCAGACCAGGCCAGCAAAGATGCTGGTCGGTCTCCAGGTCAACTAAAGTTGGTGTCATCTGACTGTGAGTCTATCCACATGGCCTCTATTCACTCCCTATGGCAACCATAGTGTGACACTGGGCCAGAATAAGTTACATGACATTTATCACTGTCTTTCTGACCGCTCAATTTTTGGCCATTCAGTGGTCCTTAGCTGACACCTGTCACTGATTCCTACTTAAGAAGTGAATTCCCTTGAGGTTGTCCTTTGTGTCAGGGACTTTTTAATACAGTACAGTGCAGTTTTTTACTTACTTGTCCTGACCTTCAGAGGGTTTGCCAGAAGTTATTTTTACAGCTGGTTTATTGTTTGCTTGGTTTTTGTTGTTGTTTAGATCAACTCCTACAAGAAGTATTTTTTTAATAATCTGAAAATTTTTCATTTGTGCAAATTTAGGTTTTTCATTTATTCAAAGAAGCATTCATTTTAAAAGTGACCATGATGTCTCTTGACAAACTGTCTTTCTTCTTTTCTTTTAAAACCACTGTTATGGATTTATCGATTGTATTAATACATCACAAGACAACCTTGTGTTCATAGCTTAAGTAAATGCTTTTTTTTTCACCACAATATAGACTTCATTGCTGGCACAGAATAAAAAAGTTATAAACAATGCCTCAACGACATGGAGTCAGAGCAGGATAATTAAGTATTCCTAACTTGTGCCAAGTGTAGCTGTTTTATACAAAGTCACTAGCAATAATACAGAGATAGCATATGAGTTGCCAAAAAAGTAAAGGCTTGTGATAAGGCCCTGGTTGAGGATATGACTTAATGATAATGTTGCAAGATCATGGTTTTTGAGAGATAGGGTCTTGATGTTACTTGCATGACAGCAGATTAGAAGTGCAGTAGAGATACAACTGACATTCAGAGATTATTGTACCATCAAGACAGTCACATCTGAGGATGATAATAAGGGTAAAAGTACAACCTTGAAAGGAAACATGTGACGAAAAAGATCACGTGAATTTTAAGAGTCCATCTGGATATGCAGTCTTCAAAGCCACTGAAAATGCTTCAACCACAACAGAGATAAACTTCAGGGATATTATTGCAGAGCTGCAAGTGTATAAGCGATCGACTTAAGTGTTGTGAGCACAGACATTTTGCAGCAGTAGTATTGATTTTACTGACAGGAATGGCAATGTGGGATTTCAGTCTGGCTAGGGGCGGAGATGAATCACAGGCCTAGGATGGCTGCACATTTCTGTCAAGATAGTTTGCTAGGAAGGATTGAGGTAGGGTTATCTCATTCTCATACTCTACTTTGCACTTCGCATTCTTTAATGTTATTCTGTATGTGTATGTGTGTGTGTGTGTGTGTCGGAGTGAGAGAGAGAGAAATCTGAGGGGGAATGATGCTTTGCGGAAGAGTTGACAAAAGTGTGTCAGCATGCTACCTACACAGACTACCCTAAAGCTCTAGAATCAGCTGTCTTATTACTGTCAGGTGCTACTGGCTGTTGTACACACAAAATACATTTACTTACGTTCACTCAGATGATTTTCTTGTTCTGTTAAGCCCTGAGAAATTTTGGCATAAGCCATAATTTGATAGTGCTGTCTCCAACTTAGGAGGCCTCGTGTATCCAGACAGGAGCCACCTTATGCTAGCCACATTGCTCCAAAAAGGGTTTATCCATCTTGTGCTTCAGGCACAAACTAAGTTTTTATGGGCGGTGTCTAAAAGATGGCATCTAAATAAATTTTAACTGGTCATTTTAAGAAGTTATTGAAAGAAACCATTAATACAGCAGAACAATACCAGCATTCCGATCAAATGGTTTTTTGTAATGTGCTTCTGGCGCCTAAGATGAAACATTCAGCAGCTAGTTTCCCTGTTCTTGGAAATACACTAGCTAGTAATTTGTCACATGAACTCTTCCAACTGTGATTTTATTGTCAACTATTGACCAGCCACTATATTTGAGTCAAGCTTAATAAGTAATTGACATTAGCAAAATAGTGAATCACTTGTACTTGCACTTGTTGAGGTTGACAGCTCATTTTGACAAAGAAAGGTTGTGGGGGGGGGAGGTAATGTGTTAGGAGGGAGCATGGCCTTTTAAGTCAAAGTGAAATAATGTGATGATGTACCGAAGAGCCTGTTCTGTATGCTGGCTGGAGCAGAGTGAATGGATTTGTGGGGTGTGGTGGGATGGAAGAGGAGAAGAGCTGCAGCCAAGAAAGAGGGAGATAAAACTTGCCACCACACCACACCTTGGTTTCTTTTTCTCTCCTTCTGTCACGCTCTTGTCTTATCTCATTTACAGCGTTGTGTAAATTTTCTCTGCATAATATTTTTCATTTGAAGCCACTAAGAACAGTTTAGAATGGAAAAGATAACCATGAAAAATAAACATGGTCCAGGAAGCAAACAGAAAATAACAATGCCCACCACACACTGCTTTATTTATAAGGTAGTATTGACTAGTAATTTTGTGCATTTTGTGTCTTTATAGTATAATTGCACGTATCTAAACTAATAGAGATTCATACAGCACATTACTCCAATGTTCTTTGTTTTACTGAAATGAGAATAACATGGGGAAAAAAAAAAGAAAGACCAGAGGTGACCCCATTTTTCAGTACAAAATTTAAGAGTTACAGTTCAGATCTGCTGCTGGTGAAGTCCATCTTGTCATCTATTATAAAATAAAATAGATCAGCGTATACCCAAAATACTTTTGTTCATAGATCATTGCTGTGTAGTTTGTACATATTTCATATGAAGATACATAGATAAAGATACACTAAGTCTTCACTAAATGTTCTTGGAAACTTCCAATTTAAGCAAAATGAAATATGCAAAACCAATGTTGTGCTAGGCTAATTGATAAACCTGTAAACAAGAGTTAAATTCCTGCTGTATATTTCTGGTTGCAAAAACATCAAACTTCGAAATAAAGACCCAAAATGTAGGAGGAAATATTAAATATCCTAAAAAAAGTAAGTGTAAACTCCTTACAGTAGTCCTTGCCAGGAATCAATTTTCTTTTTCTTAACTCTAGCTTAGGCACTCCCTTATAGGTAATGATAAAAAATATTACTGACCAGTTTGACTTTATTACACAGGTAACATTAAGATTCAGAACATTGAAAACAACAGTTTGATGAGTATGTTTAGATAAAGGCTCTGATACATGCTCCTTTAAATGTACCATTTGTTTTAGTGAGAATTGAGAAACAAGCAGTCTTACCCTCTCTTAAATGTGCCACCAATTCTTTTATTAAGATTCAGGAATAGACAATCCCAGCCGCGGCCGCTTGGTGGTACACGCAGCATATCTGAGGATAGTGTATTCTCACCAGAACGGGAAACGACTAATCTCCAGACTCTCAAACAAAGGGCTGTTTCAGAGGAGAGTGTCCCAAGAGCAGCCTTACAGGTAAGCACTGTACTGGATTTTCATAGCTATATATAGTTGATAAATCAGGTATAGCTTTTCAACTGTCAGATAATGCTCTGTAGGTTGAGCTTATTGAACTGCTTTTATTAAGGTAGAAATACAATTTACTAAAATATCCCCAGAGTTTTTGTCAAACTTTGCCCAGATATTCCACTGAGATTTCTTTAATGTGTTCTGAAAAAAAGGTCTTATAGTCTTTTTCTTTATTCTTGTTAGACTGGCCAAGGAAACCATGTTGCTATATAGCATGTTCTGATTAGATATATATGTACATAACATGGGATGTTTTGATTAGGTATATATAACATAGCAAGTTCTGATTAGGTATAAATAACATCCTTTCCTGCTTGTTCATTGGGTCACTTTCATTGCTACCCATACCACATCACACTAGTCATATCTATCCCCTGCCTGAGTCATATTGACTCCATAATGACCATATCATCCTAGCACAAGTCGAATCGATTCAAAAAGTTCACTTGATCTCCAATGACAGAAGTAGCTACTGATGTCAGATATTTCCAACAGAGCCATCTGTACAAACAAGTTCAGCCACCATATCTTACTAAAGAAAAATGGCTGCTTCACAATACATATTTAGAGAACAAATATCACAATGGTGCATAATGCAATTTCGTCTTAATTCATTAGTTTGCTTTTTTAAGCCTTTTTTCATGATTATTCTTTGTGGTGAAGGTTTGTATTAAATGCATATGCAGTTGTTTGGTTAAACATTACAATGGTGCATAAGCCTGATTTTCTTTAATCAGGTTTTGAAAAATCTTTGTCATCATCATTCTTTAGTTCAGAGGTTCTTATTAAAAAAAAATATATATATATATATACACACACACACACACACGTATGTTTAGTTAATAAGAAACAGGTGTGCCTGCTTAGTATCCATTCATTTAGCCTGGGTCGATCAATTCCACTTTCAGTGTAAATCAGTGTGTTAGTGGGACGGTATGGTCTTGGCAGAGTCAATTCAGCTCAGGCAGGAGGTCCATAAATTGTTGTTTCTTTACCAGCACACATCAGTCGATTGTGCTTCATTTTCTCCAGGTCGCCTATTTTAAAAGAGAGTCTTTGTATACCACATGTATTGATTACTCTTACTTGGAGAGTTAGTTCCCCTGTTAATCTTCAGTCAAGCATAACACGGTAGAATAAGCATGACCAAGACAAAACAACAAAGAAAACCATTATGATATGGTTTTGAGAGCTTTATTTCAACATTTAATTAATGAACAAATGTATAGGCCCTTGAAGTCATGGTTCATAACATGAAAACTGGTTGATCTCCCTGCTATGACCCCTAGCAGTTACATGATTTTGGTAGATTATAGCAATTCTTTATAGGGAGGTTTTTAATGGCGCTACTAAACCGCATGAGGTATCTTGGCCTGTGCTAATAAATATTTAAAATAAACAGTCTAAAGTGCTTTCTGCCCTCATCATGTTGCCAATATTTCCTTATCCTGGTTAAGTGCATGTCATCTTGACATTTTCCATCATCTTTAATGCCAAGGTCCAGAATATTTGTAATCTGAAAGCCTTTTGTAATAAGTTTTGATCATAACTGTATGATGTGGCTCTGTTTCTTGCTAAATATAATCACATAATTTGATTATGTATCTAATGTTGAAGGCTTTTTGGTTTGCCTTTGGTGGTAACCAGCTGCAAAGAGAGTACTCAGTAACGAAACATCAGTAGTATTCATATGATGTCCACTTTGTCAACACCATACTTTAATTATGTCCACCAGGTTAAACTATATTCTCAATATTAAATTTGGGTTAAATATTAGCAAAACAATTTTCAAGTGTAATAACTCAATCGGATCAGATGTATATTTTTGTAAATGAATACATTCATCGACTGCATTTTAATTTTTTTTTTATTTTGTCTTTGTTTGCCAAATTCAACAGTCAGAGCATCTTTTCACAAAAGTATATTGTTTATTGTTCACTGCTGCATTGTCATCATTTAGATGGTTTAAATTTTGAGTAAACAAAATGATTTATTTTTAAGTTATGTGCCATTTCATTAGATCTTATCATTTGGCATTGGTGCTTGCCTTCACATTTATATCATCTTGGAAATGCTGCTAGTCACAAAACTTATTCGACTTTGATTCTTTAATATGACAGGCAGAACTTTACACCAAAATCAACGAGAGGCGGTCACAATATTCTGACGAAGACGACGGGCTGCCTCACAGCCCCACACCTCCATCTGTCACCACGGCTGACATTATTATGTGCGGGTCTTTAAAGGTTGGTTAAAAAAGAGTGTTTCTTTTCAAGGATATGTGCACCATACTAAAAAAGACCCTTTTCTATCTGGCATGAACACAAACATAAACTTATCAAATAGAAAATGTTACAATTATCTTCTTTTTTAAAAAAAAAGTCTGTTACATTTTCTCATGCATCTTTTGCTTTGCAGCCCCTGCCAGCAGGAGCCAAGTCTGTAAGTCGTGAAAGTGACAAGAGCCTTATTAGTACAGATGGCTCAGAGGCTGAGGTAAGCTTAGTGTCTTTATTAACAAAGCATTTTTTTCTTAAAATACTTGTCCTTAGGTTTAAGTTACAGTTTAAAATTGAATAATCTTTAAGTGAAATGTAAGCAGCTGATACAGCACAGTAAGAATTACAATGATGATAGTACAAAGTTGAATAACAAGGCCAGATTTTGAAACCTTTTGATTATTTTAATTGAGGTAGTAGTATATTCAGAATTGGTATCTTAGTCTATTTATGTGTTTTATCTTAGCAGCATTGAGCAATTAGAGTCATGCTCCTTTGCCTACATTGTTGAGAGTGATGGGTTTCTCTATTCTGTGTTTGAGTTGGATCGCTTGTGGTTTTAATGGTAGCATGAGATCAACTTCTTTGTTATGTGCTCTGACATATGCTGTATTGTTTTATAGTTTTTGAAAAGTAATTCACCGGCATCCACCATTCCTCACAATTCTTCCTCTTGCCGCCATTCCCCTGACTTTCATCATCTGAAATGTACTTGGGAATCTTTCTGTGACTTTTCTTCAGCTAACTCAGAATAATATCATCTACCTTTCACTCTTACTGAGCTGTAGCGGGCCCTTCAGAAGTGCAAAGACTCTGCACCTGCCCTAAACAACACTCCTTACGAGCTGCTAACTCATCTTCCACAGGCCTTTCTCCTCCTCCTCCTAGACATTAATTTTATTTTTATTTTTAATTTTATTTGGGTGTCCAGCTGCTTCCCTCTCTTGAGGAGAGAGGCAGTTTTCGAGCCCATCCCAAAACCTGAAAAGGATCCAAATTAGTATTGCCCTATTACTCTTACTAGTAGTCTGTACGAAACAAGATTGCCACACTTGTAGGACACCAGGAACCTCTACTATCAACAGTCAAGCAATGTAAGCTGCTCTTCTTTGGCCATGTGACCCGGCACGACACCTTGTCAAAGACTATCCTTCAAGGCACCTTGGAGGGTGGCCGACGCTGCGGTGGCCAGAGGAAGAACTGGCTTACGAACATCAAAGACTGGACTGGTCGGCCTGTACAGGACATGCTCACTATCGCCCGCAATAGGCAAGAGTGGCAGCCCCTGTCAGCTGCTGTGTCTGTCCATGTGCTCCCCCCAACGCCAGGTGCCAGGCAAGGGACGACTGACTGACTGAATGAGTAGTCTGTGCAAACCTTTGGAATACGCTTTGGAGCAGCTTGAGTCTCAGGGTCTCCTCTCCGACCTGTAAAGTGGCTTCAGATAGTATCATAGCACCCTGGACCACCTCGTCCCCTTTGAAGCTTTCATATGGGATGCATTTTTCTGCAAAGAGCATTATTAGAGGGATTTGATTTGATTTGATTTGGAGAAGGTGTATGACACAACCTGAAAGAAAGATATTCTGTTGGACATTCATGCGTTTGCTTTCTGGTTCACATTTGTAAATTGCAAGGCATATTTCCAGACCCATCTATCTCTGTAAATGGCATGGTACTCAAAGTGGCTCAGGAAGTAAAATTTGTGGGGTGTCTTTGACAGCAAAGTATCTTTCCTTTCCCGTATCAAATTTCTATGTCTCTCATGTCAGAAAGCCTTGTACATTCTTTGAGTAGTTGGCCATGTCGGTTGGTAGGGCAGTCCACAGTTCTTTACCCTTGACCTTCATCATCATGGGCTCTGCATCCCTCTGGGTACCATGAGCACCACTTCTATACAGTTTGTACGCAAATGCTGGGGAACCCCCACTTTCTCTTCACCATCTAAAATGTATGATACCCTGTCTGTTATTTGAAAGCTCACCCTGGAAACCCTGATACCATGCCATTTTTCACCCTGTGTGCTACCCTCTATGCCATTTGTGCTAAGGAGCCCAAACCATTACCCCTCCAAATTACACCTCATTTACAGGTTGCCAGAGTGGATATTCAACAGGCAGAGCCTCTCCCTCTTCTGCCATCTCCTCCTTGGACTCTCCCTGTTCCTGGGATTCATCTTGACTTCACACAAAATATTTAAAAAGTGACACCAGTGACCTCATCCGTCTTCAACACCTGCAGGAATTTCTTTCTAGCTATCCTAGAATCTCTTCTGTTTTTATGGATGGCTTCAATAAATGGTAGACCTGTAGCTGCAGCAGCAGTTCCATCCAGGCAATCACATTAGGCCTCTTCAGTCCAACTAGCAGTTGGTTGGTCTGTCTTCTGTGTGGAACTTCATGCCATCTTTATAGCCTGACATGTTCACCGCTCTTCGGAGCAGAACTTCTTAATCATTTCAGACTCACTATATGCTCTCCAAGCTCTTTCTTCCCGTCTTTTCGATCACCCTCTGGTCTAGCTCAATACCATTCATGCAGATCTTTGTTATAACAAGGACATTGTCATCATTTGGGCTCCTAACCATGCTGGCATCCCAGGCAATGTTTGAGTAGCTTGCCAGTCTCCATGTCAATTGCACTCACTGGCGTCATCTGACTGTAAGTCTGTCTTCACACCCTATGTTCAGTTCCTGTGGGCCACTCTGGGCCAAAATAAGTTACACACCACCCATCCCTGTCTTTCTGACCACCACCTCCAGGCCATTCTGTGTGGCAGGAGGACGTAGTACTTAGTAGACAGAATGGGACACACCTTTGCCACACATTCTCACCTTTTATGAAGCAAACCCCTACTAGTTTGTCCCTGGTGCCAGGTACTTTTTGCTATTGTACATTTTAATGTATATGGGCTTAGGTTTTCACCAACTATGTATTAGCTTGTTATATCATCTTCAGAGTCCTCAACCTACCTACCTTCCTATCTGTCTTGATGACAAGCACACTGGGTTTGCTTATGTGGATTGTAAACTGTGCTACTAAGAGAATTCCATTTGTTCAAAAAGAAAGTATTAGGAGTTCTTATGGTTTCTTAACGTTTTTGAATGCATTTTGTGATTTGAGTTTTTTTTAGTCTTGTATGCTTGTAATAGTGTGTTGTTAAGATTTTCACTTTACAGATTTTGTAAAGAAAAGTGTGTATCATACAAATTACAATATTTACCAGTTACACAATTTTATTAACACACTGCAGGATGATCTTTTCAAGAGTGGACTGAAGTCAGGAGAAACATTGAACTTGTCGTGGCAAGAGAATACCTTAGGTGAGACATCTTTGCTTTAAATAATGGAAAGAAATAGAAATATTGTATGTGTTGTTGAAGGCAGCTGAGAGAAAGATGCCAAGATTTTCATTTGTGGCAATCGTATTTTATAATTTAAGGAGAGATCAACACCTGAAATATTTCATAAAATAGTTTTTCTTTAACATAAAGAAAAAGTCCAACCTTCAGATATTTTTAGCATGATACATGCATTCATTCATTACTTGACTAGTACCAGTTGATGAATAGTAATGCAGGTCCACTGGTACTAGTTGTCAGAGGAAGCACTTGGATAGATGCAGTGGCTGACAAGACTCACTAATTAGGCCTCTCTTAGCTGGTGATGAGCAGGCCGTGTATAAAATGACTAGTTCACTCCTTTATGATTGAAAAGCCAGGTATTTTGGAGGGGTTTTTTCCTTTTTTTTTTTTTTAATCTACCTCAACATTGATCCACCTCCCTCAAAGATACAATACCCAGATTACATGGCTGAACCAGACCAGCTTATGCCACTTCACTGTTGCAAGAAGGAATTCCTACATCCAGTGCCCATGCTCCTTAAAACATCCCTGTATGTTCCCTGTATAAGATCCAGAACAGGAACTTCTTAAATGACTGTATTCTCCTCTCTGCATCGACAAGTAGAGTCCAAGTCTTGGATCCAAATAGCAGGATGGGACTTTTACATTATGTAATTCATAGCAAACCTAATAGTTCTGTATCAGATGCTGTCTAGCCTGACCAGTGTCAGTGCCATTGTCATAGTCCTGATTGGGATGTCTGCTAAGGAGCAACCATTTTTGGAAGAGGAGGCTCCTAAAACTTAAAGCTGTTCACTTCTTTGAAATATACTTCGTTCAAGTAAATCTTTGCTTTGCAGTTGCCAGTGACCATGACTTTACCCTTGTTGTTGCTCGTCTCCATTCCATATGCTTTCAAACCTTCAGTCTGTGGGTAAGGTCTTGCAGTTTGTTGTTGATGTCTGCCATCAGATCAATGTCTTCTGTAAAAAGTAGGTTGCATATGAGTCTCTTACTGATGGAAATGGAGGTACAATGGTCCTGAAGAATTTCTTGCATGATGTTCTCCTAAAAAAGATGTTAAACAGTACAAACAATAGGGCGTATCCTTGATGGGTGCCCACTTTTATGCAAAAGAAAGGGCTCACTTGATTATCCAGTAGTACTGTGTTCATTTAGCTCAAATACAAAGCTTTCATTATCTTGTTAAGGCCCTCTTTGATGTTGAACTTTAGCATCACATGGCATAGCCCCCATCCCAGACTCTGTTAAATGCCTTTTTAAAGTCAATAAAGAGGAGATCCTGCTGGTGCTGAAGTGTTTTTCTATCAGGATGCAACTGTTGATGTACTTCTACCTGGTCTGAAGCCAGTTTTTTATTTTGCTAGCAGTTCCTCCGCTATGATGCTGATGCGATTCTGAATTACTTTCAGTATCACTATGCTTGCATGACTGATAAGGCTTATGGTTTTGTAGTTTTGGAGCTGCTTACTGTTTCCTTTCTTTGGAAAAGGTATGGCTAGTAATTGCATCCATTCTTTAGGCAAGACTTTGTGTTCCAAGATTTGCAGAGCAGTGAGAGCCTTTGTTATTTCTTTCCCACCCTGGTTAGGTGGGATTTTGTCAACTTCAGATGAGTTCTCTACCTTTAGATTGCTACTACTCTCTCATCCTCTTCCCTCCTCAATGCCCGCTTCTCATGCCAGGGGCGAACACTCAGCCTCTCTCTGGCTGGGTGACTGAGCTGGCCCATTATTTTTCTTCTGCTTTTTTTGTTTTCTCTCTTACCGGCACTTTTGATTATATTCTTTTCTGACAAAATCTTTCTGTTTTATCCTGTTGTTTTATCTTTTCTATCTTCTGTCTATACTGATCTTTCTTCTGTATTCTTTTCCTCATCACATCTACTTTTAAATTACATGAAATCTCTCTTTGAAAGCCACATATTCTTGTCATTGGGCAGTTGTTTTTTTTTTGAGACAGTTTATACTGTTCACTTAGCAGTCTTAGCTGATTTTGTTTTGTATTTGACTAGTCTGACTGTTTCTTAACTTTTTCACCATAATATGATGTTTGCTGCTGACATGGAGTTAAACCACAGCAAATAAACCAATCCAAGGGAGACAACAGCAGTAGGTGTTTACCCCCTTAGCCTTTACCTTTCTCAGCATTACCCACATGGCAGTAGACCATTTGCACTTTGCTAGGATGGAGGTAGAGTAGGGAAGAGTGCCGCTTTGTTCCACTGCATGGGGCCTTCAGTTGTGAGATTTTGAGATGTGGAGATTTTTAATCTACATTAATATACATTTCCTGCTTTGATATGATAAATTAGGGTGTAAATTTTAACACCATGCATACACTTCTTGAACTAAGAAGAGATGCCATCTTGGAACCTTCATTCCTGATGTTTTATATCATTGAAACAGGAATCTGTATGAAGTAATGTTTACATAGAGTTTTGACTTCATCTTTTTCTACAGAATCTGTGATGGACATAGACTTTGACAAGCTTGGTAGCACTGAATTGCTGAAGAGCAAACATGCAAAGGACAAAATTAGTGTTAAACCTCGAAAAGGCAAGACCACACGTCAGTCACGAAAGAAACAAGTAAGAAATTTTATACATTTTTTCTTATGAAAACTACTGTAAAGTTTTCACTGAAAAGAATATATGTGGTTATGATCATTCACCTGATAGTGACACTTTTTGTTATTTTACTTTTTGTTTACCTCTGAGCATATGAAATATGCCTTGGATGTAACAATTTATGTGGTGTGTGTGTACATGTATACACCATGAGCTTACCCATCAGGGGAGGTAAGTGTATCAGATATTCATAACTATCATTGGCGAAACAAGCACACTTAAAATTTTATGCTTCAACATTTTTTCTAATAAATTATTGAGAAGGTTTTGTCTATAAATAGTTTTCCTTAGTTTTAAAAAAACTACATCAGTGTACAAGGGAGTAAACAAATGACTCATTTTTGGATACTTCTTTGATCACATCTCAAGAAACAGCCAGGCTGTATACTATTTTTAAGATCTATAAAGTGACATAAAATCTATAACCATATCACAACTTCAGATCATGCAAATCTAACTTCATATTTCAGAGTCAGTTATTTTCTTCTTTGCCTTCACTCAATGAGGAGTCAACAGATAAAGGACATACCCAAGATGAAAGCCACGGTTCTTCTCCAGGTAAGATTTAATGCCATTCTTACTGCCAGAAAGAGTTAACTTGTGAATGTTGTGTCAATGCAAGCAGATAAATAGGAGCAAGATTCCTAGGCTAGGTACTTGCACTTAGTCACTTGCAAAGGGCAAGGCTTTGAGTAAGAACTACTTTTTTGTATTATGTAACCTAGATGTATGTGGCAAGTAGTATGGCTGTACATTTACCTGTATATGCAAAGATGAAGAGAGAAGTTATGATTATCTGTTCTATTTCAGATCTTACCTCTGAGACTGTAGATGATGTCTTTCAGCGTGAGCCCTCCCATGTCTCACCAGTTCACAAAGCCAATGAGTCTGAGAAACTGCAAAAGGAAGAGAGAACCATGTCATCACCTCCAAAACCACAGGCTAGAAGGCCACAGTCAGTGTCATCTGCCTCCATGCCATTGGAACATCTTCCAAAACCTGAGGTCTTGAGATCAAGTCTGAAGGGACTGGAAGCTGCAGGAATCTCAAAAGCAGCAACAAAAAATGGAGTTGAAGTAACTCAAGAAAGTGGTAAGCGAGGACCTTCTGGAGAAAGGAGGGATGACAAAGAGGAGATCAATGCTGGTGGCATTGGTGCTAGCCCCACATTACCACCTTCCTCTTTGGCCAGTGATTCTGGTGAAAAGAAAAGTCCATCTCTGTTTGTTTCATCAAGTTTGACATCTTCATATTCATCGCCTCCTTCCTCCATTTCCAAAAGGAAGAGTTCTGACACAACATCCTCACATGGACGGGGCTCTGCTACTACTGGTTTTGTCGAGAATCTGTCATTTTCAGAGCAGACGCTCAGATCCAGTTCACTCAAGTCAGGGAACATGCACATGTCTAAAGTAAAGGATGAAGCTTCAGAGCTTTCCTTAACAAGTACCTCTGCAATCTCTGTAACGCCTTCCACCTTGAATGTGTCACCATGCGTGTCTTTACCAGCAGAGGCAAAGAAGGAAGGTCCATACCCTAAAGTCTCTCCTACCCTCTCATTGTCACCAAAGGAAGATTACAAAATGAAGCGTCAAGTTCGCAGTAAGACCCTTCCTCAGCCAGTCAGTAAGGATGAGCAGTTTTCATTTCGAGTGCAGCGAGCTGCATCTCACAGAGAGGAGGCCACAGTAGCATCACAAGCTGCATCGCCAGAGGTGTTGCCAAAGCAGCATTTTCTAAAACCTGCAAGGTCAGACTCGCAGTCAGCTCTGTTGAAAGAAAAAGTGGTGGATTCTGTCAATATAAATGAGCCAGAGATGTTGCCAAAGCAGCATTTTCTAAAACCTGCAAGGTCAGACTCGCAGCCAGCTCTGTTGAAAGAAAAAGTGGTGGATTCTGTCAGTATAAATGAGCCAGAGATGTTGCCAAAGCAGCATTTTCCAAAACCTGGGAGGTTAGACTCACAATCAGCTCTGTTGAAAGAAAAAGTGGTGGAGTCTGTCGGTATGAATGAGCCGGAGTGGGTAACTCTAGCCAAAAAAAGGATGGATGAAAAGAGAGAAGAGCAGAAATCAAGTGCTGTAGAGGTCCAAGATCCAAAATCTAGCAAAGAAAAGATGGAAGATGAGACAGTTTCCCCTGGGTCAAAAGTTCAGCCTGTGTCGGACCCTGCCATGTTGCCAGCTATGAGTAGCATGGGTAGTGTGTCTTCTATCACCTCAAGGATGGAGAAGATGCCAGGTCCCACTCAGATACCGTCTCGCGATTTAAGTCTCAAGGCGTCTGTATCTCTTAGTACTGCAGCACTGTCATCACGTGGTACAAGTGTCAAGGCGATAGCAGGCAAGCCTGAATCAAGTGTCACCACTACATCCGAGCTTTCTCCTTCCGTTTCTGTAGGACGTCCTCTTTTCGCATCATCTGGACGACCTGCCTCCACGGTAAAACAGCAAGGAAAAGGAGAGGAGAAAAAGGAAGAGGCCAAAGAGTTGACAACTTCCAAAGACACTCTAAAATTGAAGGCTCAGACCGTAAGCTCGTCATCATCAGCCAGTGTTACGCCACCTGCATGGTCATCAGTGGTAGGATCTGGCAACAGATCCTTACTATCCTCCATGCAATCTGTAACATCAGCCAGCACAACCACTGCCAGACCAGAAGTAAAGCCATCATCTCCAGCCAAGAGCTCCTTTCCAGCCAAGTCTAGCAATTTAGAAGTGGCATCTAAAGAAGAAAATGTAGAATTCAAGCAGGACATTCCAGCTTGGCGGGCCAACTTGGGCCAGCGTAAAAAGGATGTTGGGGCCACGTCAGATATCAAGATTGAGCTGATAGAGATCTCCACCAATTCTTCTAGGAAACCAGGTGGGGGAGAGGGCAGTCAGAAGAATGAGGAGACTCCAAAAGAACAAGGATCATCCACCAAGGTACACATGATATTACTGATAACTGATCTTTTGTACAGATAGCTTAGAAATTAAGAAGGGCATAAAAATGTAGTCAAGGAACCTAATGAAGATGCACCCTCAGACCATGCTTTAAGTGCTGGAGGTAAGCACCAAACCCTTCTCAAGCTAACTAACTAAGCTGTCCCCTTTCTTTTCTGCTTTCTTTATTTCTGCCTTCCTGGCCCTTTCACCTATATTCTTTTATAACAAACTCTCCCTCTTCTGCTGCTTTTTCATCTTTCCTCTACTCTGTCTCGACCAGTATTTCTTCAATCTTCTTTTTCTATCTAATGGCTTTTTTCTTTTGGTTGTTTTTTTCATCTTTGAGCTACCCTTTAGGCCCCCTGCTGCATTGTGTCCTGTGTGGAAGATGGAATCCTAGAGGAATCCCTGATGGTTTGCAGCCCATCATACCAATATAACTCTTTGGCTCAAGTTTCTCCTAGATGTTGACCCACATCAATCATTCAGCTGGCTGTGCAATGGCTTAGCTTTGCTAGAAGGCTGCTACCAGGGTCAATCTGATCTCCATCTCTGAAGGCCAGAGTATAATTCCTTCTGTAGCCAAAGTGCAGCCCTGTGGAAATACCTTTTGTGGTACTGCTTGGCTGCATGCTCTTGCTGGACTCTATGTTAGGTGGCAAGAAAAAGGACTGAACCATAAACTTCCATGATTAAAATTTTTTTTAAATCCAAACTGAGGATACGCTATCAAGAGTAAGCTTCCTCTGACAACAAGGATGAAGTGCAAGGTAGTGTCTAAGATGGTTGAGGGGTTGTGGCCCCATTTTCTCAAGTGGTCTGCCATGTCAGCCCTACTGTCTTACTTTATCTGTATCATGCCCCGGTTCGCTTCAAGCTAGACTATGGTTCGACTCAAGAGGCCTATCTCAAATTTCTTGATCCTATTTATCATCATGGGCTCTGCATTTGTCTGGGTGCCTTTCACACCACTTCTGTACAAAGTTTGAACTATGATGCTGGTAAGCCCCCACTTTTTCTTCACCATCTGAAACTCATGCTATCTTATGTATGTCATTTAATAGCTCACCCTAAAAATCCTGCCTCCCATACTGTTTTTCGTTCTCAGCTTACAGACCTGTATGACATTAGTGTCAAGAAGACAAAACCTTTATCCCACCACATTACACCTCATTCACAGGCTGCCAGATTGAATATTCAATTGGTAGAGCTTCTCCCTCTCCCGCCAACTTTTCCTTGGACTCTTCTTATTCTTGGGATTGGTCTTGATCCTACATTTAGAAAAGGCTACACCAGTGAGCTTATCTTTCTCCAGTACCTCCAGGAAATTATTTCTATCCTGGCTTCTGTTCTATCTTTATGGATGGCTTCAAAGTTCCACCTGGTGAACCTATAGCTGCAGCAATAGTTCTGTCCTGCCAGCTAATTACTTGTCCCAGCATCCAGAGTGTTCACCACCAATCTTTTTTTAAAGCTTGCTCATTGTTTTTCTTAACTCTACTCTATCACCATCTATGGTTTCATTTTCAAAGAATTTTTTTATTTGCTTAGATCCACCCTACTCATAAAAGTTGTCAGGCTTACTTCCAAACTTAATCTTAAAAGGTGAATTTTTTTCCAGAGACTTCAGCATATCTTTTAACAGACTTTTTTTCTTTTTTGTTTTTGTCTCTTCATTATTACACATATTTTGTTGATTTCTAATCATTTGTGTTGAAAATTTTGGGTTCCAAAAGAATCATTTACTTACTATCACATCTAAATCACATTTCTTTGGGAGCTTAAGGACGCTGTGATATTCTGTTGTTGCATGATACGAAAGCTATCATGCTGAGAGCTAAGTGCTTGTCATCTAAATGGGATCATAACAATGGGAATCATAACAATACTAGTGTCCTGGATCTGGAGCTTGTGCCATAAAATGTCCAACTGCAGTGTTGAGTTAATTGGAGAACACTAGCACGACAGAGGATAAGGTTATAACATTAACATGGAATTTCAATGTGGTATTTGCGTGCTTTGATGCCATATAGCAATGGTTGTGGAAGATAATTTTGGGCCAACCATCCTTGCATCCCTTGCAAAACTGAATGAATCTCCTTTCCTTCTGAGTCACTTTTGCTAAGGCTGGTTGTACTTTAAGGATAATGTTTACAGATCCTCATACACAAATAAAGCCAGTGCCCCACACACCCTGCTTTTTCAAAGGAAGGAGGTAACCAATACAAGTCCATTAACATCCTTACTATAAGCTGTGCCTTTCTGAAGAGTGCAAACTTTTAGTGCTTCTCTATAATTGCACGCTATAAATCAAGGCTGCACTGGCCTGTTGGCAAAACTGTTAACAGTTCCTTAGTATCACTTGACGCTTTTATTGTCAAAGGGGACCCACTTATGCATTACAAACATGGCAGCCTTCATGAATCAGCCTGAAGTTGCATTTGAAACACAGTTTCTTTTGCAACCCAAAAAATCGGTCAGACATGATTTAAAACATTGTTATCTATCACTTTGGTCCAGTTTACCTGTTTCTTTATGTCAGATTAGAAACTTCTCTCTTTGCTTGCTTCCTTTCTTTTTTTTTCCTAAATCCTTCTCAGAAATAAAAAATAAAACAAATGGGAAGTGTGCCAGATCTTGAATTACTTGTGTGGCGGAAATAGGAAAGACAGATTGTCTTTACATGCAGATGAGTACAGCATTGGAAGAGTTTGTTTTCTTTCTGTGCAGATGTCGGCAGCAAACAAGGAGCATCAGGTGGACCCTTGTAGGGGTTCGGTAGCTGGTCGACCTTCCAAGGTGCTAGATATGGTCAAGAACTTTCAGAATTTGCAAGTCAGCTAGATCGGCTGTGCATGATGTTGAAGACGTGTGAACTTTCAAGTCAGCAAATTTGGTTGGAAATGATGTGTTTGTTGATCTACAGCTTTAATAGCTACGCATAAAAAGACACTCGACCACTCAACAGACATCTGCATGAAACACATGACCATTGGGTGTTTGCTGATCTTCTTAGGAGTTAAACAGGATCTGAGGTGTCTTTTCCTTGGACACCTCAAAGATGAACAGTACATGCAACTGTTTTTTCACTAAATGGATCCCCTTTGTACTTGGGGTATCTGCTATAATATTGCGACCTTCTTAGGATAGTGAACCCAAACATTATGTTTCTCCAGACATTTTCTTCTTCTTTTTTTGCCTACAATGGAACAATGAAGAGTGTTCAGACTGGCAAAGACCAGATGTAAACCAGGGTAGACTGTAATGTGTTCTGGTATATGCTGAGAGTGTTTTATGCACCTTGGCAACATCTAACTTCAGCCATGTTTGTTAAACTTCTTCTTAAACAATGAACTGTAATATGTCATAGATTTGTGTTCTGGCAACTGTTTTCTACCCCCCCCCCCCTCTTAAACCACATCCTGTCAATCTTTTTTTTTTTGCCCCCTGCAACAGCTTGTCAGACACTGTGATAACCTCTATATTGCATATACCTGCATTAGAAATTATGAGATGCCAGTAAAGGACTGATTTTTCATCACAGTCCTTTTTCTCTATATGCGACATAAACCAGAACTTATTTATATGTCAGTTGTGCTCATTCCAGTTGGGGGAAGGAGGGGAGAATGTTACATATCATGAGTTGTGACTGTAATTGTGATGTGTTGATCACAAGACTTGTCACATTAATAATAGCATTTACATGCTACATGCCATTGTGAGAGATGGGGGACAATGTGGATTGTTTTTGCCACACTCATCTTCTCCAGTCTCTGTAGGTATGAATTTTGTTTATCCATATCTTGTACATAATAGTAAGAAATACCTTTGGACTGGATTTGTTCTGAATGTGCAGGGTTGATGTGGAGAGCGGGGAGGAACACTTGTCATTTTGCCAGTGTCTGATTTTACAGCTCACATTAGCTTGTCTTCAGCAGGTACAAAGAAAATATTTCTCAAAAGTTTTGAAGGGCTGCAAAGTTATTTTTTGTGACTATAAGTGACTTTTATCTTATGGATTTGGTACAATTGAAACATTAGTAGTTAATTTCAAAATACTTTACCTCTCCGGAAATAAAGAGCATCGGTAGAATGTCTTGCCTTCCAAAGAGGGGAGACTATCAGACTATTTTGCCATCCACAAAGCCAAAATATTTTGATGCGTCAAGCAATAATGCTAGTATTTTTTGCATGTAGATAATGCAATATTATTTTGTAAAGTTCGCAAGTAGAACATTGAAACAGATTTACTTTCAGCATAATTTGCTTGCTTTGTTTGATAAAAACATTGTTCCACCAAGAGTTTTGACAACAATCAATGGTGAAAATCGGTCAGTGCCACAATGAAGATGCAGTTTTAATTAATATTAAGTTTTCCCAGTGTTTTGCATCAGAAGACTTGGGCTGAAGCTTATAACATTAATTCTGATAAAAGGGATAGGGTTCACTGAGGCTGAAATCTGATGTGGACTGCAAAAGGCAAACACCCTCCTATTAGACCCCAAAAAAAAAACCCCATCTCCTTTAAAGAATTATGCTTTCTTGCTGTTTCACCTACCACTTGTACACATACTTGTGTCCATAGAAGGAAAATGGGCGTAAATGACAGATAATAATGTTCTTAACCATTCGCACTCAAAAGTTGAGTTGCAGAGCAATTGTTAATTTAACATTGTATTAAAAATATTGTTCTCAGGCAGTACAAGGATGCCGCCATGTTGTGTTGCTGAGTGACAGTGATCAAACCCTTCACAAGTATATAAGCTGCCAGTCTTCAAAGTGGGGTCGGCAACGCACTGGCATTCTGGATTTGAAGATCGTGCCATGACATTTTGAACCAGAGCACAGTGATGAAAAGATGAGCAAAATGAAAAATACTGGTATAACAAATGATAAAGTCACAAAACAGTAACATAGTTTCGGTGCGGCAGTTGCATGCTTTGATGTGGCAATCACTGTGGAAGAAGCTGTTGGGCTAAAGTTTTCTCTTGCATGCACCCTGATTTCTGAGAAGACGAATACAGCCAAGCCACATTTGCTTCTGCCATTCCTATAAATCTTCCACTATGCCTTTCCACAGATTGCAAGCTGCAATTCAAGGCTACATTGGATGTGTAGACAAGTTGACATGACGCCACGATCTGATGCCGTTTGAGATACCATCCACCATTTTCTTTGTACAATCTGTCACTGCCATGTGCATCTTGCATTCTTCTTGTATCCGCCTTTTCTTGTTATAATCATTTCTCACTTTACTTGCTTCACCCTCAGTATTATATATGTATATATATGATACCCAGTTTTGTCTATTGGTAAAATCTACCAAAATCTTCTCGAAACGAATTTCTGCAAATTATGGCACACGCCACTAGTTTGTAGTGTATTGCTAATCTGTTTTACGTTTTTAAGACTGAATAACTTCATTTCAAATAATGTCTTCTGACCAGCATGTAAAGTTCTTCCACCGCACCAGCTCTCTTCCAAATGAATTCTGAATGTCGACACCTATATACATGTTCCAGGATATCTTCAAAATAGTAACCGTGGGAAAATACTGTATTAACATCTAGATCGCCTTCCATAATCTGTAAATAAATGCTGCTGGCCACATGTAAATATCGCAGCTTTATGGCAGGAAATTATGAATTCCTGCTCGACACACTTATTTGGCCATTTTTCCATATTGCCTGCTGAATAAAGTAACCCTTATACAACTGTCTTGTCTTTTTAATGTAAACTTTATTTCCGTCTCTCCAACCCCCTCTCCCCCACCACTACACATACTTTCTATCTAACAGGGCAGGTTAACAACAGTCGGTCGGCATGGGCATCCAAATACGGTAGTGTTGTTACGTGATAGAAATCACAAGCTAGTAGGTTAGTAAGCATTCTGGATTCGCTGGTACATGGTAAGAGGTATTTTAGGTTAGGTAAGTATAATGGCTTCTCAAGGA
Organism: Marisa cornuarietis; assembly: GCA_004794655.1. Classification (NCBI taxonomy): domain Eukaryota; kingdom Metazoa; phylum Mollusca; class Gastropoda; order Architaenioglossa; family Ampullariidae; genus Marisa; species Marisa cornuarietis. Next base: position 665,323 of record SMMW01000551.1, on the reverse strand, counting down.
ACCACCACCAGTGATCAGAGAGAAATCTTACTGACGCCTGCGAGAAATATGCGATCACAATACTGAGCGTCGTTGGAATTCAGCTACCGTTGGGTGGAAGATGTGCACCTTTGATGTGCTGCAGTAATGTTTAATAATTTACATAAACGGTTACAATTTATTTGTAGAGGAACAAATGATTTTTGTTATTCCATTTTTGAATTTTTACGAAGTGATCCCTAAATGAGAAATTCGACAGGAGTCACTGTTCGTGTTACTTTTCACCTGTTGCCATGTGATCTGGCGGCAAGTTATAATTATTGAAGGAGAGGCTTAGTCATATTACCAGTTGTCCCTGTATTTCTGTTCCTCTTCTTCATTAATTCTCTTTTCTGCGTATTATTCGTGTACTGTTCTTTTTTCTGGTGATCCTCATTCATATTATCATATTATTCATATTAAGACTGAGTTCGAGTCGTCGACCACAGCTCATCCATCGTTGTTCCGCCACGAACTATAAACATTTGTTGGTCTCGTCCACGACATCCATCGATATAAGCGCTGTATCATCGCCGCATTCCGTCGATAAAAGTTCTTGTGCCGGTGCAAAACGAAGCTCAAGTGTCAGTAAACACGATCAACGTTCTTCTCGCCACGGGACATTGTTTTTCGTTAAACTTGAACTTTCACCATCACCATCCATCTTCAGGTTAATTTTCGACATGGTGTTAACACACTGGCGGTTGATCACCTTTGTTTTAAATGGCTGGGGTGAGTGAGCGTGGTCACACATTCATGTCCACACGCTAAGCAAACAACCACGTGAGCCCTTCTCCAAAACGTTGCACGTATGTTATGAGATCTGGTCCTGGAGCAGATTTTTTTTTTAAAGCTTCTAATGCATGTTCTAGTTTCTTGATAAACTGGTCTGTGATCTCAGAGAAATCTTGGTCATTTGGTGGTTGAAATCTTTCTCCATTTCTCGAGTTATTTTTATTATGGATCAACGTTGGCATCAGAATTAATATCTAAGACAATCTTGGCCAATAGGTCAGATTTTCAAGATCGGTTTACATACCTATTACTATCTTTAACCAGTGTTGTTGGCAAGTGGTTCTATTGTCTGGTTAATTTGATTTTTATTTCTCCGAATGTCCGCACGAGGCTCTTGTTTACGGGACACACACGTCCCTATCGACCAGGTGCATTGTGCGTCCAGCAAGCCCTCTTGTCTTTGTTATTGTGGGGAAGAACATTTGAGCGACAGATATTGTAGCTCCACATGCGATGCACGTGGTCGATACAGACCTGCGTGTGTCCCACAAACGTGAGCCCCGTGTGATGGAATGCACCGGCATAGCTCCCTACTGCAATTTCCCTCGCTTTTTTCGCTCGTATGACGAGGCAAGCGCCGTGGAACCACGAGCAAGCTGGTGCAAAAATGACCAAATATACAGTGTGGCGGATTGGCTCGAATGAGAGAGGACCAATCTGTTTCGACCGGCACTGGCTAGCCCGGCATGTTTAGGGTAAACGCCAGGGTCGGTCTTCTACATACACGTGGGGAAAACTAGCAAAGGCAACAGTGCTCACTCGGCGTACATTGTTATAATCTTTGACAACAGTGGGGGTGGGGGTTGTTTTCTTTCACTGTGAGTGACCCTGTGAACTGATTGTGCCTTCTTGTAATTCCATCTTGCAAACTGTAGGAAGGAGTCTGGTGCCATGCTTCCTAAGATGATAAGATGCACTGAATGTTGTTCACTTTCTCCTCCAGCATTTTTGCTGTTTCCTATTAATGTCGTCCGTGCAGAATACCAAGATTTCGCTGTTGTTTGCCAGCGACGTGAGTAGAAGGTTGGTGTGTCTGTGTGATAGTTGACAAGGATAAAGTGTTTCTCGTCTTTCTAAGCCTATAAATATATTCTGTCCTCTTGTCCGGGGTTATCATATCCCTAGCCCTGAGAGTGGTTGTTAAAGCCTCCAGCAATGAGGAAGTCTTTTTTCAGGACCTGAATAGCGTCCAATGCCAAGAATCTTATGGTTAGAGGCGAGCAATATGTATAGTAAATGACTGTACTCAGGGCGCTTTTTCGAGGTTTCCTTGACTTCAGTGTACTCAGCTTCTTGTACGTATTTACTCCTTTCACTGACATTCCATTTGTTTCTGATCATCACTCAGGTCATCACTCCATCTCTCTCCTCCTATACCTGGCGATCACTTCGAAAAGCCTGGTGCCCTCTCATCTTGAATGGCTTTCCTCCTTACATGCTGCAAATGCTGATGGTGGTTTGGTGCGTGCTGTTCAAGCTTTGTGAAAAACCCTGCTGCATTCCAGTGCATGATGGTAATATCAATTATCTTTGATTTTGTTGATACGTTTGCTAGTTGCTTTCTTTTCTCATCTCCTGTCTCCACAGGATGACTTTAAGAAACCTCCATTCACTAAGGGTGGGCTCCATTAGACGCCTAGTGGATCGTCTCAGAGTCAGTACCTTTTCAGTCGATTCTGTCTCAAAGTGCTACGTGATATTGTTACTTAAAGTTGGCCGTGTTGCCCAACGCCTCCGTCTTCAGCACTACGGGAATTTTACGGTTACCCGCCCTTAGCTCATGGCCAGTACGTCCTGCACTGTGAGCACAGGAAAGATTGTTTACCAGGGGTCCTCCCCTCCCCGCCCCGTCCCAGGGCAAGAACTTTATACACGGCTGTCCAATGCGTGTTTGATCTGTCACTGGAAACATGATGTATTTTTTAATGTGGGCAGCAGGTAGTGACACGAGGACTCGTCCTGGGAAGACCGCCACCAACTGGTCCGCTACTGCTTATTCATCCGGGAAGCTGTGCTTATTTTGCAGCTTAACTGCATATCAAGAAGCCATTCACCTATGCGCCTCATGGAGGCATGCTAGGATGCTGGGAGAGGGGAGATCGCCCGCTACCGATTTGTGGATGGCCTGGGGGCAAGAGTTTTTTTTCTCTCTCGTAAGCGTCATCGTTGATGTACACAATGCACGGTATCCTGCTGCAGGGCGAAACTACGAACATTCTGTGAACACAGAATTCATATTGTCTAATACTGCTTGCTAACTAAAATTTACTCTTTAAAACTATCTCCGTACTATCTAAGAATTTGTAACTTTAAAGTGCATCAAGAGTTGTATGTTTATCGCTTCTATCGACTGTCCGTACTCGTCCCCGTCTTGAAGGAGCCTTATAATACAATTGACAAACATTGAGGGACATCAGTTATTTAAATGAAATAAATAAACAATAAAAAGAGCTCATGAAAAACAGTTCGAAAGGGGGTACTAGCTAACCTTTTAACAAATCGTTAGAATCGTAAGAAATACAAAACCAAATTAAGTAAGCACCTTGGTATGTGCATATTAATAAGAAAGAAAAATATTATGTGATCCTGATTACAGAAGCAAATACACCGGTACGCAATACTGAAACTACACTTATCTAAATGAGACTTTTATTTGTTGTTACGTGTTAACGAATTGAACTTTTGCCTGGCCGCAGAGAGCTGCGCATAGTTTGCAGGTCACCCTGTTGTTGTGGAAGTGAAGTGGAGAAGGGTGTGGTCGTTCTGTTTGCGAGTTCGTACCGTGCTCCAGCTATTGTCTCCTTGTCACTGTAGTCTTTGATGGCTGGCTTAAACAACCCTCACTGCCTGTTGATTATCATCGAGGACAGCGCCTGAACGAAGTGAACAGTCAGTTTTGTTAATATGATGTTGCTTTCTGTTTAGCATAAGCACGTTCAGTTGACCCCAACACAGGGAAATGGCTCTGCAATACTATTATTACATAATGGAACACACACAAGAAAAATAAATAATTAAGTTGATCATAACATTACAAGTAGATCATAGAATATCCATAGAGCTGCCTCAGTAAGTCATAGGGACATTCACTCACGCAAAAGCTTTCACGTGTAGGATTTTCAGCTGCTTTTGGAATTCACAAGTAAACATTTTTCTTGTTAGATCGTTCTTTGTGTTCAAGGTGACAGGTGCGACAATATGTGACGTGACACGGGCGCTCACTTGTACAAAAAGTAGGAACAGAATGCATCACCGGCACACGCTTCCTATTTTAATAAATAATAAATTCAGTCAATATGCTAACTCTCGGAGTACTTGAGATACAATGGGGGATAAGGAGAGGCGGACAGGTGCTGAAAGAGATCTTGAGCGTTTGAAAAGTGCAACAGATATGCCTGTGTGCATCGGACAGTTACCTTAAACAATACAGCCACACATAATCATAAATCGGTTTCATGGGTGCTGGCTCTGTGCAAACTACACCTTTATGGTGGCAGTAAAACCTGGGGTGCTGTGTGCGCGTGTCATTTTATTCATTCCACAGAGAGATAATGGGGTCAGACACAACACGACGTTGAGTGATCGCTCAGTGCAGCAATCAGAAGTGTGCTGTGCCACAACCCCACATCCGTCTGAACTGATACGCGGTACGTCTATTATTAATTATCCTTATGTTTTAGCCACCGAGGCAGTTATGAGTTTTTTCCATCAGCAATAATGCTTATATAATGTTGTTCCTCTAGTGTATTTGCTAAGTCATTTTCTCAGAAGAACTGCGCGTCCAGTCGCACTCTGCACGAACAGGAGTTCCTAGAAGATAAGGCGATTGCGAACAAGGAAGTATACAGAGCTTCCTTGACTTTGATACGCACACCTGACAGGTAGTGCTTGAATACACTTGTACAAAAGAGAATCGAGGAAGAGGTGTTATTGTGTTCATGTGTGCGGGCACAGTAAACACGAGATATTTTTCAACACTCCTAAGGATTGTGTAAACTTTTGGATATGACTCGATCTTCTACTCTGTTTAAACTTCAAGCCTTATCGTATTTTTTATAATGTCTAGACTATTAATATATCCCAAAAATATCACGAATGAATTTATAAAAGCTGCTGGTAGCACAGAGCGAAAAGTGTTTGTTAATTTGCTTAATGTTATGTGACATACAGGTGAAATTTTAACACAGTGGGGTATATGCGAAATAATTCCAATATATAAATAAAAGGTGTCATTGGAATCTCCAAATGACCTAACAAACTACCGAAGAATTACAATCTTTGGTAAAGACGAGGTTATGATCATTTATAGAAATCTAGGTCAGGACCAAATGAGATTCAGAGCTGGTACTCAACTCTTGACCATTTGCTTACCTCACGATATAGTAGTCTTCTTATACAGAAATTAGCATTTTTCTTCCATTGATTAACTGCCAAATAGCATTTGGTAAATTGCTACAAATTAAACAGATCCTTTCGTTGTCAAATCTGCTCAGAATACACGTTAATGGGGATTTTCTTCAAACCATGAAAAATATGTATGCCAAGGCAAAAGCTTGTGTTAGGGTACAAATGTCGTTCGGATCATTTTACAAATTCATGTGGGGTACCGGAAGGGAAAATCTATTGCCTTTGCTTTTTGCTTTGTTTTTAAATTATTTGAAGTCATTTTGTTCCAGAATATAGACAGTTTGCAGCCATTATTCAAAGAAGCGAATGGTTTCGAAATGGCTAATGATAATGTAGAATGCCTTTTGTATAATGTTTTCACTGTAGTGTGTTCCACGTGTGAAAACCTACAGCAGACACTCAGTGCTGTGTCGGCATTTTGGCCAAGTAGCGTTTGCCTGCGAAGTCCAAGGAGGAAGAACTGAGAAGTGAACGGAACAGCACTCCTCTTAAGGAGATGGGTTTTGAGGCCGGATATGAAGGCTTCGAACGCAGACACAGTTCGAAGGAAAAGGGTTAGAGAATTTTAAACAATGGAACCTGAGAAGACAAAGGACAATTTCTTCCGCCTGATGCGCGGCAATACAAGCAGACCGAATGGATCAACTTGGTGGATAAGGCGTCAGTATCTCAGATCTTCTGGTCCCAAGCCGTGAAGACAATGTTAGTCTGGGGATGTTGTAGTGAATGTAGTCAAAGCCAGCGAAGTATGGGATGTAGCATAGTCTGCCTTTCGCCTACGAGCGCATTATTCTAAGCCCTTCGAAATTTGTCCTGTAGGTGGTTAGTGAGATCGATGAACAGAGAGTTGCAGTAATCCAGCCGCGGCAACACAAAAGCAGACATGAACTAAAACTGACAGAAATTGTCGGATGTGTCTGATCCTGCAAGACTGAAGGAAGATGGATTTACAGATTGCGGTGAAGCGAGATAACAATGGGTCGATGATTACACCAAGATTCCGGACGGTGTGGCGAAAGAGAGAGACGTTAATTCGAGAGAAAGTAAAGGTAATACAAGATGGCACACATTTCAGTTTATTTTCAGAGGCTGTTGCAAGGAGCACAGTTATGTCTTCATTCATTTTCAACTTGTTGATAGACAATTAGGCTTTTACAGAGTTTACTGTGTATACATTCTGAATTTCTCATACAGAAAACCATTCTTCGAGAAACTTGTTAAATAAACATTTTCTGACCTTAATTTAAACCATTTGGGAGAATCTTTTAGATTTCATCTTCTGGGACCAGGTTCACGATTTTCTAAAGCTATTCCATAAATCTCTCATTACAGTAACATATTCTGAGTGGACTCTATTATTCATATACAAAAAAAAAATGTAGCTCACATTCAAGACTTTAAAACTGATTTTAGATGCGGTCATCCCTTCCTTGAATGTGTTGTTTAGTGTGTACTCTTTTAGGAAGACTGATGTAAAAAGAAATTACTATAGTCTACATATAGGCTGATCGATAGCCTACCTATAGCCTAATCTATAGCCCACCTATAGCTTTATCTATAACCTATAGACTGATCTAAAGCCTACCTATAGCCTGATCTACCTGATCATGAATTCTAGGCAGAAGTAACCACTGCAATTTAACTTTGCGTAAATTCTAGACATGGTAATTACAGAGCAAAGGGACTACTGTCACAGAATGAACGACCAAAATCTACCACCATTCACATAACAAATGATGTTATCGACCAAATTATCAAGGAGTACTATCGACTTCTAGTCATCTTTTACGTGGCAAATTAAGTTGTAACAAACGACATGGACTCCATGCTATCTTGAAGTGTCTAGGGTCCATTCTTCAAGATTCCTGCGTGTGAAATATAAAAAGACTAGGGGAATTTACAGGACAACTTGATAATGAGCCAGTTTCGTTATCTGAGAGAAAGTAAATTCAAGCTTTTAAGCAGATACCAGCTGTCGATAACTCAGTTTTCTCTAGTGTCTGGAATGTTTGATCCTTAATTTATTGAAAGAAATCCGGGAAGATTTTGTTTCGCTGCAGGTAAAGAAAGATTAATCTTGTACTGCTGCATGTATTTTGACATGTGCACATACTGAGCTGTACTCTGCATGTTTCGACATGTTTGCATTTTGAACTCTTACACCTGCTACTTTCATTGTGCCGAGATGTTTCAGCCCTTTCAGAGGAAAGTCACAAAGCTAACTTTTATGAGTACGGCTTGCGGGGGGAAAAAAACCCACTGAAAGTTAAAGGTTTCATGGCGTGACAAAATTTCACTTAATGACTAGGTTTGGCTTAGTGAAAGATACTATTTCGCTTAATGACTTGGTTTAAGTTCAGTGCAAGATACTATTTCCAGGAAAATAGGTTAACTACCTCCCTTCCATTCTTGAAATACATGACAGCAAACATCGCCAAGCACAGGCAAGGCTCAAAATCGTTTCGTCAGGTTTGTACAAAGATACACCTAATTAATAAATTATGGCCCCAGCTCTCTAACAGAGTTGTATCGGGCTGGAGGGCTCGACGTCGGAGTTAAAAATAAGTGGTTCTAGACGTTTGCGTGACCGGTGCTGGAAAAACCTTCAGACATGACAGGGGGAGGGAGGGTAAAGTTCAGCTCATGGTGATATTTCCAAACAGGCTGATCACAGACAGGTACAAAGAAGGCCATTGTGAGTTCTACTCTCGACAACGCAGTTGTCACCATTTGCAGCTAGCCTCTTTTTCTTTCTTCCACATTTTGATCTCTCTGCCCAGCCATAACATTATAAGCATCCTAATATTTCTTAACTATTTAGTTTTACTAGCAAATTAACATCATTAAACCTGACACTGTTTTATTTGTAATGTTGCTGTTTTAAGCAATTAAAAATGTTTTCGTGTGTAGCATATTTTTAAACTTCGATTGCTAAATAGATGCAATTTGTTTTATAATCAATTTTCTTAATCTTTACACCTTGTATTTTTGTATTCGTCAGATCTCTGTTACTCCCCTGGATTAAGAATCTGTTTTAATTTTGTCTTGTCAATATTATTTTTCTATGCCATTTCGGGCGGTCCAGTGTTAGCGCTTGCAGTAATACAGGGAGAACTGGCTGTCCTGGGTTCAGATTTCGTCTCAGGCACGCTGCTTTTTTTCTCTGCATGTGGCGTCTGCTTACAGGGCTGGTTGCTTTGCCGTGATATGGCATTAGTTGCTGGCTCGGCGTAAAACACCAATCTCACTCCCTTCCCCCCGCCTCCACAACTCTTTTATTTCTTTTGTCAAATATAAATTGACCTGCCCATATTCACTGCCTTTCTGCATTATCCTGTTCATGTTTTACTTGCATACTTTTATGTCAAAGATTTCTGCCTGTACAACTCAAAAGTAAAGGATCCTCAGTCTATCCTCTATCCGTTAAAGGTGAGGGGAGCTCGATGGGTTCTCGATGACGTCAGTCACGTGTGTGTATTTTTTTTTTTTTCTCAGGGCGCGCCTGAGCAGACAAGGACTGGGCGCTCGAAGCCACACCCGAGGAGAAACTGCTTGTGTAAATCTCCTCGTGTCGCTTATCTGCGGCCGCAGGTAAACTATGCAAGAGGGATTTTTGTATCCCTAGTGTCACCGGGTTGTTACCACCGTCCAAGCTTCATACCTGTAAAGCTGTAGGGAGGTATGGTACTTCGATGGCACCTTCGGCTGTTGCAGACGACATTTTGTCAGCGCCGTCACGTTGCGTGCGGGGATAATAGGAATACCAATAGTAAACAGGAAGAGGGCCGCCTAGTCGTGGATTGCACTTGTAATCTGAATATCCAGTCATCGACAGTTCTTGTAGCGATCCCTTGGTGGGACCTGACAATCTACTGATGTGACGAATAGTTGTATCGATCACCTGTACGATCGAACTGCCAGTCCATACTTTCTACAAAGCGAAGCCTGTGAATGGTATCGTTGGTGAAGTAAACATTATTACACACTGTACTTTAGTAATTAGAACTGTTGTTTTATATGAAGGTTTGCACATTTGTGACTAGCTAGTCTTACTTTATATGTTGTTGAACTGGATAGATCATATCAAATGATTCAGCCTAAGTGAAAGCAGAACGAATTAGATGGTGGATTGGTGAAGTTGTTTTGATTCAGCCGAGCGAGCAAAGCTGTCGTCTGCAATTTGTTTGCCTACTCCTGCTCCTTACTCATTGAGTGGGTCCCGGATACTGCCCAGCGCTCCGTCAAGCGTGACTGGTGTCACCAAGCTCTGGATCTGTTCGTAGAGCTCAAGCAAACGCTGCTTCGGGTCTGACATGAAGCCGACAGCCACGCAAAGAATGCCCGACAAAGGGGTTAAAATAAAAACCAACACTTCACCGACGTCTTCCTCATCGCCTGGCTATTCCACTACTATAACCATTGTCTCTGACAGATTAAAATCATTATCGGTGACCTCTTCATCCGAATTTTCGACTGCTAGTGACCACTCCAACATGCAGCGGAAATCTTACAACTTGGAAACGGGCGTTTCTTTGATGTCCTCTTCAAATGCAGTGAGCAGTTATAGCTCTGGTCAAGACGTTGCTGCTGATCTCAACGGACATGGCAAAATAGACATTAAAGGCAGCAGCCTGGAGGAATTTGTTGCTTCTCTACCACCGCTACCACCTGAAGATTACTCTGGTTCAAATAGAAGCGTTCCTTTGCCTCGCAGCAGCATTTCTTTCCTCGATTCCCACGATGCTGAGCCTTATCCCATACTTTGTGATTCGTTAGTGAGATACAACTCGTCACCCTCAGCGCAGACCACGCCCGACAGGGTCACAAGGCCAGGGCAAGGTGCATTCTGCGCACCTTCTACAGTGTCAGTGGCAACAGAAGCATGTCAAGGGGAGCAGACCTGGACTCAAGTACCTCGAATTCACAGTCTCACCGCTATACACGACGACATCACAGACAACAGGCCGCCCTCATGCAGGAAAACGCCCGTCGCACCGTTTCCTATGGCCAGCATCTCGGAAAGCGAATCGCCTCTGGAGATGACAGCTCCAAACAATATACCGGAGATGTTCCACATCCACATAAAAGACGCGTGCAACAAAAATGTCGGCAGTGGAGACAGTACATTCGTAGGGCTGCGGGACATACGTGACACGAGGAGTCTGGAGGAGAAGCAGATCGTCAGCGCTAAGGGCACTGTTCGAGGATTTCGGAACAGAGTACGAGCCGGCATCACCACATACGTCAACACTGGAACATTCAAGGTACGTGACCTGTGCAGATTATTCATGTAGATGGTTATTTAGATAGCAAGACAGACATATATCTCGACGGACGGAACAGATAACGATGACAATGACGGTGATGCTGATAGTTTATCTTTCAAATTTGAAAATGTGACTTAAATATTTTATTTGTCTTGTCGGATCTTAGAATGAGTTATCAAAATGCCCTGTGATTTTTCACCTAACTCATGCTTTCTGAATTGTTGTCGGTATCGAAGGGTTTAAGGTCCCCAACTAAGTGCCGTGTGGCAGGCTATGTATGAGCGCAACTGTGAGTACGTGTGTTTGAGAGAGAGAGAAAAAAAAAAGAGGAGGAAGAATGAAAGGGACAAGAAACACACATACTTAATAGTTTATGTAGAAGTGATTTAGGGTTTTAATTCTCTCTCTCTAGCGCGCATACACACACACACACACACACACACACACACACACACACACACACACACACACACACGCACGTATGTTTACTCACACGCACGGGGGAAAATCTGAGAAGAAAAGGCAAAAATATGGGCTCGAGCTCCCATTTGTAGATTACTGAGAGTGGTGTGACCCACACAGTTCAGGAAAATTTAATCAGAGTTAAATGGACACAACCCGTGCAATGACTTATATATATGTATATAGTAGAAAGTGAGAATATCTACGTCAAAGAATATATATATACACTGATGCAGAGAAGAGTCTGGCAGGCACCGGACAAGGCAAGCTGACAATCACATAAACACGGCGAAGGAACATGGCAAAAAAAAAAAAAAAACTGTCGCGCGCGCTGTTTTTGTTTTGCTTTTCTTTCTTTCTCTCTTGAGGGTTGAGGGGTTGGAGAACACGTAGAAAGAACGGAGAATACGCCTAAAAGGCAGTAAAATTTTTAACATATTTGTATATAAGGAGAGAGAGAAAGAGATTTTCACAGAAGCGCCAAGAGCCAGCATGGGGCTGAGGGCAGAGGAGTGGGACTACCTTTCCCTATACAGTACATGCTCAATCTCAGCGGCGAGGAGCACGAACTACGTAATTCTAGGGAAATAAAAAAGCAACCCCAAAGCCCTAAGCCGAATAGATTTTTTTCATCTTTTGTGTGCTTTAATATGCAAACATAAAAAGCATCTTTTACCCTTCATGTAACCAGTATTCTTTCTTCGATCTTTCACGAAGTACAAGAGAAACGCATAATTCTTTACACACAGTGACTGCCAAGCCACACGTTGGTATTGATTTCCTTTGCGTGCTTTCGCTTTCGTAATGTCGAGGTCAAAGTTTGTGAGGCTGGCAACCGCGTGACCTGACATGCGCACAAGAAATCGGAAGTCTCGTGTGAAAAATGTAGTCACTTCCGGCACGTGTCTGGCTAGTCCACCTTTGACTGATCACTGAACGCTGGCAGCGAGAAAATCTCTCACCTGATGTTCTTTTGTATGACTAAAATGAATGTCTAATGACACATTTCTTCCCGAGTGAGGGGAAACTGGACAGCGGGGGTGGTGCGGTCTGAAGGAATAAAGTCCTTTTCATTCATTTGTAAATGTGAATAATAATATGCAGTTCATGTGAAAGTCACTGCACATATGCTCAACCATAAGACCAGTGTAATAATTGTAAGTGCCTTTAATAACTAACCAGCTGAAAACAATATGTTCTGACTTATTTCTATGTGTCTGCGCGATATATTTTACTTGTGGTATATGAAAAGACTCCTCTTAATGCTAGGAAAATTACCCTCCCCTTCTTTTGTGTGTTTACGTGTGTGTGTGTGTGTGTGTTGTCGTAAAAACGTAATAAAAATATTATTTATTGCTATACATATTAATGGTTTGGCAAACACACCAGCGTGAAATTTAAAGGCAGTAGGCTAAATGTCATTCTGCATATTTCTATGTTTCCTTTGCAAGGATTCGTTCCTGTAATAACAATATTTGCTGTGTGACAGTTTTGTGGCTATTTATTGAAGTTCGTTCTCTTCTCCAACAATCACACTTACAAGGCTATTTTCACCAACTGATATTTCAGATTTATCGAATGATAACCTTGCGCTACAACACGGATCTTTCATTACATTTTTCTCCAAGATTGCCAACGACATCCAATCTTACATTAAAAGCAGTTGTTTTGCTCGTCACGGTGACACTTAAGTGTTTCCACTTGCATACCCACGATGTAATCTTGGAATCTAGCTGACTGAACACGGGTCATTTATTTGAAATCCTTATTGTTAAGCTTGTTGTCGGCACGAAGGTTTTTTTTTTCTCTCGCTCTGTATCGCCTACAAGCACAATTTTCGTCCCTTGAGCTCTTAGGCACTTATAGAGAAAGCAGGTAATCCTGCCTTTATTGTTGTGACAATTTATGACAGCGCTGATCTTGTCCACTCACCTCTTTACGTTCGTATGTAGACAGCTGAGTGGCTAACAACCCAAGCCATAAATTTTCACTTTGACTAGCAGCGAGTGTGCTCTGTGCATCCGCTGAATATTTGACGAAAACCCTCATTGGTCGTAAGCGTCTGGGCCGACTGTACCATTCCATACACCGAGAGTCACTATGATGTCCTTCCTTAGTAAGATTGTGTTTAGCTTGTACAATCGTAATATTGCCAGTGCATAGTTGCAGCTAGAAAAGGGATCTCAACTGATGGGGCTCCAACACCATTATTTTTGGCACAGTGAATCTAGTACTATGTTCCTGTTTTGTTTTTTCCACGCTGTACTAAATCTTGTAGCTTGTTTCCCTAAAGCCTGCCTGTCTGATCTCCACTAGTCCAGCAATGTCCTAGTGGAACTGTGCCAACCTATGTGGGAGTTTTTTTCACCTTACCGCACAAAGGTATTGTGCGGATTTTCCAGATTCCAGGTTCCTTATTAACAATTGAGAATCACTTTGAGCTAGTTTTGTTTCAGTAGCAAAATTGTCGATGCAACTCAGAAGCTTCCCAGGAGTTACAAAGAAGTCATAATTTATATAGAGGTCAAGTAGTTATTGTCAAGTAGCAGACGCTCTTAAAGTAGTAATCAAAGCTTTTTTTAAAAAATGCTTTGTTCTACCTTAGAAGTTGCTAAACTGGCATTACACATGAATAGGTCCTATTTACAACACTTCTTACAATAATGTCTACTATATTGCTTGATGTAACATACATTGACGTCCTCTGAGCAGAAGATCACCAATTTATCTGAGCTATATCATACAGTACGTTAGATATTTAAACAGCATATGATGTTTGCTTTTCATCGTATGACCATATGTAGGGTACAACCGGCACCCACTTGGCGATAGTGGAAACATATTAAAACTTTCAATCTCTTAATAACTAAGGCTCACAACCAGTTTTCTTACTAAATATTATATTCAAAAATATTATAAAATATATCCTAGTTAATGAAGACTACTTTGATGGATTTCAAATCAGTATATCTCACAATTAGCTGAGAAACATGTTCACGTGACTTTTCTCCACTTTAGCAGCCGAGCAATGTGATTGACTGGTTGGTTGTCTACGTCTATTATTATTTAGCGATCAAACGTGTTATTACACTACAGATTACTTGTTGTAATGCTTACTACACAAATAAATTTCTTTCTTGCGCCTGTGCAAGTACGTTTATAACATGTTATAACTTAATATCTTTAACTTTATATAGGGTGTTAGCTTAGAAAACACGGCATAACATTTTCTATAACGAAATAAACAGATATCAGTAACTTCTATTACAGTATCACGTTAACTATTCTTTTGTAAATAAAACTAACCATATAAAACTAATATAAGATTTTCTACATAAATAAAACTAACCTTTTACTCTCTTTTTATCTTTCCTAGAAGAAATTTTTGCTTAAATGGTCCTCAAGAATTTAATTTACTGGGAGTATAAGTCTTTCTCAGTTTTCAGTTCAAAATATAGTTTTTCACATGGCTAGGTATGTCCATACACGAGCTGGTATTGGAATTATCTGGACTGGTCTGCTGAGACGTCCTTCCTGTGAGGTAGTGTGAGATAGTGTCTAGGAAATTTGGTGCTTGGGTATTTATCAGAGATGGTACTGAAGTTCTTTCTGTGTCGAAAGTCTGTTTTACAACTAATCATCTTTTTCTTCTTACTCCTCTTCTTTATTAACATCACTTGAACAATTAGAAATACCTTTGAATTAAGATGAACCAAGAACTATGCGCTTTTATCAATGGCCAGATTGTGTTTCTTCTCCTGATGAAACACCGCCTTGACGTGGTCAGGGTGCTTGAGTGTCTTCTTTGTGATGACATTTGGTGGGGAAAGAATGACTTCCAACATGGTGTAGTTGGTTGTTCTCACACATTTCTGTTTTACAAACTTTGTTTCAGGTCTAAGATTTGTTTGGCTACATAAATAAGAGGATATTTTTAGATTTTGATACGTTAGTTTAAGAATTGTCGTTTCCGTTTCCGCCTTTAACACCATGCCTTTTGAGTTGACACTTGGTGGGGAGAGGATATAAGATTTCGAACACGGCGCAGTATGTCCCCTGTACACATATATCTTTTATATATTTTGTTTTAATCTAAGACCATTCCCTACCCTACTACAACCATTGTCAAGGAAAAATGGTCCCACTGCCTTATGGGTAATCTTGGAAAGATAAGTGCTAATAATAGATTTGACACCTACAGAAAGTCAAGATGCTAGCACGGCATCAACGGGGGAAGACTTTCCACGACTAAAGTACCGATCACGTGGACTGTGATGTAGACAAGCTCGGTGGAAACACCAAACAGTTGCTACTGCCAACAGCACAATAAATGCTAGGGCGTCAAAAGAAGAAGAAACAACCATGGGTCACTAACAATCTCCTAAATCTCTGTAACCAAATGAGGGCCTTGAAAAGAGGAATGAACGGCAAACCCGAAGCAGCATCCAAGTAAAAAGACGTGACTTTCAACATCGGGAAAGGGGCGAAGGCAGCCAGGGAGAACTGGACTGAGAGCTAATGTCGGATCATAGAGGAGGGAGTGGCACGAGGTAACAGCAGGAGGCTTACTAAATACTAAAGACCCTCACCAAGTCAGGTCAACACCTCAGTCATCGAAGATAGCAATGGCTGCCTACTCAAAGAAAGCACTGCTGTATTCAACCAATGGACTGAATATTGAAAAGACCTTACAACTTCTAGCTGCAGACAAACTCTGACATCCTCTAAAACAGCTAGACTAGGACGTGAAGACCTACCAGTCCTTCGGGAAGAGGTTGAAAGAGCCGTACGCAGTTTAAAGGGAGCAAACTCCCTTGGAGTTGACAGCAGCGGCAATAGCTAGGCTTGACAGTTTTGTGCAGCTATACACCAGGTTTAGCACAAAATACAATATGTACAAGTCCCTCGTAGTATTGATTCTGCTGTATGGATGAGAAACGAGGACTCTCCTTGCCGATATGGAGAGAAGAATCTAGGAATTCGAGAGCAGATGCCTAAAGAGGCTGTTCCTGATCTTGTACAGTGAACATAAAACCAGACTTTATGCGAAGCACTTGTGCCACACTCGTAGGACACCAGTAACCCTACTTACAACAGTTTAGTGACGTAAGCTGGTCTGGTCATGTGACCCAGCACGACACCTTGTCAAAACCTGTCCTCTAAGGTACTTTGGAAAGCGGCTTACAAACGTAAAGAAGTGAAGTGGTCGTCCTGTGCAGGACCTGCTCACTATCGCCTAAGCCAGTCGTGAGCGGTGGGCTTTCCCCAACATCCTGTAGCAGTCAAAGGACGAATGATATATCTCGATGGTTCTTAGAGCTATGCCTACAGGATCTCTAGTTTCTGGCAGGGCCACTCATGTTCAACGTTATAACTGGTGTCAAACTGTGAGGAGTTTTCTCGCTATTCCTTTTCATACTGGCCATGGACTGGCTTAAAAACCAAAACATTGCATAATAGATGACTATATTTCCTGGTGTAAGTATTGCACCTCGACCTGCGGAGCTTGTATCTACATGAGACTAGTGGCTTTGTCCAGACCAGGACTTCTCGACTTGTAAATGCTTTGGATGCCAGTTAGAGTGCCAGGAACGAAATCAAGAGGGGTTCTGCCATATAAAGGTGATCCTTCTCAGACCATTAGAGAGCTGCTGCCATGCCGATCATGCTCCCTAACGAATCGTTCCCCTAGGCGCGCCACAATCGTTGTCTGACATCAACGTGGACCCAGGTGAACCTGGACTCACCAGTAAGGAGCACGCTGCCCCCCTTGTTGCCTTTCCCATCACTAATGACATCTGCACCACTGCACTAATCCTAGCGGAATAAAGTTCCAAAGAAATATGTTGTAGTATTATTAATAAAGACATTCTAATGACCTGATCTAAGAAGTGAAGGTGGTCTTTCAATTGTTTTGAGCAGTATATATTATGGGACTGCTTAGTATAATGTGTGAGACACCTCAAATATTCTGTTTAAAATCCACACTCTTCTCCACAACCACATTAAATCATTTGCTGACTGCAAAAAATCCTTTTAATATGTTCTGTTTCGATCAAAACTCCTCTGTACAGAAAAACACTTTGTGGACACTTGTTTTTTTCAGATGCTTAGTTTGAGTGTCCATTGAGCACTCAGCATATCTTCATGCAGACTTGGGAAAAACATCTTAGCAGTTAAACGTGGCGATCCAGGCCACAGCGTTCAAAACTACTCCACCCAGTGTGATCATCCTAAGCGCAAAGAGGACATTTCTGGAGCGTTTGGCGGTGCACATCGTGTAAAGAACAAGCGAAAGCCGTTGGCGACCTTCTAATGTCTTTGTCAAATTGATCTCGCTCTTGTGTACATGTTTGTTAAGGGAGTGTAGGGACCAGTGCAAAGGCTGATTGTAACTGGGGGTTTCCGAGATGAATATTTAATTGCCCCATGTCATGCATCATTGTATTGGTTCTTGTATCTTCTCCCCCTTAGCGTCCAGTTAAAAGCAGCATGCCAACTAATTGTTTCTTCAAATGACGGACCGATTTTTTGGGGAGGGTTTTGTAAGGGTATTGGAGTCATAAAAACTTCAGGGAAAGTGGGGTAATACTAGAATATAGCCAAAGTTTGGTTCAGACTGCTTATACGTTACCAGCTGTACCATATCGGGAGCAGAAACAAATAGATGAATAAAGTGTAAAGAACTTACTTTGCTACAACTTTGACATAGAAGGTATCCGAACTGTGGTCAAACTCTTACTGACCGAAGCTTACTAATATTCTTTGTTAGTTAGGCCCCACTAATATAGCTGTGTGCATTTTTACACTATTATTTGCAAAACTTGCATGACTTTGTAGGTATGCGAAAGAGTGTGTGCCTATACTTGGGTGTATCTTTGGTCTACGAGACGCAGAGACAACAGTAAAGCAAGGGAACAAAATTACATAAGAACGCCTACTTAAAAATTGCATGATATAAACATTCTTTACAACATAATGCGATTCTATTTTTCATTTCAAATTTCTAATGACGTACGCATAACTTAAAATGCGTTTGTACAAAATAAGCAAAGTTTGTGATTATGGTTCCATTACAGCTGGACATGAGCAGGACGACCTTTAGAAGAGAATTATGCGCTAATTGCATGAAATCAACCTAACCCCAATACAAAGAAAAACGAGTAAAACATGCATTTCACTTTCTTCAATGGTGGTACAAAAGGACAGTTCTTACTGAATTGGTTTTGTTCTTTCTCGACTTGACTACTGCAACTCCTTGCTGGCAGGCTGCCCTGACTACCTCATTCAGAGACTCCAGAGAGTACAGAACTCTGCTGCACGCCTGGTACTTAGAGCAAGGAAAAGGGACCATGTCACTCCTCTCCTTCGTTTCCTACACTGGCTACCCGTCCGTTCTCGCATTCAGTACAAACTGTCTGTGCTGTGTTTTAATTTCTTTGCTGGCTCCTGTCCTGACTATTTCTCTGAACTTCTCATCCCTTACTCTCCGGCCAGACAACTCCGCTCTTCGTCTGACAACCGTACTCTAACTGTTCCTGTCACCAGAACAACAACATATGGTCACAGGACTTTTGGCTACTGTGCTGCAAAACAATGGAACTCTCTTCCTTTCCATATCCGCCACCTTCCTACAATTGAATCTTTCAAATCTGCACTGAAAACGTACCTCTTCCTTGAGCATTACTCCTAACACAACACAGTCCACAATGCTAGTCCTTACCCCCCCCCCCCCTTCCCTCTTGCTACTTTACCCATCACTATTTTTCTCTGTTCCTGTTACTTGTTGCCTTTGTTATCTGTTTCCTCAGTACTGTCGTTTTCTTTCGTCCCCTTTGTTCTGTATCTACTTAGTCCACGTCTCTTCCCCGTTTTAAGCGCTAAGAGCATGCTCTCTATGAGTGTGAATATGCGCTATAAAAATCTTCACTATTATTATTTTCAGATATAAACTTATTAAGACGAGAACACGTAGTCAGAATGAGGCAGGAGTCCTGTCACCAGCATTGTTCATCCTCAGCATCAATGACCCTGTATCAAATCTGCCAAAAGGGGTTAAAACAAGGCTGTATACTGACCACCTGCTTGTATGGTGCTCAGAGGTGTTCTGCGACATACAGAATGCAACAGCCTTTAACGTGTCACAGCCTGGATGGACATCTGGTGTGTGTGTGTGTGTGCGTGCCTACGTTAATGTTTTAACTTGTATACTCGATAAGTCTGCATAAGGCACACTGATGTTTAGGACTGCGGTTTGGGGTAGAGTTGGGGTTAAGGTGTAGGTGGCATGTAGCAGAATGACTGAACAGAGAAATCGCTCGGCTGAGGTGTAGGTTTGGTCGTCACCAACCGCCTTGGGATGTTCGCGCATGCATTAAACAGGTATACACGATTTAGAGAACGCGCGCGCGCGCGTGTGTGTATGTAAATATTATAACGTACAAACAAAAATACATAACACGCGTTATTACATGCATACACACACAGGCATTAAGTACAGGCAGAGCCGTACCAACACAGCACAGTGCATACAGTAAATGCATGAACCAAAAAAAAAAACAAAAAAACAAACAGTTATACATATTGTAAGTGAAGGTAAGAGTTGTTCCTATAATGTTGGACTCAAAGTGTCCTTAACAATGTTTCACGTGCAACAGAGCCACCATTTGCTGGAGAAGGGATGCATCATCGTTTATACAACCAGTATGACAGTCGTACGGGAGACGTACGATCGGTGTCGGACGGCACGCAACATTCTTCAGACCCACATGGTCAGATTTGAAGAGAGAGACCTGTACATGAGCCGACAGCATCAGCGAGAAGTCAGACAGCGGTTGGACACGGACTGTGTAGAGCTACCACAGATCTTTGTTGATGGGTTTCACATCGGGGTGAGTGTCGTGCTTAAAAGCAGAAGACTTACACTCTTACAGTTTTGTTGATTTATATCTGTGCGCGTGCTTAAGTGCATTTGTTAATTTTCTCTCACTTATCCACGGCTACGCCATGTGCTAGACACAGTATAATTCATCAGCGCTTTAGCAAGTAATGGGTTTATCTTTTCTTGTGCTGGAACTTGTGTCACTCAAATAATTACAAGGCCACCGCATTTATTTCAGGGTGCTCAGGAGCTGGAGAGGCTGAACGAAAGCGAGGAACTGAGAAAGATTTTTCACAGCTTTCCGGTAAGCCTAGCAAAACAAACACGTAGAACTGGAAGGCTTCCCATACTTAAACGAAGGTCTAACGAAGTTTTAATCATTGTCCAGCATAATATCATTCGATACTATACCAAATGTTGCAGCGTCACGCAGAATTTTACTAACCCCGACAGTTCCTGTAACTAGGGAAGAATGTAGTTTCTCGAAGTTGAAATTAATTAAAAATTATCTAAAGTCAACAACTGTAGAGGCACGATTGATCGGGCTGGCTACCTTATCCATTTTAAAATGAGTCATAACTTGTTTGATATGGCAATTTGGCTTTCGGGTGAAACGAAAGGTCATGTGCTCGGTTTTGGTTTCTTGTTTGGAAAAGTTAGCTCACGTTTCTTGGACATATTTGTCGGTCATGCTTTTGCTCCGGGGTTTAAGAGCAGTGCTTTTGTTACATTAATGAGAGGTCGACTGGGAAGGGTGTGCACATTGTGTTTGATGGTTCTCTTGGTGTGTGTGTTTGTGTGACGTTAAATATTGCATTTCCTATGTATATTTTGTAAGTTGGGCGTATCTATGCATTATGTAATTAAAAAAATCAGGTACCCCCAATACTAATTCCAAGAATATAAATATATGAATTTTTTTTCAACAAATCTGGAGGAAAGATTGGTTGGGCTGGCTACCTTTTCCACTGAGCACGACTTAACAGCTACACAGAAAAACCGCAAGAAATATGTTTTGAGCCAGAATTTAATGACCACAACATATTACAACCGGTTCACTTTCTATTGAAAGGGGCCCCATGGCACAGCACAGATCTTTTTCTAGGACGCATCATAATCTAGCGCTTGTGTTACGATCTCAACCTTCGCCCATTATGAATGTCCGTGCTTCGCCTGAGACAGCCATTCGCTGCACACAGTGCGCACGCGCAGAGTAAACGGGTCATTTCTGCCACGTGACGGGTCACTTCCATAAAGACAATGTCTTTTTTTCTAGCATGAGTGAATAGCCGTCTCATCTGATCACATCGATAAATTCAAAACATACTGCCCTAGCATATGAGCGAACGGTCGTTTCACAACAGACTATTTCGTTATATTCGTGTACCGTCCAGCATGTGAACGAATGATCGTCTTAGCGGATCACATCGCTAAATTCAAGACATATGAGCGAATGGTCATCTCACCGGGAGATACGTCGTTAAATTACATAAGACTGTCCTAGCATATGAGTAAATAGTTGTCTCAAAGCAGATTACATGGTTATATTCATGTACTGTCCTAGTCGTCTTACAGCGGAGTATACTGTTACTTTCTAGTTACTGTCATATACTAACATATGAGCGAATCCTCGTCTCAAGATACTCTCGCAATATTAAGAAATCAATTCGACTTTGTATGCGCATCTCTCGCCGGCGGGTGCATGCGCACTGGATGGGTCGAATGGCTATCTCGGGCGAAGGTTCAGATCGCGACATCACTACAATATACTTGATACAATCACCAAGTAGCGTGAAAAGTGACCATGATACTGCGCACGTTGCTGCGTACTCCTCTGTTGCCTGTTTTAACTGCTTGATGTTTGTATGCACAAGATGTTGACTTGCTGATAGAAACACACGCATGATTTTTATTTTGTCGTTGATAGGTTCTACATTAACATGCACTGTGTGACGCTATCAAGCTATATTTTTATGATTTAATTCTTGTACCCAGTTTCACGTCCATGCTTGCCTTATTCGGGAGAATTTCATCTCTGAGCGAATAATAATAATGCAGATGTAAATTGCACGTTTCCTATGATTTGCTCATAGGATTAGTGCCAGAAGCGACAGAGTAAGTCAAATGGAAAGTTTGTAGGCTATACGATCCGCGACTGGCAGCCAGCGAAGAGAGCGAATAATGGGTGATACATGTTCACATCTAGATGGTCTGCAGATGAGGCGAGCAGCATTATTTTTGGATCCTCTGAAGTAAGTCAAGAAGATACTTGGGAATGCCAGCTAAAAGAGAATTACAATAGTCAACCCTTGAGAGTGCAAAGGCACAGATGAGTTTTAGTTGCATCAATGGTGAGATAATGACGAATGATACTAATCCTACGAATTTCAAGGTAAGTAGTTCTGCAGACATGAAAAACATGATGATGAAGGAAAGTCAAACTGATCGAGAATGACACCTAAACTGCGGACAGAGGTGGGAAAAGGAATAGTTGAGTCGTTTATGGACAGAGAACGATGACTCAGAAATTTCTAAGGACAAGTAGGTAGCAGTTCAGTCTTGTCGTCATTTAGCTGCAGCCTGTTTTGAAGCCTCCACGACTTTACTATATTCAGGACAGTGCACGTCAGCAATGTGCAAAGGCAAATGCTGTTTGTGCTTCAGCCATGCCGGATGCCGATTGCAAGGATCGTACATAAACCGGAAGTCTTAAACAACACATATCCTTCGTAAACTGAAGTACGAAAAGGCGGATAGTCCTCACGAATTGTTAACGATGCCTTTTTCCCTTATTTGCAGAAGATCCAAGCGTGCACAAATTGTGACAGTTGTGGCGGCTACCGCTTTGTGCCCTGCGGAGTATGTCACGGCAGCAAGAAGTCCGTCCACCGCAACCACTTCACCGAGGAGTTTTGTGCCCTTCGTTGCATGCACTGCAATGAGAGCGGCCTACAACGCTGTGACCGATGTCAGGAACAACGGGAATGATGGGCGCAAGAAGCAGAGAACGTCCAACAAATTCGTATGACATGAACCGCCACGACTGCAGGACTGGGATGTGGCGTTACAGCCAATGATCAAAACCTGCTTCTAGTGTCTACGTGATAGACAAGTATATTTATGAAGCACGTTTACTCAGCATGGTATACCCGTATCGTTCTACCAGCCGGTATTTTATCGGAGGTGTCTCCTTACGATACCTTTTTCTTACCTTTGGCAAGCATGGCAGAGATAGTGATTGGGTTAACACAACAAAAGCTAGCACTGATTATTTTCTACACGTAACAAATAAACTGGACAGCTGTAATCGTACATAAATGTTCATGATATATCATTTTCGTTCTATTCATAATCTGAGTAGCCGACATCATAAAAAAACGACATTGAACTTTGCATTGTTTCCTTTGGCCTTCTCCACTGGTGTTTTGTTTCTGAATTAAAATAAATATTTTTATCAAGTATACTTGCTTGGGTAACATCATTTAGTCAGAATAAATAATTTGACTTTTGAGTAGCTTCTTGCGATTTGTTTGATGTTTCTCATTTTAGCTGTACATTTTCTGACTCATGTCCTGACCCCCCTTTAAAAGTCATGGGTAATAGTACCCCTTTTCGAAAATTCCCGCTCAGTCGGTTGCTATGAAACATTTGTCTTGATTAATGACAAGTTTAAGTAAAGGCTATTCAGAGGAGGCAAAATCATGCTTAGATGAAACAGTCCATCTATCTTAAGAAGTCAATCAAGCAGAAAATTTTTTTTAGTTTGATTGTGAAGACGTAAACAAATTATTTAGGAAAAGATTGTTCATCAAAACATGCTAGATTATCTTACATAGCAAAGAGAAAGGAAAATAAGTCATTTCTTCAGAAAAAGAAATGTATAATACTTTGGAAGACGGTATGTCTCATCCAAAATTGTTTTGGGAAACACTCGGGTCTCTTCAGAGAAAAGCTTTTGCAAGTAACTTGATATTGCATGAAACCTAGCATACCTATTAAAAAAAAGTTTAATTAATTTACAGATTCAGTCAAGTGTTAATAACATCAGTGTTACATAGATGGATGATGATGGCCTAGAACTAAATAATCCTATTACAGTGGAAAAAAATAATTCAGGCAGTCCCATCACTTAAGGATAACAAGGCAGTGGGACCAGACGGGCTGTTTGGGGAACTTTTTAACCATTCTTAAGCTATCATCTCTCCTTGTTTGGTCTCCTTTTCCAATTACCTATTTGAACATGGAGAATTTCCTGATACACGGATTAAAGCCATTTTTCATCCCTTGCTGAAGAAGTAGTGGTGCATATTCCTCTTAAATATCTGCAGTAAAATGTATAGTTCTATTCTAAACAAACATATTGATGGCTGGATTGAAGAACAATCTGGTTTCAGAAAAAGCACAGCATTCTAAAAGCAATTGGTCAAGCACAAAAATTGTATGTAGTGTCCATAGATTTTCAGTAACGACAGAAAAACTATGGCATATACTCTGAAAGAATGATAGTCATAGAAAGATGTACAGAACCATCAAAGCAATATAGTATATGATGTTGTTAAAGCCAAAGTAATAGCTTTTTTTTGGGGGGGGGACTAAGGAATCAAATTTGTCAAGTTACCAAATGCTTGGATCATGTGTAAAATATGGATAAATCTAATGTTGCCGTTTTTGAAATGGTGGTTTAATTGCCAAAGGAGAAAACTGGTTTTATGATGATAAACAGCTTGAGATCATTATTATATACAAATACCTTGGTATAGTTATGTTCACCTGTTGTGTCTTTACATGAGCTCTTAGTTTAGCATTGTAAATATCCCTAGGTTGCTGTGGTCTCTTAATGATCACAGCTCAGCTTTGTTTTTCAAACTTTTGGATTCGCAAGCGCAAGACATTACTTTAATTCTGACATTTGAGTGTGGATAATAGTATTATTGAAAACATTCATTTGCTTGCTATGAACAGTTTTAAAATTTAATAAAGCCCTTAATACTTTGGTCTATAATGAACGAGGAAGCTATGTCTTGTACATCTATTTATACTTATATCTATTGGATACTGGCTCAAGATGCTACAGATGTCACATAAATGCTTACCAAGAAAAGTCTATGAAATTCTACTCAATTTACACTGTGATAACAAAGTCTTGTGGTTCTACCACATAATGACTACACTGTACATGTACAGTTTTATTTGATAAAATCAAGATTTTTATGATAACTGTTAATAAAATTAAAGTTAATTTAGTACTATCAATGTATGTTGTAATTGCAGTGAAGTTGGGCATTAGGATATTTTTTACTGTAACCAATTTTAAAAAAATAATTTCCCTCCTCACCCCTCTTTCCCAACATCAGTTATGGTGCCCATAAGCCTACTGAAATAAAGTTGTCATTGTCCATTTTGTGACGCTTTTCTGCATTTCTGTTGTGGTATGTCTTTTTACTTTGTTACTTGTCATCTAGTAAGGATTATGTGCACCCAAGTACAACAAATTTTATGATGAAAGTTTTTCTAGTGGAATTTTTGATTGGAAAGGAATTAAAAATTCATTAAAAAAAGTTTAAAACCTACCCTTATTTGCACAGTGAAAATAGGAAATTCAAGGAAAAGCATCATGTTTCTGAAGTTATAAAGGACACACCATGTGTCTTGACCCCAGGACATTTGCAACTGCTTTGTAACTACAGTTCCTGGGGCAAAACATTTTTAGGGTCTGAACACTGCTTTATAACTTTGGAAACAAGACAATTATCCTTGAGTTCTCCACATTGCCCAAGGGAAACAACTTACCTTCGCTTCATAGCGATGGCCACTGGCAGGGCTACCAAAAGCCAATATGACTCACCATAACCTGACAGCAAACTAATCAAGAAAGGCTGAGTGTTGCTCTCAGCAGACTTTTGGTAGTCTTGTATGTGCATTTCTGTGATAAAGTTATATCTCAATACCTGCACAAAGTAACTATACCCATTTATTATGTATACGGTAAATAATTAAACTATTACCATGCAAGATTATGTAATGTCTTTTTAGGTAAGAATTAAGAAAGTCTGAAATTCTAAAGAAGAACGACATTCTCTTGCCGATAGACAAGCCAGTACTGTATATCTCTTTTCTCGCGATCATTTTTCATTTGTTCCTTCCTATCATTTTCAAATACTGGGATGTTTTCCCCACATCCATCTTGCATATGCAAGAAAGGCTTTGTAGCACAGAGGCAGTACATCTGCGACTCATACAAATCACAATAAGGAACAGGTATTTTTGTCTCTGCACACCACATGACTGGAGGAGAACTGCTGAGAGCAGGCAGTACTTCTGAAGTCTTTACCGCAAACCTGAAGACATGATTTGGCTGCAATGGGTGGTGCTGGTAGTGTGCTAACATCTGGCGAGCCATAACATTCAAGACATCAACTGAAGGATGCAGAGACCATGCAAGTAGAGACACCATCTCCAGCACTAAATGAAACTTTTCTAGTGTCTTCAGTCTACTGTGAAGTTCCCCTTCATTTGCCATTAAGTCTCCCAGGTTCGAGAAATTTGCTAAATGCTGAGACATAAAAATGTGTATGTAGTCACGTCGAAGTTTCTCAGCACCAATTTCAGCTAAGAAGAGAAAAGGCTGAATGCCCGTCAGGCTTGGAGAAGAGAATCGACCTGTGAAGGCCTCCCGTACCATATGAGCAATGGTGGTCTTGTTCTTGCGGTCAACAAAGGGCTGAAGATGGCCACCACCAAGAGCTTGAAAAACAATACGCAGGCTGCACACCAAGTCAGCTGTAGACATGCAGTTCAGCAAAGCCTGTGGACATACACAGAAAACAAATTATCATAATACCATCTCTATGAGCTACTCCAATTAGTCCTAAACAACACGTTTTTTTTCCTCATACAAATAACTGTTATGCTTAGCATAATCTGTTTTAGCATGTGTGTGAGACTGTGCATTAATAGCTGGTACTGCAAGCCTTCTTTGCATGACTAGTGCACGACCTATTTTTCACCTTTTTTCAACTATTGGGTTGTCCGAAAAGTCATGCCATATTTTTTATGTTTCTCAGGGCATTTATTTATATAAAGAACAAAGATCAATCAAAAATAAATTTCCGTTTTGTTCGACAACCTTTCACCATCTTTCAGTAAACTTCATAATTCCTCGTTCTTAAAAGGACCTGTCTTAATCAGCAAAAAACTGAACAAGGTGTTGATTTATACCTTCATCTGATTTGAATGTTATACCACACAAGAAGCTTTGAAGAAAGCGAAACAAGTTGAAATCTGAAGGCACAAGGTCAGGTGAAAATGGTGAATGTGGCAACGCATCCCATCTAAGCTCCAATAACTTTTGACGGGTGATTAAACGTGTGTGGTCTCATGTTGTTGTTATGAAACATGACTCCTTTATGATTAACAGCCCTTGGGTGTTTCTGGATGGCGAATTCAGACTGTCCAACTGACAACCGTACACATTTGAATTGTTTGGTTGCTTGGTAGGAGCTAAAAAAAAACCATGGCACCTTTGAAAGCCCACCACAGAGCATAACCTTCCTCTGAGGAATGTCTGCTTTTGATGTCGTTTGAGATGAATCATTCTGCCAGGACCAAGACCGTTTGCACATCACATTGTTGTACACAATCCACTCATCATCACCAGTTATCAGTCGCTTCATAAAAGAATAGTTTTCTGCATGTTTAATGAGCATATTACCATCAAATGAACGTCTTTGAGTTCATGACAAACCCAAATATCGAGCCTGCTTACCTATCCCAGCTTATTCAGGTGGTCATAAATGCTTGAATGATGAATGTTCAATGTTTCTGCAATCTCTGGTGTCGTGCCACCTGGGTTTGAGTCGACCAATGCCTTTATTATGACATCATCACCCTTCAGCGACCTTGAAATCGAAATCACCATCACGAAACTTCGTGAACCATTGTTGGTACTGACGTTCTTGCAGAGCATTGTGACCATAAACTTTATTCAACTTTTCACAAGGTAGATGCACGTTCTTCCTTTTACTGAAGTAAAACAGTAAAATATTATTTAAATTATAATAAAATAAAAAAGTAACTGTCCCTGTGCCCTTGTAAAAGGTGCGAACGGTTGGCATAGGTGTGTCCTATCTAAGAACCACCTACTCCTACCTCACAGAACGGTCAAGAGGTGGACAGTCAGAAAGACAGGAAGGGCAGTATGCAACTTATTCTGCTACAAGAGGGCCAAGACCCCTCCACAGACTTCCACACACTCTCTCATCTCATCCTCTAGAGACATCTCTATTTCCCTGCTGCATTTCCCAAGACTGGATTTATTTTTGGCAGCCATAATTGAAAGCATAACGATTCATCCCTTCTGTTCCCCACCCACCATAGGATCCAAAAAGGGGCTGCAACTGAGTAGTACCACCTAGGGTACTTCCAGCAGGGTTGCAATAAGGCTACAGAAGGAGTATATTCTGGCCTTCAAAGAGACCAGATTGACCCAGGTCGTAGTCTTCTAGCAAAGCTATTCCATTGCATTACAACCTGATTGACTGGTGTGGGCCACAGCAACCTACCATTTAGAAGTAGTCGGGGCCAAAGAGCCCATTAGAGACCTCACCTTCCTGGATCCCATCGTCCTATAACACAGATCTGTTGACTGCCCCGCACGGCAAACATAGGGGGCTGAAGGAGGACACATAGATAAGAGACCAATGGAAAAGAAAGGGTAATCAAAACAAAAAAAAAAGACAGAAGAAAGCCTTGTGTTGACAAAAGAAAGGAAAAGATTAAACTGCAGGGCAAAATGGGGAGCTTATCTTAAAAGAATATAGATGAAAGGCCTAATCAGAGTTAAAAAAAAGGATAGTAGAAAAGAAAAGGGTGGGCCAGCTCTGCTCAGTCACCCAGCCAGAGAGAGGCTGCGTGTTCACCCCTAGCACAAGAAGCCGGGCCACGGGAACCCCTCTGACTACAGAGAGATTAATAAATAAAAAGTTGTGGACTTTTCCAGGGAACTCCTTGTTTGCATTCATGATGGCAGAAGGTGTACAAGCTCATCTAAATGCATTATTCTTGATCATATTTTACGTCTTCTAGCTTAGGTTTTTATATTCATAGATCATTCAGTCCCCTTCATCGTGGTGATGGACTAGGTTTCAGTTCTTCACCGGTGATGGTGTTTGGCCAAAAGATGTTAAGTATGCGCCTGAGGCATCTGTTTTGGAAGACGTCAAAGCCTGCTAATACCGATGTTTTTGGTCATCTTCCATGATTCTGATCCATAAAGGAGGCAAGCATACCCTGGGGTCCCACGGGGGATATTCATAGATAGTATTCATATTTGTGTAATTTGTGATCACTGTAGTGCATTTTCAAAATATCAGAGCTTGGCATACTTTTAAAAAATGTCACATCAGATACTTCCGTCATACTAATTAGACTAAATTTATATTTTATCATGTTTTATATTATTAAAAGAATTTTACTTGACATTTTTACCTGATATGCTTTTCAGAGGTAAACCTGAATGCAAGATTTACAAATGAGTTAACTAGCTTTTGGCAGTAGATTGAATTACTAAAACAGTAAAAGCCACTTTGACAAAAGTATGAAAACAAATCTTGTCATAGGAATCTTACAAAATTATAATCTAAATTAAATTCATGAACAGATGAATATTAAACAACCTTCCACAAACGGTCGGTGAAATCATAATCGTTGCGTTCACTGATGCTAATATTTTTTGACAGAAGTGGCAGTATATCTTCTCCATCGCTGCTCTCCAGCACATATGCATTTGTCAGACTGCCTTCTTCTTGTATTGTGTCTATAAGATTTTTGATGGTCCAGGCCATAGGCACTGCTGGCTTTTCACTCTCTTCAGAGATCCACTCAACTTCTCCTTTACTGAGAGCATTGATGATTTTTCCTAGGAAACTAAGTTCCAGAAACAGCTTGTGCATGCTGCTCAAAGCACTGCCTGATGGATAAAAAGACAAGACAGATTCAGGATATTTGTCCAAGCCACAGATCTACATGTCAAAAGAACTGATAATTATTAAATATAATACTTAAATAATGCAGAATCCATGTGCGCAAAGCCAATACAAATCTGCACAAAGTACTCATTCAATCGATATTACTGCATAGTGTATACAAACACAAAAACACACAAAAATATGCACCTACATCATGTCACTTAAAGAAACTCACATATGAGGTGCATATTCCTTCTAACAAGACCTAGATCTCACAAAGGCTCTACCCCATTAAAGCATTTACCTGACAATAAGAACAAAAAAGTTTTGATTGAATCAAAAGATTTGATGTTGTTATTGTGGCTCAACTTCATGTTAGCAAGAAGTCAGAGTGAGAAAACTGAAAAGTAATAAAACATCTAGCTAACAAATACAAATAAAGAAAATGCAGAAGGGATTTAAAAAAAAGGAAAGCATGCTGAGGCTTCCAAAAATACCACTTGTAAAACTAGGTTATGGTAATCTATAGATTAAGTCTTTAAGTATAAATTAACCAAAAAATAACGAGACAATAACTGCCCATGAAGCTTTTCAAAACTAGGTACATAAATAATCAACTGAATAAAACAGGTATCAGACCTGCTGAAACACAGGGCCTGCAAGAAAAGGTGTTCAGCTTAAAAAGGTGCCTGGTACCAAGTACAAATTGAGGAGGATTCACAATTTAAAAGGTTGGTTGATTGGTTGTTTTCCTTAGTTACTGGCATGGCATTATATTTAAAGAATAGTAGAAGAGAGGGCTAGCTTAGTCATCCAGCCAGAGAAAGGCTGGGTGTTTACCCTAGGCACGAGAAAGTGGGCTCATGGGGGCTGCTAGAGGGTGAAGGCAGGAGAAGATGGGATGGAGAAGGCAAAGAGTGGTGTTGCTTCTCCATGCCAATATCCTGTTCTAGGAAAGGGGTAAAGTGATTTGAGGTAGACACAGCTCTGTCAGAAGCAGGTAGAGCTGTGGCAGCCTCAGATGAGTGCTTATAGTGCTGGCTGCTTTGCTGTGATATAGCCTCAGTATCTGGCTCAGAGTAAAACACCAATTCCGGCCCCGCCCTCCTAAATAAGTGTTTACAAGGTGTGATTTTGCTAGAGATAAATTTAGACGTTATCTTTATTTCATGTTACTTGTGCTAGAGGATGTTTTGCATTGGGAAATTTTCATGAATGTGCACTGTGTGTTTATATTTGGGCAGTGATTCTGCATGTTAAATGGCTTGAGTGGAAAGTGTTGGGACCAAAACAACGTAAATGAGTAAGGCAATAGTGATGGGTGCTTCTCGGGAGACCCATGTATTCTCTGTCTGAACAGACAGAAGAGAATGGCCATTTTGCTACTTCTGCTGAGTAGGAGGTGAAGCCACTCCTGTAGAGCCACTCACAATGTGATTGTGATCAGTGTAAGACACGCCAGATTCCACTCACACAAGTTGGATGGGTGCTTCTTCTTTCCAATATGAACAACCATTTAAAAAAACCAAGATGGGAGCTATTACAGCTAACACACTGAGTGTTTAAAGAGCATTCACTTGAACTATGGCAAATCCCACCATAACTAACGCAGTGGGGTGGTGTAATATTCATGTGTAATCCAGTGTCAAGCAGTAACTTTAAGTGGGACAAGAAAATCTTCCACTGTTAAATTCTAGATTAAAATTGATCACAATTCCAAATCCACAGCCAGAAAACACTAAAGTAATTTAAAAAAGACGTCGTGCACAAGCTTTTAGAGAGCACTTATCTAAATGGTTCAAGGAAGCCAGAGGAAGAACTGCCGCATTTGATGAAGCACCAGGGCAGGTAGGTGTGTAAATGTCACCTAGGGTAGAGAGATCCATTGCAATGATTGCATCTGAGGGCAGGACAGAAAGAAAACATCTGAGGTCAGTTTACATCTATTCCTGTCACCTGTGAGATGTGGCTAGAGCTAGTCACTGGTCAGTGGGGACCATGAATGTCGCATTCAAGCCAACCATTCACAGACAGCAAACAGCCCAGCTGTTGCAGCACTTGCAGTGGGAGTGAAACTAGTGCCATTTGTCACACCCATTTGCTACACTCCTCTTTTTAAGCTTTCCTGGCTGCCAGTTCAAGCTTGCATTATGCAAGATCACACTTTGCTGTGTTGTCTTTATGGTCTCATCTCAACATGCCACTCTGAGCTACCTATGTCTTACTACCTGAGTTGGTCTCTTCAATCTTGCATTGCCCTTCTCTTTGTACCATGCATCAGATGGGATAAATTTAGATGTCCCCTTTTCTTTTCAGGCCCTACTAATTATAATTCTCTGCCTATTTCTCTTCAAACTGTCTACGTTCAAAGCCTTCAGCTCCAGCCTTGAGCTTCATCTCTTAAAGAAATATCTTGCATGATAAAAAGTATTGTTCTGGTCACTCTTCTGTTCTTCATTCATGCATTAATATTGTGTTATTGTCATGGTGTCATCTGACACATTTTTTGTATGGTGGACTGTCAGTGTTTGTTTGTAGCTTTTTGTGTGCAGTGCACTAGGCTCACATTCCTATGGGGAAATGCATTTGACAAATTCTTTTTCTTATTTTTATTACTTTATAACAAAAATGCATTAACTGTGTAACAGCTGTCAGATGTGATTTTGACTGTCACCTATTTGCTCCTGTGACTTTTGATTTGGGATAACATTGTTTGACTGCTCATATCTTTGAATGGAATTAGTTTCCAAAATTCTTTTCATATTTGTCAAATGATAAAACATTTCTATCTGACCCTAAATGCTTGGTAAACAGTATGTACATTTTGGCCTCATGAATTATTATATTTTGGCCTGCGGTGATCTTACTTTATATGTGAGTATAGTTGTATTGATGCAATTTTTGATTAAAAGTTTTCTTTGGGATATTTGGTTAAAAAAGTAAAATGTAATATCTGCGATTTTAAAAGCTATGCCTTTATCTTTGAATGGTATGCCAAATGCTTACCTGATCTGACAGATGCAATGACTGTAGCACTTGCATCAGTAGGAGGGGTTTCCAGGAGGTGACAAGCACCTTTCCACTTCATTTCCACTGCAACACTTCCCCATCTCTTTTCTCCTTTTTCTGCTGGAATGGTCATCTGGTACACAGCCTGACACACTTGAGATGTAGTACTGGCCAGCATTAGTTGCAAATCTTTTTCACGTTTACTGTGTAAGGAGATTATGGTTGTCTTTAAGAGCTTCTCAGTTTTGGTATCAAAAGAGGCTTTAAGTATTTTACTTCCAATAAGTGACGTGCATTTTAAATCAGTTCCATCGCATAAAACCAAAAATGCTGGCTGGTCATCTTGACTTAAGCAAGTGTCTCTTTCGGTTTGCTTGAGATTGTACAAGGAGATAAGCTGTCGCGCAGTGCCAATAGGCATTCCCATCAATTTAGGTTTCTGCATTTCCTTAGAAATTCTTATCTGCGAGAACTCCAAGGATGCTATATCCATAGCTGCATCGTCCGATGGAAAGTTGCATCTCAGTGGTGAACCCCAAACATCTGAATCTACGCTGGTTTTTTTGGCGTTTGGCGACGATTTCTGTTTCTTGATTTCTGCATCATTTTTGTCTCGAACTGGCGATAAGGGGACATCATCAGTAACTGAAAGGCATTTTTCTTTGTATGCCACCACAAATGGATGTTTTACAAAATCTTGCCCAAGGAACTCTAAGAATTCTCGTCGATCGTCAGTCTGGCCACAAATTTTAGCCCCTGCAGTTAAACTGTGGTCATGATCGACTAAATCTGCAAAATACTCAAATGTTATGTCTCGGTGACAAGACTTTACGCCTGAAATTACCACATTCTGTATCGTCGTCGAAAGGTTTTCCTTCTCAGCTTTGTTCATTTTCAGCATATTGTCCGCACGGACGTTTTTGAAAGCTTCAAACAAGGCGCCCGACTACACCGCTAAAAATAGTAACCGGGAAAAACAAGTATTGTCCGAATCAATAATACTGTACAATATCAACAATATATATTTCCAATGTTTTAATTTTCAGTTATTATTTAATAGTGACTTGATATATTACAATTTATAACTTAAAAAAATTACTTCAGACGACGGAAAGTCTCCGGTCGTAGGGTCAAGGCCACACGTGGATTTCACGTTGTGCATTACTATGGCACACGCATTCAGGTAAACGTTTACCGATTTATTTATGATTTCACGCAAAGTTGTTTTGGGTAAGCCACAGACCTATTTAACTTGCCGCAATTATTATGGGTAATCCTCAGGATTCCTCAGGCTAAGGATTCATAAGGGCTTTTATAATTTCTGTTTTCTTGTACACCAGAAAGATTTTCAGAAGAATATTGTCAACAAAAGAGATCTAATAGCCAGTCGGTTGCAGTTGTAAAAGTTACAACCAGTCAATAAATTCTTTACTCTGTAACTTTCCTGTCTGCGCAAACATAATATCATTGATGCTGATTGGTAGAAAGGGTGATATAACGCGTCTCTTTTGTCGTCTTCTGTCCACAACAGAGATCGAAATTTTCCGTTGTTGGAAGTTCTTATGTAATGAACTAAACAAAATACCTCACACACCCGTCCCACACCATTACTTAGACTCACAGTTAACTCCCTCCCTCCCAGCAATGATTCTCTCTCTCACTGTGTTTGTATTGCCTTGTTTTGAACTAATGGGATGTTTTTATTTATTCAACTTA
Source organism: Marisa cornuarietis (assembly GCA_004794655.1). Taxonomy (NCBI): domain Eukaryota; kingdom Metazoa; phylum Mollusca; class Gastropoda; order Architaenioglossa; family Ampullariidae; genus Marisa; species Marisa cornuarietis. The sequence goes on along the minus strand of SMMW01000551.1, from coordinate 630,803 downwards.
GTCCGAGGGCTAGATGTAAAAAAAAAAGTGTAAATTTTGCTTAGTCTGTTATCCTCGTAGATAAAGATTTGTCATTTCTCTCTCTCTCTCTCACACACACACACACACACACACACACAACTAAATACATTTGTTAGTCCTGTTCAAGAGTTGATATAAAGGACTTGGCAAAAGCACTCTTCTTGGCGACCAGTGGTTTCCATCCTTGGCCAGAGGTTAGCATTTGGAAATATAGTGGTGGTGACAGGCGATTATACTTCAGCTCTTCTACCTTTTGGGCAATCAAGACCAGGAAGAAAGTCCAGTACTGTTCCACTCACTCATCAGTTTTTTTTTTTAATCCATACACATAGTTCATATTTTAGCCACAATGTCATCTGCTTGCTGAAACTTACGTTTCTCCAATGGTTTGTAGTCTTTTGCGGTCAGCACATCCATGACTTACGCAAATTCAGTTGTTGTTATGGATATTTATATACACATCATACAGCAACACAGCTGTATCTTTGTATTACAATATGAGACATTACTACAACAAAATGATAATTTTGAGGCATGAAATGTTTGCAAAAAATATATTGCTCTACAAACAATAACAAGATGCTGTTCAGTTTCAGCAGCATCTTATTAATAGGGGAAAAAATAACACTAAGAAAAAATTAAAACAAATCACCTGATCATTTCTGTGATTACATTGCTTTGGTAAGCATCATATAACCCAAGCTACTTTTCATAGAACTCATTAATGAAGCATCTAACCAAAATAAAGCATCTTCAGGCAAAAACTATTGTGGACACATCAAAAAGTTCTTTAGGAATCCACTCAAGAGTTTACCTTTGTGTTTATCTCTACAAAACATAATTTAGTGCAAATAACAGCACTCTACCCTGACTCCCTTTTAGTCTTCTTGAGCTCAGTTTTTCCATTATTCATTATTAACTTCACTCACTGGATTTCAGGTTGAATAATTTTGATTTGAAATGTCAGTTTGAAGAAAAAGTATCATGCATTTAGCTTTACCCAATTATGAGGACAAAACTGCACCACACTAAGTTGTTCTGATAATTCTTTTGCTACTATCTTCCAGCTTGTTGGCCTAGGGAACTGGGCACATGGGTAACAGTTATGAAGTCACTTACTGGCCAAATTAACATAATCTTGCAGGAGAAACATTGATGAGGTACATTGTTCACAGGTCAGTGCTTAAAATCTTGCCACACACACAGCTCAGGAGCTCCCTTCTCTGCTTTTCTCCAAACAAAGGTGTGAAACAACACAAAAGATTTATTAACATATAAATTATGCAAAATGTGTAGTACAACAATTAGTCTAATCTAATGTAGGTCCTAGTGCTGTATTCGTTCTTCCAATGTTACAGCACTGTTAACTCCTGTTAAAGACCTACCCAATTGGTGGCACATATCATGCTCAGAAGATTCCTTTTATATCACTTTTTAATGCCTTGAATGTGAAATCTCAAGGAGAAACAAATCTCAAGAAATTAAATAAAAATGATTTCCTTGTCTGTTGAAATCTCCATTTGAGCCCAACACTGTGTGCAACATCAGTACCGTTGGAATCATGGCTGATACAAGTTGTCCAGAAAATACCAATCTTGAAAGCCTAAACATAGATATGGAAACATTTGTGTGGCTGTTGAATGCACCTGGCATCTCAAGCTGTGGGATGTGGGTTTGAGCCAGAATCTCTCTGACCATTGGTCTTGGTTTGCGAATTGGACAGTAATTTCTCCACGCTCTTCTTCGGCAGAACATTAGGCAAATCTTTTCATAGACCTTGTTTTTTTGGATTTAGTCTGTTACTAAGGATATGTATGAACATCTGTCACTTTCAATGTTCTGCTGGTTTTAAGTCTGAGTGCATGGGGTTTGCACAGTGGCTGCTAGCGTAGCCTTCCATTGCAGTATGGGTCTGGCTTTTATCATGATCTCAGTTTAATAGTTCTCTGATTCTACCATCGGTGCATTCTGCTCTTTAATCTGTCTGCTGTTTCTGCTATAATGCATTTGGTTGGCCCTATTTTGGCTGCACATCACATCATGGCCTGTACTGCAGATATGTTTTTGGTCAACAAGTGTTTTTTTTTATTGGCAGAGCGCACCTCCTGATTGTCAGGTCATCTGGTAAAGTAAAGAATTAAGATTTTCCTTGTAAATTTTAACATCTTTCTTTGATACCAGACAATCTGATGCAAAAGTCCTACCAGCTTTCCCTGCATCTGCATAGGGTGGGCTGATAGATTACACTCTCTGGGCAGACCAGTAATGATAAATGGAAGATAAAAGTGGGCGGTGAGATTCATATAGGCACACTGAACAACATAAAGATGAGGTACAAGAGTAGATCGTAAACCAATGGATCAGGATGAAGGTATGAAGGGATATAGGTACTGTAAACAGTGTGAGATGGAGTCATTACATGATGGTTAGCATGACAGACAGTATTGCAAGTGAGTTCTGAATAGTAATTCAGGGATAGTATTTTATGAAAAGATATGTTTTCAGAGAGCGTTTGAATGTAGCCTCGAGTCATAGTGGCGAATGTGATGTAGAAGAGAGTTCCACTCCTTAGCAGCACACTTGGAGAACGTCTGTTGTCCATATTTGACTGTGACAGTCTTTGTGGGAAGGAGGTAAAGAATGCACGAGTCTGATGAGGTTTTCGGGCAGGGGTGTGGACAGACAAGATTTCAGTAAAGTAGTTGTGGGAGGAGCCTTCAAAGAATCAGTAGCATAGAGTTGAGGGCTTGTAGTCTATTCTAGTTTTAATTGGTAGCCAATGAAGAGGGTGAAGAAGTGGTGTAACGTGTTCAGATTTGTGAGTCTGGAAGACAAGCAGCTGAGTTTTGGACTTTCTGAAGCGTATCAATGAGGTACTTTGGACAGCCAGCAAGAGTTGCAGTAGTCTAGTTTAAACAGAACAAATGAGCACATGAAAATTTTGGTGGTTGAGATGGACAGAGTTGGTGAATAGAGCTGATCTTCCGACGCTTATAGTATGCAGAATGACAGATGTGAGAAACACACTTAACAAGAGACATGTCAGCAGACATTAGTTGGAGCCCCTAAGCTTTTAATTGTCTGTTTGTCTGGTATTTTCTCAAAGTCAAATTGTGTGTTTGTGTGTGTGTAGATTGGCCATTGTCAGTTGCAGCTGTTGAATATGTTCCTAGAGGTCTCAAAATATAGAGACTAACATGTATGAAACGATTGACACGGTGCTTAGCACGAAAACATTGCAGTTTAAGCAGCTAGTCATCTATTAGTGCTGAGCAACACATACTTTGTCCATGCCTTGTTGAGATGAACTGATGAAACTAAATTGTAATTCAAAGGATTATGTGAAAAAATGCACATGGCTGTGTGTATAAATGTATCTGAGAAAAGATGGCTCCTCTGACAACTTCATTTTTTTATTTCATTTTTTTGATAAGTTACCACAACAATAGTATTTAATGTCTATTTCAGAGCTTCCCTGCCAAAAGAGTACTACAGGCAGTTTCTTGTAAGTCATAACTTTGCAAAATTATGCTTCATTCTCCTTAAAACTGGCATTTCGTTATCTCCTGATAAGGACAAACAGCACTAATTAACATCAGCTTAGCACGTTTCATATTTTACTTGCTTAACTACTTGTCCCTTTTGAGTCATAAGGTTGCATTTGACTGAGCTATGTTTTGCTCGAGATGGAGACCAGACCTAATGAATCTGAACATTTATTCAATTATTGATAAAATTGTTTCATGCAGCAGTCACCATGACATAATAGAAATGTATGATTTATATAAATTTGTTGATGAATGTCTTTGTTTGATACTTCCTTGTTTGTAGGAAAAAGATGTTAGGCCAGATGGCAGAGAGCTTGGAGAATTCAGACCAACAATACTAAATATTGGTAACGCATTAGTTCTTTTACTTTATAATACTAAAATATACTGGATGTCAGTCAGCTTGTCATTGCTATGGACCTTTTTGCAGGAACACTCCTCCCTAGTTTGTCTAATAAATTATATATTACTGCATGTCATTAAGGCCAGACATGGCCCTGAAATTTGATGAAAGTCTTACTTTCTAGCCATTTTGAGATTGTGGCATATTATAGATTTTTAACATGCCCTCTCAATCAGTCGTCCCTTGACAGGCACCTGTCGTTAATGGTAGCTTATGGATAGATGCAGCAACTGACACGGCCCGCCACTCTTGTCTATTTTGGGTGATAGTGAGCAGGTCCTGTGCAGAACGACCAGTCCAGTCTTTGATATTTGTAAGCCAGTTCTTTCTCTGGCCACTGCGGTGCCAACTACCCACTATGGGCCCTTCAAGGATAGTCTTACATGTCCTCTATCCACTCTCCAAGTGGTTTTATGTAAAACCATATAGAAATGTGTATATTTGGTTGCTAAAGATAGTGGCTGATTTCATATTTGTTCTTGCTGTGCACAGATAGAAAATAAATTGTTTTGGACATAGCAACACAACATTTTAAATAAACTGGGTCATTGCATCTGCAGAAAAAGAATTCATTCGCCTTTTCAGATAAAAGCACATTTGGAGCCGATGAAAATTTGCACACCAAGATTTCCACTCTTGTCCAAGAGCTGAAAATTTCCTGTTACAACCAGTGTTTAAGCACACTTTGAATACAACCAATCAGAATTCACAAGTACCATCTTTGGCAACATTAGAGGTCATGTGATTTACTTAAGAAGTTTTCATGTGTGCCACAGTAAAGTTGTGCATGGGTTCTGGATTCAAAGATACTTCTTTTCAGAGACATTTACACAACTTATTGAATGTTTATTATACCTAGCAGACACTCATTTTTTCTCAAAATGCCTGGTAAGAAAGGAGAAAAATAATGACTGTATTCTAAGGCTGTTGTAGTGGCATAAATAAAAAACAGATGATTTAACTGAGTGTACCTAATTTTGCTAGCCAAATCACCATCAGTCCTGTGGTAAGCATCCACAAAAATATTAGAAGGCTTTGAATTCTGCTGCCAGTCTCGGTAATAATCAGGACTAGATGTGAACATTTACAAATATGAGTGAGCCTGCAATGGTTATGGTTGATGTACTTTGTCCAGAGTGGGGCTTTTGTCCAGAGTATAAGGAAATAGGGCTTTCCATTGGCATTTGCATAGATATTATAATGGGTTATGTGTATTTTAAATTTAGTCCAAATATTATCATACATGTAAAGTTGCAGAAACTAGTGGCTTATTACCTGCTGAACTAGCAGTTTGAAAGAGGAAAGCGGCGAACAGCTGTAGCAATAAATTTTTGTGAAGCATGGAGCAGAAGCAACCAGAATTTTGTACAGAAAGTCTGTAGATTTGGATTTATCTGCATTTCCATAATGCTATTTGATGGTGACTTCGTTGGATGTAAGTCAAACCCATACCCTGATTGTCATCAAGAAAAGAAGAAACTAGATTGTCTCATGCACACACATATCTGGCCCCAGTCCTAGACTCAAGTTGTCTAAAGAATAAAGGTTGGGTAGGTGTGGTTTGGGTTGTCTTACTCAAAATGTAACAAACAATTATTACAGACTGGCAATTATGCATAATATCCTTAACATAAATAAATTGAAGAATGACATCTGGTCAAGTTTGTAGCATTCCGACTACAACGCTGTCAGTGCCCTAAAGGGCCAGACAGCTAGTGTTTTTGTCAGGAACTTTTGTCAGAAAATAAGAAACCACCTAGCCACAAAAATAGTCCTTTTTAATCTGACTACATAGGTAGTTCATAAAATATACAGAAGAATGGCATATGAGCGGCTGCTCAAAATACCAGTGCACTCAATGATGTATGTCTAAATTCCATGAATAGGTCATGCTCCCTCAAGAATTCCTTCCTGAGGGTTCAGTTCCATGTGCAGTTTGTGTTTTTAATGAAGAAGCTTTTGAACTGATTTCCTTAATGAAAGAGTTATATGTTGATATTCATGCCATCACCCTTCAACTGCTGACTCAGAGAGATGAGCACAGTGTCTGCTGCTACTTCTGCTGCTGCTCACAAAAAATTGCAAGGAATATGCAAGACAACATCAGCTAAACGTTAGATAGTAAGAGACCAAATATGGCAATACCTATGAAACTAGTGGACTCATTGAATTTATAACTGTGTAGTTCAATGTTTGCAAACACCATTTGGATCATTTCTGTGGCAACCAATGACTTAATATGAAAACAATTACAGCTTTAATATTGCTGTCAAGGACCCCCCAAAACTCCATTAAAGCAGAAGTGATATGCTGATTTTGTTTTAAATTTTGACACCATGTCTTGCCATAAAGGTGAATTTTGTTAGCCTTTACATGCATTTCTATGATGACCATGACTGAAAAGAGCATTTATATGATCTTGGCAGGGTTTTCTACACATAACATGCAAATAACATTTACATTCTCCAGTTAAAATTGCTAGGGGATTATGTCCCAACCCCTTTAAAATATTGGATGTCTTTTCAACTAGTATCAGGAAAAAATGCACAGCAATGTAATATTATTGTAACCTTTATTCCTGTCATATTTCCTGTGATATGAAATATCATCTTTCAGACTTGTCTGGTTTGTTACATGGTGTCTTATGTGATAAGACCTCTGACCTAAACTAATATGTTTTTAGAATCCTGATGCCAAATTGTTTGCATTTTCATACGTCAAAGCAAATTTTCTTTTATGTGATTTGGCATGGTCTGACAAGAAAGACATGTTTCTACTACATACAGTAAAAGAAAATACAGATTTGACGAAAACCTTGCTTGTGGCTATATAATGATGTTGACTGTGACTGGTGGCATGTTCAACTCTGTGACAGTATTGTATTCAAACTTCTGCCTATGACTATTATGCTACCTTAACAAGAATTGTGTCGTTTGATGCAGGAAGCATATCAACTGCTGAAGGCTCTGCTATTGTCAAACTGGGCAACACCAGCGTCATTTGCGGAGTGAAGGCAGTAAGAAGCAAATCATTTTCTTCTAATATTTAATAGCTTTTTACCTATTTTTGATGAATTTGCATACCAGTTGCCATGATGTCCATAGTAGATCACATTTTTATTCTGTTTTTGCTATGGTCCATTGCTACCTCACATTCCAAAAGTTTTAAGGTGCATTCATCCAATAAAGTAGTAAAGCTTTTGGCATATTATTCACGCCAAAATTATGGTGTGTTCTGAGAAAAAGTAGCATTTGAAGACAGATGCTACCTTTTATACAAAGCATGTAGAAGGATGTGAAGAGCCATATTAGGCTAGGTTGTAACAGATCTCTTTCTTTGCCTTAAAGGCCTTTGAGATGTAACTAGCCCTCTTCTGTTCAGATTATCCTCTAAGGCAGTGGTTCTCAAAGTATTTCAGACCGCGGACCACTTTACTCAAATAAAAAATACGGCGGACCACCAAGGCCTAAAATCATTCTGTACCATGAATTTCATATTTAAATTGCCGCATTTGTTTCATTACAATTCAAAACTAAATGTCCTTTTGTGATAGTGCTATAGTAATAAATTGACATAAAATTCCATACCTCGTTCTTTATAATTAAATTGTTAATGCGATGAATGCAGTTGTTTTTGATGAGATATTAAGGTGATAATATCGGTGACGTCATGAGAAAGTCACTGAGGGTTGGGAATGAGTCAAATTCTCGGCGATTACACCACAGCCCCAGTTTTATACACACGGCCTTCACTTTTTCTTAAAAGTTAAAGATTGTGACATCTCTGCCCATTCAGACTGCTAAAAATGTCAGCCAGGTACGCCAACTGAGCAAGCCGTGAAAAGTCATGGATACAATCCGACAAGTGGAAAGCTTGATGGTTACAGTCGCGCAGAAAAATTTTAACCTCCTCGCGCAATTCAAACAGACGGGTGAACACTTTTCCACGCGACAACCAACGAACTTCTGTATGAAAAAGAAGCTTGGTGTGTTCACTTCCCATCTCTTCGCATAAAGCTTTAAAAATCCGCGCGTTCAAAGGGCGCCCTTTGATGAAGTTTATAACTTTTATTGATTGCTCCATTACTCTCTTAAGATCAACGGGCATTTATTTGTTGTTGTTGTTGCGAGCTGTTCTCGATGAATGCAACAGTGCGTTGCTACTGCCAGTGGAGCAACTTGTTTGATACGTGTGGTCGAGCCTTTAATCTTTCCCGTAATTGACGCAGCACCATCAGTGCCAACACCGACACACGCGTCCAGTCAACTTTGTTACTCAGAATGTAATTGTTCAGTATCTTGAAAATGTCCCCTCCAGTTGTATTGGTCGGTACAGACTTGCAGAAGAGAAAGTCATCATGAACAGCGCCTAAATATTCATACCTGACACATGCCAAAAGGTTTGCTTCGTTCGCTATGTCAGTAGACTTATCAAGCTGAAACGCCAAGTACTGACTGACACAGTCGTGATAACAGCTGATATTCCACACTGTCAGCCATGGCTGTTATTCCATGTTTCGCGGTATTGTTTGAAAGAGGGACTTTGTTGATAGCGTTTGTCACCTTTTCACCAAGCACGATTTCTGTCATTAGTTTGGCAGCAGGTTTGATCAAGTTCTCTGCTACAGTCTGGTCTTCTCCGGTCTTTGCCATCACTAGCGAAACTCTGTAGGATGACTCTGTAGCCTTAGCGTCTTCATCGCCAGAAGCAAAAAGGTGCAACATTCCTTTATTTTGTTGCAGCTCCTTGCATTTTTTCTCGAAAAACTGAAGAGGCTTATCAACATACTGGCAGTGCTTGGACTCAAACTGACGCTTCAGTTTGGAGGGTTTCATTGCTCCATTGCCCACAATTTCACAGCATAAAACACATTACGGGTTAGGGACCCCGTCCCAAAAAAATCCCAAGTTCAAATAATAAGTGCTATATTTTCTTTTAACTTGTTTTTTGTTGTTTTCTACAATGCTGGAATGACGCCACTTTGTGTGTGTACCACTACTGTTCTTCACAGCTTGTTTGACACTTTCTTTGTTGCTATTATCTTGAGCAGAAGATGAAAATATCTCGTCAGGTGTGTCTTCCACTTCCTGGCAAATTGTTTCTGCTTTGCAGCTGGTAAGTGTTTCAGAAGAATGGTTGATTTGGTTCACAAATGACCTCAGTTGCATCTTTTCCTACCTTCTATATCTTGTTTGCACTTTCACAGTCACCAGCATCGCGGGATTGACGTGTGAAGGTCCCTGATTTCAGCCAGCGATCCATAATAACCCCTCAGCTTGAAAATACTGAGAAAGAATACTTGGACAGACGTCTTCTCGCCAGCACGCAGATTCGGAAAGTGGTCAGCCTTTCTTACTGAAGCGGACTTGTCTTTGCCCCCTTTCGTGTTTGACCGATTAAAGGAAGCTGGCACATACTAAAAATCTTCAACAGAGCCGTCCTGTTCAGGTAGGCGCGTCACTGGTCCGGATTCATAGCCGCCCACCTTGACCCTCCTTTCAGGCCATTATCAGCTGCAGTGGTAACTTGACCAGCGGACGGTTAGGGGTCCCACACAAACTTAACTGAATTTTTTACCAGCCTAGCTGGCGATTTAAACATCACTTTTCTTACATATGACGACTGTCAGCCGCGGACCACCCGAATTAAGCCTACGGACCACACTTTGAGAACCACTGCTCTAAGGTCCCAAATAGTGGTTCTGTTGCTGTGAAAGCAGTCCCATCCTGCCAACTGTAATAAGCCTCTTTAGCTCACTCTGCAGATGGCTCTTTCATTTTTAACTCTTACTGGTTCTTTCGCCTATACTCTTACAACAAATCCTCCCCTGTTACCATACAGTTTTATCTTTCCTATTTCCCGTCTGCACTGGCCTTTCTCCTGTCTTCTTTTTCTATCATGTCTTCTCCCCCATTGGTCTTTTTTTGGAGGGGCCTCATTTAGGACCCGTGTAGGAGGAGGATGGGATCCTGGATGTTGAGGTCCCATCCTACCAACACACCTCTTTGGCCCAGACTTCTAGACGGGAGGTTGATGTGGTCCACATCAACTAATCGGCTGGTTATGTATTGCCCATGCTTTGCTAGAAGGCTGCAGCTGGGGTCAATCTGGTCTTCATCTCTGAAGGCCAGAGTATATTCCTTCTGTGTTCCTGATGCGACTCTGCTGGAAATACCCTAAGTGTTACTGTTCAGTCCTGTCCCCTTTTTGGACTCCCTCTGTCTTAGCTTTTTAGGAGACTCTTCTCCTATCTTCCACCTCTTTTTCCTTCAAAGCCTTTCGACAGGTGGGGGTTGCTGTTCTTCTTCACTCCCACATTTTGTTTAGCCATATACTGCTTTCCACTCCTCTTCAGGCTGTTGCTGCCCATGAATGTTACTTTGGGCAAAACTATCACTATCTGCTGTGTCAGAAATTTGTATTATACTTTTTCAAATATGGCATAATGCAGTAAGTTAATAAAATTTTAAACATTTATCTTTCTTTTTTTTATAACTCTGTATCCTTATTTTCACTAAATATTTCAGAAACATAAACTAGCTTTTCAGTGATTGATATTTTCATGCATAGAGGTCTTTTCAATCTGGCCATTTTGTTGCTATTACATTACTATAAATTATATAGTAACATCCATTTAACATGTGTGTACATGTATCATCTTGGCCTTGTTGATGCTGGATTTGAAGCATCTAGGCAGTAGAATAAAGTAGATTTGGTTGTGGACCAATCCATATGGTGAATGCCACATATAGCTTTTACCACGTTTGCCAGTGACCTCAGTGTGCTTGAATAAGAGAAAAACCAATATGCATTAAGACATTGTATGCAACACGAAGATGGCCACATAATTCAAACTTCTTGCTTGAATTCACCATATGGATATAAATTAATGCATACATAAGATTGTGAGAATTGTGTTTTCAACCATATATATTTATCAATTTTTTCACATAATGTTAGAATAATCATTATAAATATAATCTATAAGCATTTGTCAGTTGCTGAGAAATCTTTGGTGCAGTGTACAAGTTATATGTACATATAATAATAATAATAATAGTGAAGATTTTTATAGCGCATATTCACACTCATAGAGAGCATGCTCTTAGCGCTTAAAACGAGGAAGAGACGTGGACTAAGTAGACACAGAACAAAGGGGACGAAAGAAAACGACAGTACTGACGAAACAGAAAACATTAAAAGGCATCAAGTAACAGGAACAGAAAAATATAGTGATTCTGCGAGAAAGATGGGTAAAGTAGCAAGAGGGAAGGGGGCGGGGTTAAGAAGGACGAGCATTGTGTGGACTGTGTTAGGAGAAATGCTCAAGGAAGAGGTGCGTTTTCAGTGCAGATTTGAAAGATTCAGTTGTAGGAAGGTGGCGGATATGGAAAGGAAGAGAGTTCCATTGTTTTGCAGCACAGTAGCCAAAAGTCCTGTGACCATATGTTGTTGTTCTGGTGACAGGAACAGTTAGGATACGGTCGTCAGACGAAGAGCGTAGTTGTCTGGACGGAGAGTAAGGGATGAGAAGTTCAGAGAAATAGTCAGGACAGGAGCCAGCAAAGAAATTAAAACACAGCACAGACAGTTTGTACTGAATGCGAGAACGGATGGGTAGCCAGTGTAGAAAACGAAGGAGAGGAGTGACATGGTCCCGTTTCCTTGCTCTAAGCACCAGACGCGCAGCAGAGTTCTGTACTCTCTGGAGTCTCTGAATGAGGTAGTCAGGGCAGCCTGCCAGCAAGGAGTTGCAGTAGTCAAGTCGAGAAAGAACAAACGCACAGACAAGAGTGTTGGTGGCACGTGTAGAGAGAAAGTGACGGATAGCACTGATCTTACGGAGCTCATAATAGGCAGACCGACAGACAGATGCTACATGTCTATCGAGTGTCATGTCATCAGTGACAATAAATCCCAGATTCCTAACAGATGACGTGAAGGTGATGTTGCTGTCGCCCACCTTGATGTGATTGGGCAGACTGACGAGTGAAGGTTGATGTCTTCTTCTATGGCACAAGAGGGCTTCCGTTTTATCATCATTTAGTTTAAGCTTGTTTTTTAGCATCCAGCCCTTGACATCACTGATACAAGCTTCTATAGAGCTAATAGCAGAGTAAGACTCAGCCGGCGGAGTGGAACAGTAAAGCTGCGTGTCATCAGCATAGGATTGATGAGAAACCTGGTGAGACCGGATGCATGATGAAAGGGGCTTAGTATACAGGATGAACAGAACTGGGCCAAGTACTGAGCCTTGGGAACACCACAGAAAAGTGAAGCAGGGCGAGATGTCTGACCATCAACTGACACAGTCTGGGTCCTATCAGTGAGATAGGAGTTGAACCATGAGAGGGCAGGTCCAGAAATCCCGTAGAGGGTGTGAAGTCTGTGAAGAAGCAGAGAGTGGTCTATAGTGTCAAATGCAGCAGACAGGTCCAGTAGGGTTAATGGAGAGACATCACCACTGTCAAGAGCAGATAATATGTCTGTTGTCACTTTAATAAGAGTGGTCTCGGTGCTGTGGAAAGGTCTATACGCCGACTGAGCTTGTGGGATAAGATGGTGCTCTTGTAAGTAGGCCCAGAGCTGTGTCAAAACTATTTTCTCTATGATCTTAGAGAGAAAAGACAAGTTGGAAACTGGACGGTAGTTGTTCAGCACATTGACGTCAAGCGTGGATTTCTTTAGAAGTGGCCTCACCACCGCATTTTTGAACAAAGATGGGAAAACACCTGACGACAGGCTGACATTTACAATATTAATGATGGCAGGAAGTACAGTATCTAGGCACTCGAGCAGAAGGCTTGTGGGCATCGGATCTAACTCGCAAGTTGTTGGTTTAGCTTTTAGGATAACCGCTTTCACATCGGTCTCAGAGACTGGTAGGAACTTGGACATGGAGCATCCTGGGAGGACATCACAGGAGATGCTGTCAAGCACTGACACAGAGTCTAAAGATGATCGAATGTCCAATATCTTGCTGGTGAAATAATCACTAAAAACTTGCGGCAGCAGTGAAGCAGGGTAGGCAGTAGGCAGTGGTGTTGCTGTCTTAGATCCAGTCATTTGAGAGCAGATGGCAAAGAGCTTTTTGGAGGAGGTGCAGTTAATTATTTGGCCCTGAAGATATGATGCTTTAGCCGCATAAATGCATTTTGCAACGCTGCGCTTTGCGGCATTATAAATTTCTCTGTGGATGGCGAGTCCAGTCTTCCGCCAAACACGTTCAGCTCGCTGGCGCGTGCGCTTCAGGTCACGGAGTTCGACACGGATCTGTGAATGCCAAGGCGCACCTTTAGACTGGCGCATCAGACGTCGAGACACAGGGGCGTGGTCATCAACTACTCGACGCAAAACACAGTCAAGTTGCTCGGCAGAAGGTGGTTGGAGGAGCGCCATCTGCAGCTGTGCTTTGAATGCCAGTCTATCCACATTTTGTAATGACCGAGTGGGTCTGAAAACTGGCGCCGATGATGGGCATTTGCGATCCAGTTCGATTAGTACTGAGTAGTGGTCAGATGAGAGATCGTGGGAAACATCAACTGACTGGACTAAGTGGTCATCAGGTCGATGTATGACCCAGTCCAGGATGTGATCTCTTTTGTGAGTTGGTTGCGACACGGACTGGACAAAACGAAAGGTGTGCAACATTTCGGACAGTTTGACAGTGTCAGGGTGAGAACTGTTGTCGAAGTGTACATTAACATCTCCGAGGAGAATTGCGGGTCCAATTAGTGCATTGCTATAATCCAAGAGATCGTGGAACACATAACACAGTCTTTGTGTTTTTTTGTTTTTTTTTAGGAATTGGCTGAGCCAAAAGCTGAAACACCACAAGAAGGCTACTTGGGTAAGTGAATCATCCTTCTTCCTTTGAGATATACAGACAAATTTTGATGCAGGTATGTAGGTTAGGTGAAGAAACACATGGGGTTGAGTACTTGTCTTGAAGATTGAAGACTTGAGAAAAGTTTTTGAGAAACCTGGGACAGAAAATGGTATTGAGTAGGGTGGCATGAGGAATGAGTAACAATAACTAGTAAGAGTTAAGATTAATTACACAAAAACAATCATAATGTATGTTTTGACTCAATTTGTGACTGTTACCTGTCATTACCATCAATAGAGATGTCTTTAGGCTGTGTCTGTAAATGTTTTGAAGTTCTACCAATGCAAGCTGGGGTGTTTCTGGAGGCCCCCTTTTAAGAGTAAGGTAATCTAAAAAGTTTTGAATTGATAATGAAGTCGACAGGGTGGTTTTAGTAGGAAGTGGAGTTGGGGAGACAATAATTGAAAGAATGCAGTACAACAAGCAAGTACATGATTTCATGTTTCCTATTGTCATTTGGCTCATTTTATCTCCCTTGATGAGCAGGGAATAAACCTAGACAAATAGCGTCAATATTCGCCTTCTCCATCTCTTCATTTGCCATCTCCTTTCTGTCATCTTCTTCCTTTTTCTTATAGATGCTCTGCATTTCTCACCACTAGGTAACCATGTCTTCTATCCTTCAGTGAAATTATTGGGGGATCCACGCTCTCTTTGTGGTGCTTCACTGTCTTACAGTGCATTTCTTTCACACTATCCCCCCAAGTAGTCCAGTGACGCAATGGTCAGTACATGTCAGCAGTACAGTGAGGGTTTGTTGTTCTGTGTTCAGATCTCATCTTGGACATGCTATTCTTTCTCTTCATGTAATATCTGTTTACAGGCTAGCTGCTTTGCCCTGATAAAGTTTTCATTGCTGGCTCAGCGTAAAACACTTATTCCTCCTCCTCCTGCCATTCCCTCTCTCGCCCCCTGCCCCTTGTAGGCCTGGCTTCTTTTGCCAGAGGTCAGTACCCAGCCCACCCTTTTCTCTTTCAATTGTCCTTTTTTATTTGTTAATTTTTCTGGCCCCTTCATCAGTATTCTTTTCCAACTCTTCATCTCCTTTCCTGTCTTTTGTCGCTATTGGCCTTTTTCCCGCTTCCTTTCCCCATAATGCCTTCTTTGTCCTTGGTCTTTTCTCTGTGGCTGGTAGTGCATTGGCAGAATGGTTAGTCTTGGGTACCCATACAGTGAGGATTGACTGTTTGGAAATTCAGATCTAATCTTGGACACTGTTCTTTCTTTGCATATGGCACCTGTTTACAGAGACTTGCTTTTACTGTGATATAACCTTAGTTGCTGGCTCAGCATAAAACACTGTCATGGGCTTAAACACTACCAACCAATCTCAATCCATCACAAACATTACAGTCTTGAAAATTAGGTATTTCTAGTGTCATTTGCAAAAAGTACTTTTGGATACCAAAGCTGCTCTTTGTGGTTTTTGAAAAGCAGTCTTTTAAAATTTGATTTTGATCCTTTAATGCATAGCTAGTAAGATTATCAGTTTTAATAGTTAAATAAAAGGAGGGGTATTTCTGTATTGGGAAATTATTAAATTTATTAATTTCAGTTCCAAATGTAGAACTCTCTGCACTGTGCTCACCTCAGTTCCGCCCAGGACCACCAGGAGAACAAGCTCAGGTGCTTAGCCAGCTGATGGTCAATATTATCAGAAAGTAAGTACTAGTCATGTTCTTTTCAGATTTAATTTCTGTGGATGGTCTTAGACATGTGAAAAGTTTTTTATTAATTCTGATATTGACTGGAGCTCATCTGTAACTTAGAACGATCAGTGAATTAAAATTTTCTAATGACACTTCTCTCTTATTCCTGTACGCTCCCAGTGGAGCATAGGGCCGCAACCACACCCCGCCAACGGACCCGGTTCTGGGCACTCCTTTCTAGTTGGGACCATGTCATGCCAGCTGTCTCTGCCTCTCTGTGGACTGATCTCCTCCACGTCTCTCTGGGTCTCCCAGCCCTGCGCCTCCCCTGTGGGTTCCAGCCCAGAGCTTGTCTTGTTAAGTTGTCGGCTGACTTTCGTAAGGTGTGACCAATCCAGCCCCACTTCCGCTTCCTGATGTCTTGGCTAGCAGGTTTTTGATTGGTTCTCTCCCACAGGTCTATATTGGAGATCTTATCAGGCCATCTGATGTTGAGGATGTGGCGCAGACATCTGTTGACGAATGTCTGTATCTTGTTAGTAATGGCATTTGTCACCCGCCATGTCTCGGATCCATATAGAAGTATTGCCTTTACATTTGTGTTAAAGATGCGGATCTTGGTGTGTAAAGATAGAGCTTTGGAGTTCCAGATAGGTCGTAGGGTGTGGAATGCAAGCCTGGCTTTGTTTGTTCGGCTTCTTGCATCCTCATCTGAACCTCCATTTTGCTGACTATGCTGCCAAGGTAGGTGAAACGGTCAGACTCTGTAATGCATTCCCCATGCAGTTGTAGTGGGGCTTCTTGCTTGTTGTTGACCCGCATTACTTCCGTCTTCTTGATGTTGATGGTCAGGCCCGTCATTGCTGCTTCTTCTGCGAGCCGAGTGAGCTTTGTTTGTGCGTGTTGTTGTTTGTGGGACAGCAGGCTGATGTCGTCTGCAAAGTCGAGGTCTTCAAGTTGCCTGGCGAAGGTCCACTGAATGCCCGTGTTACTGTTAGAGGTTGTTCTTCTCATGATCCAGTCTATGACGATCAGGAAGATTGTTGGTGAGAGCATACATCCTTGCCTCACTCCAGTCCTCACTGTGAAGGGGTCAGTCAGCTTTCCGTTGTGGATCACCTGGCATTTCGAGTCCTCATACAGCTGTTGGATGATGGCAATAAACTTTGGTGGAAATCCATAGTGCTGCATCAGTTTCCAGATGGTTTCCCTGTCTACGGAGTCAAAGGCTTTCTCAAAATCCACAAAGGTTATGTATAGTGGTGCCTGCCATTCAATGGACTGTTCAATAATATTTCGTAGTGTAGCGATTTGGTCTATGCATGATTTTCCCTGCCGAAAGCCTGCCTGTTCTTGCCGCAGTCTCTTGTCTAGGGCATTTTTTAGTCTCTCCAGGATGATTCTGGTCAGCACCTTGCTAGGAGTGGACAACAGCATAATCCCACGCCAATTGCTGCACTGTGTAAGGTCGCCTTTTTTGGGTAGCTTTACTAGGTAGCCAAGCTTCCAGTCTGCTGGAACTTGTTCCTGTTCCCAAATTTTCTTCAGCAGTGGGTGTAACATCTCTGCTGCGGCTGTTGGATCTGCCTTTAGTGCTTCAGCAGGAATGCCATCTGGGCCTGCCGCCTTGCCAGACTTCAAGGACTTGATGGCTTTGATGATTTCTGCCTTGGTTGGTGGGCTGGTGTTTACTTGAAGCTGTTCGGCAGCTGGGGGAATGTCCAAGGTGGTTGTTGGTGATGGTCGGTTAAGTATTTCATCAAAATGTTCCACCCAGCGTGATCTTGTTTCTGCATCTCCGGTGATGGCGCTGCCATTCTTATCCTTTATTGGTCTGCACGCATTGGTGTTTTTTCTTCCTGCCAGAATTCTTGCAATTTCATATAGTCTCTTTGTGTTATTTTGCCCAGCTGCTTGTTCTGCATCTTCTGCCATCTTGTGTGTGAACTGCCTCTTGTCATCTCTTGCGCTCTTTTTTACTTCTCTGTTTATCTCCCAGTATTTTGCTCTGAGTTCTTCTTTTTCCTGCTGGTCTTGACATTGGTTGATCTTCTGCTTCAGCTCTTTCCTTTGCTCTATTTTTTGCCAGGTCTTTATATTCAGCCATTCCTTATGCTGTTTTCCTTTCTTCCCCAGAACGTGTGTGCAGGAAGTTTTCCAGGTCTCTTGTATTCTTGTCCAGTGGTTGGTCACTGTTTCTTCCAAGAGTCCTTCCAGTGCCGCAAACCTGTTTTTTACTTCGCAGTTGAACTCTTCTTGTTTATTCCGATCTCTGAGGAACTGCACGTTGAATTTGTGGTGCGGTCTGTCCGATGAGTCATGGAAGGACCTCAGCTTTATCTTCATGGTTGCCACAAGTAGATGGTGGTCTGTGGCTGCATCTGCACCTCGCTTTACTCTGACAATGACACTGCACTACTTTATCTCTTCTCTGCCATGGTGGGAGATTTTTGTCAGACTGAGAACTTGACATGATTTTGAGAGATTTGAGAAAAGTTCTTAAGGAATTAAAAGGTGCATGTGGAATCTGGCACTGCTCGCCATCACATAGTGGGTGGCTCTCCAGGAGCAACTTCCACTCCAGGCTCTCCCTCCTTTTTGGCAGTTGTTGAGAAAAGACCATCCATTTCTATCTCTGTTCAAACAGAGATGACATGGCTCCCCTCTGAAAGCCCCATCCAAGTCTCTTACACTATGCCACCACTCTTCAACAGGCTGTGGTGGTACCCACTCCTCACAGTCAGCACAAGCAACACAGTGCACATTACTCAGAAACACTACACGCCCACAAGCATGTACATGTAGTACAAAATCTCTATAAAACAAACATACTACATCCCACCAGACAGACAAGAAAGACACAGCTGAAAACAAAAACATCCCCAGCAAAATACACTTTTCAGCACCAAACACGGGTTGCCACCATTGATACTTCTCTTTATCTCTAATCATTTTGCCTCACTTGGTGAGCAGGGAATGGATGTAACTTTTTGGCTAGCAGGCAGTTTTAAATCAGTGAGGAAGACGATGGCAAGCATCTTTTATATCATTTTATCTGTAATTTTAGTATTTGCTTTCTTTTTGGAGTGTTAACTGGAAGTAATTGTTGCAAAGACATTAATGTATTTTTCTTGTTTTCACAGTTTTCATTCTGTGCCATTGGAGGATCTGTGTGTTGTTGCAGGGAAGGTAAGAACACCACCAGAGAGAGAGAAAAGAGAGGTGAAGTGGGGAGGGGGTGATGTAGATATACAGTTTGTTTCCTTCATTCTCCATGGGCAAAAGTTGAGCAAATTGAGGTCATTTAAAACTCTTCACAAGGTAACCTCTTACATGAAGACGTCATTACCATTAATTTCAGTGGGAAAATCGTTTTATGCGTTTTTAGGCTCTAGACTTTATTCTCCATTAATGAAAACAACTTTCCCCAAATCTCACTAAAATGAGCATTCATTTAGTTACTTGGAAGGAGTCTGCCTAGCAGCCTATTGTTAAAAACTCTTGTCCTGCCATTCTTTATCACTTGAGACCCATTGCCCTGACATCTGTTGTGGCAATGTGGAGAAGCTAGTTACCAGTTGCACTGTGGTTGCTGTCACAGACTGATGCTTTTTTGACTTGCTGCAGTTTGTGTCAGCAAAAAAAAGCACAGAGGATGCAATTCATCTTCAAAAAGCATCAAAATGGTTCAGAATTTATCATGACAATGACCAATATTTGTATTTTGCCATTAAGACTAAGTAAACATGATTTCTCACAAAAATCCATGTCATGTATAGAATAAATAATGAAAACTTATCTATAGCTTTAACTTATAATGCACACTTATTTTTTTCCTTGCTTATCAATTTGATATTTCCTGGTTATGTGTCTTGTCAATGTGTTGATGAGTGTTCACTGTACTTGTAACTAATGAAATATGATTTCATGTTTCCCACATCTTCAGCTGGTGTGGGTGTTGTATATAGATCTCATATGTCTGGACTATGGAGGCAACCTCATTGATGCCTGTGTTCTTGCCCTCTCAGCAGCATTAAAAAACAGTGAGTCTTTTGAGCCAGAATTAGTCACATGTACTAATTTAATATTTAAAACAGTGAGACTTCTAAAGCCAAAATTGGTCAAAATTTACTAATCTAATATTTAAAACAGAAATAGAACATGCATGGGATGTGTTTTGCGAATTCTTACTGCTTTTAGTTCTGCATAAATACTGGCTGTTGTGATGAGTTAGGGGTAGGTCTTGTATTGTTTCGTGTGTGAATGGTGTCTTATGTTTGACGTCTTGTGTGCGTCATTCGTTCGTTGTAATTTTGGGAAAAGAATGACGTAAAAAGAAGAAGAAACAAGACGGTTCCATGGCCAGTTAGAAAAGAGAGCAGCAAGTTCTTCATCTTCCATAAATCAACCAGAAATCTCTTCACCTTCATCCCCACCTACTGGGGGCTCGTCGAGCGTGGTGTATGTGTGTAACATGCGTCATGTGTATGCAAGGTAAGTGTATGTACGTCCTATTACAGCTGTGCATATTTTGATTCATTGCAAGAAATCCACTGCTCTGTTTTCAACAGCTGCTCTGCCTACCATATCTGTTGATGAGGAGACGGAGAAGATTAATGCTGACATCACCAAACACAACATGCTTCAGCTTGCATGTACCCCTATATCTGCATCATTTGCGATCTTTGATAAGTGAGTTAACAGTTTGTTTCCTGTTATTTTTAACTCATAAAAGCAAATGGTATTTTGGGTTTTTTATCAGCTTAAAAAATATTGACCACTTTTTCTCCTTCTATATTATCCACAGATTTATAATTTATCTACAGTAAAATGTCTTTATTAAGACCTTCTTGATTATGACCCCCTTCTTAGTTACGACCCCAAAAATTTTTCATGGACATAGCTAAATAAATGTCATCTCTGTTACAACTACCTCCCCAACCTGACTTACGACCAACAGTTAACTTTTTGCAAAAGTTGGATGTAAAAAAAAAAAAATTAAGTACATTTTGAAATAGACTGTTTCTAGCCATCACTCACCCGATATTACAATTTTCTGTGAAAGTCTTATAAAATAAATACATTTTGAAAGTGACTGCTTGTTTTGGATGTCATTTCAACCAAAACCATATCACTCCAGTCATAGCTACCATATCGTCCCAAAACTGAAAGTCGAATCTATCCAGACTCAAAAGACATCACGAATATCTCCCATGACGGGAATGGGTGGGTGGGGGAATTTGGTGTTTTACACCGAGCATCAACTAAGTCTATATCATGGCAAAGCAGCCAGCCCTGTAAACAGATGCCACATGTAGAGAAAGAACAGCATGCCTGAGACGAGAGCTGAACCCAGGACAGCCATCCTTCACTTTATTAGTAACAGGCCTTAACCATTGCGCCACCGGATCGCCCCTCCCATGACGGGAGTAGATATTAATGTCAAATATTATCAACAGAACTCTGCGTTGTTCAGACAAGTTCAGCCACCATAGTACTAAACAAAAATGGCCTCTTGGCAATACACATTTAATTAATTTTCATATTTCAGTAACATATTATTGGTTGACCCTACATCAGAGGAGGAAGCGTTAAGTTCAGGAACAATAAGTGTGGTTACTGATGGGGAGAAGATATTCGAAATGGACAAGAGTGGTAAGTATTTATCGTGATTTATATCTGGTGTAACACTAATACTCATAGGACAATGGAAAAAAACGTGAGATTTAGTATAATATTAAAGCAGTCTAGAAGCTGCCTGTTTCTCTTGCTGCACTGATCTAGTCATGTAACAACTACACATAACATTTCCATCTTGCTTATGGGTGCAGTGGTGTAACCTCAAGCTTACTACAATCCCTGAACATCTGGTGCCCCCCTCTGCCCCTCACCCCGTCCACCATCTGTAGGCAGTGCTGGCAGACACTGAAGAAAACTGAATTGTTCAATGATTTAACAAAAAGTACCTTGAAATTCCAGATATTTGAAGAGGCAAGCCAAAACACTGTTGGGCTTAAATGATAGAAATTGACATTCTAAATCATTTCCACTCAAAATTTCAGGCTGCAAAACAATCATTTACTTAAAATCATGTCATGAGCTAATACACAGCTCTTAGGGGTTCAAGTAGGTTGCCATGTTGTGTTGTTCAGTGACCTCACAGAACCTGTCAGTAATATCAACTTCACAAATATGGTTGTCAGATGCTGGCATTCTGGCCATACAGTTTCAAACCCCAGATACTAAAGGTATCATATCATTTGCTGGGTTCTGAGGAAACAAAGGCTTAGATAAAGAAAAAGGATCCCCTTGCCTAGCTGTGTTAAAGAAAGAGTTCAAAAGGACTTTTCTGAAGGTTACAATATGCTGGTTGGTTTCAAATCTCAAACTGTTCAACAGAAGCAGTGCACTAATGGTATCTTTTTGCATCATTTAAACCTTTTACTGATGATAAATGTATAGCTAAATTTATGTTTATGGTAATCATTATGTACTGCTCCAAATAATCACCCAAACTTGGTAAGCCACTATTTTTCTCTCTATTTTTTGCTTTTTGTCTTTTACAGGTGAAAGCCAAATCACTAGCGAACAAAGACAAATGTGTATTCAGCGTGCTTTCCAGAGACACAGGGAAGGTGTTAAGTTGATTGAGGACACAATGAGTTCTGTTGATAGATGACGTTAAATTCTAAGAGATTAAGTGTATGCTTTCTTGGTGGTACATGCAAGAGTAAAAGAAGAAGAATCGAGCAGCTCTTTATTCCTGGCATTATGGAATATTGGAACTAACAATTGGTCTTGGACTTAAAAAATACTTTAGTCCAGCATATGCACACAGTAAAATGCAATTGTACACATTAATTTTTGAAATAAAGCAGTGTCTTCTCATGTTTGCTTACTCATCTTGACCACTTAAATAACACCAGATCTGTTTACTTGTGTGATTTTTATTTTTTCTTTTATAATTGGAAGTGAGGCAAAATATGTAAGTCTGTAAAATCTGGAGAGGTAGGTGACCATCTATGCACCTTCCAAGCTGGTTTATATGACAACAGAGTAGTAAGATGGCTTCACGATCAGATCACTTCTGTACAGTGCCTGTTGAGTCATTTTAGATCAGATCCAGCTTACTGGATAAATTTGAAACCATACATTCATACATTTTCTACATAGTAGAATCTGCTGCTTTTAGATTCAACTAAAAAAAAAGACTTAACCTACTTGGATTTAAGCCCAACTGCTACATTGCCTGCAGTGTTACATCTAATGTCAAATCAGGTTAACCCCATGCTTGGAGGTTAACTGGTTTTTATGTAAAAATCTGAGCCCAAACAGCACTTGAGGTTAATGCTAAGGAGGTTCATGTGATCAAATCAAACAGAAATGACATCTTTAGCAGTTATCAAAAAGGTGAAGTACTTTTATTATTTCCAGTGAAGTAGATTCTTGAGGCCAGAAAAAATGTGCTGATTTTCTTTGGCTATCCACCCCTGTCTATGTCATATCATCCACAATTTTGCACATCATCTGATCCAGACTGTCAATGTGACCATCATCAGCAGAGTCATCCTTAACCTCAGCTGTTGCCTGCAATAGCTGGCTTTCAACCAAAAGTTTGGAATCAAGGCTTAGGTCTTCTGGAATTGCTCCTACAGCTGACTCAATAAGCTGCAGCAAAACAAAAAGCAATAAACACAATTGTCATCAAACTTTATAAGCTTCATTAAGAAATGTACAACTTTTGAGATTTTAGCAAAGCAGTCCCTTAAATATAATGACCTTGAAAAATTAAAAGACATTGATTTTTTAATAGTTTTCTGTTAACCTTATATCTATTTAAAACAAAATACATGTTTACAAAGTATCTGTCTCATTTTTCATTCAACAAACCCCAAAAAGAATGTTTTTGAATGCATTCACCGAATATTGATTCAATTGGAAATGGGTAGACAGCTCTGCATAAGTTGATATAGGTGTTAAAAATTCATTTCCTTTTGAAACTTCCCATACTGCAATATACATTATCCACCAACTCTTACCCATTTTTCAGCAAAGATTTGCTCATATGAAAAACAAAAAAGGGCCATAAATGATAGAACACATTTATAGTTACAACAAATTGTTGAATTTAGGTGTTAACCATTAACAAGGATTTATCCCGACATTGAAGTGAAAGAAGGATCAGGTGTGAAAAAGGTGTAGGAACTCGAACAAATTTTATTAATGTAAGGCCTCTGACCTTAATGCATGTAGGTCAAGTATAATAAAGATGCACATTAACAAAATCTGAAGAACTATAGCACCATGACAGTGTCGACTGCTGACATTTTGTTTGCATTGATCTTTCTGCCCTAACCTTCAATGCATAGTAATTGTTCATTCACACAGAACAAGTGATCTGGGCATTTTCATTTTGCAGCAGAATAAGCAACACAGGCATTTGTGAGTTTTTACAATACTTAGATACTTGCCTTGTAAACCCCGATATTAGAACAATCCATCTAAAAGTGTTCCTCGTCTTCAATGTTTGCACAGAGTGGACAGGTATTTGTTTACTGTAGAACTTATTTTCATTTAGATCATTTAGGCCCAACCTAAACTTCATAAACACATTTCAAAACTTATTTATTGTAATATCTGATAAGTATTTTTCTGGCTGCAACAAGGACTTGAACGAATGGTATTTTGAGAAGTGATCACTGCCATTCAGTTTGCTGTTCCAGTCTTCCTTTTAACAATCCTCCATTCTTTGTCTAATGAGTTTCAAAAAGATTTTTTCAGTTTCCACTCCTCCCTTTATCTAGACTTTAGAGAAGCTGCATAGGTTCACTTTTAATCAATCCTGGCCAATTTAGTCCTTTGCTCCCATTCCCCAAGAATTGTAGTTGAATCAACAATCATCAGAACATCATCTTTTGCAAATTGAATCAATAGCATAACTTTTACATATTACTGTCAATATACAAAGGGTATCTGCCTAGCTCTCCAAAGGTGATGCCATGCAGTGTCTTAGAACCCACAGAAGTATTTGCATGCAAATAAGTGAAGAGATTCCATAGATCTATTGATACCTTGTAACATTTTTAAAATTTTAGTGTGTTTACACCAGTGCCAGTCTTCGGCCCATTCCTTTATTTCCTTTTCAACTTTTGTGTACAAAAATTACCAGCATACTGCAATCTCATCTTAATGTGTGAAAAGATTCAACCGCAAGATAAATTATTCATTCACTGGTTCATGCTACTGAGTTCAAATCAGAAAAGAGAAACCATTCAGCTTTTATGTGGCTAACATCAACATGCTGCTGCAGGAGTTTTTTTTTTCTCCACAGGTTTGATGTGAGATGGATGTGACAGACCATGTAGAAACACGTCAGCTTTTTAAACCCACGTCATAATTCCATTTTTTCCTCTTTCTTTCATCTACTTGCACCTCCATCAATTCTTCCCTCCAGCTTTTATGTCCAATTTTACCTCCAACTTCTAAAAACGGCATTTTTGGTAGTGTTGAAAAGCAAACACATTTTCACAGCAAGACAGGCAATTATGGTGGACTAAACACCTGATTAAGACAACAGTATGGTACATTTAGATTAAAAAGTTTTAATTTATTCTCCGGCTCAAACATCAGAAAGACTTGGGTTGTGGTTGTGAACAGATGCCGCCATTCTGGATCTTACTATTTTTAAAAATCAGATTTTGGTTTTTAGGTGCCCTTCTTACACCCTTGCATGTGGTGACAATGTTCTTATTGCCTGATATTGTCACAAAATTCTATTAACAAGAAATACATACCTGTAAAACATGATCAAGATTGTCCTGAAACTTCTCTGCAATCTCACTACGTTGTTTTCGCTGTTCATCCATCATAACACGCAATGTCTCACGTGCCTGATGTGGCCGGAACTCATTCACCAAATGGTGCATGTTGATGAAAAGCAAGCTCAAGTCTTCCAGCTTCTCTACACGCTTTGGGGAGTCAGGACTTCGTATCAGGATTTCAATAAGGTCAAGGAAGTTGATGAGAATTGAGTGATTCAGTTTCTTTAGCTCTCGTTTGTGGTCATAAGCTTGAGGATAAAGACGTCTAATACCAGATGCTTCTAAGGGACGGATGATAGCATCATCAGCTGTGAATGTTGCACCAAACATGGAATAGGTGTCCTTCAGAGAAGGAAAGAATTTGTCATTAAAATTATGCGTACTAAAAGGCATACTTCACAATACATGTTTCTGTTCAAGGATGCAGCTTAAAAATCATTATAGAAATAACCTTTTCAGTGCCTGCAGTCATTCAATGAACATTTAAATGAAACTGCATGGTCTCATTTCACTACTGGGTGACATTTCAATAGAAATTATGAACATCTTCTAAACTAAAAGGTCAGTTATGATCTTTTTAATGAACATGGTTGTGAACTTGCATTACATACTCAGCAGATTACCAGATAATGTGCAATGCCATGTGGTTGTGAACACTCATGGACACATGTTAAAACATAAAACACAATCATGATGGTACATGTGCATGTGAACACACAATGGGTTCACACAAACAAAACAAACATATAATGATGCATATGCATATGAGCACTCATGAACATTTACTTTTAGGTTCACAGACAATACAAGCACCACATAATGGTACATGTGAACACCCAGGCACACTTAGGTTCACACAGACAACACAAACACATCATAATGGTACATGTGCAAACCTACCATCATCAGTGGTGGTGGCAAAGGTGCACGACCCTTTCTGATGCTTTCATCACTATAGTTATTGACATACTGCATAGGTGGCAAAGGGAAGGCACTAACTCCTTGGCTTTCTGTCATCTTTTCCTGTTAAAAAAAAAATCAGACTGACAGGTAACAAGATATGCAGGAAGAATTTCTTGTGAACACTGAGCCCTACCTTTGGTATGGAAACTTTGGAATGTATTTTGTGAACAATTTGTTCAGACATATACAGTCAACATAATTAAATCACTGGCATTGTGTAGTTCAGTAGTAATGAACGATGGTAGAAAACCAAGTCTTGTAGAGATCTTGTTGCAAATCAAACTTATTGTTTTGTTTGTTTACTTTACATGTTATTGTGTTTGTAGTGTAGTATGGCATACTGTTCAAAATGATGGACCTTTCTGGATCCACTAGTTACTACCTCACACAGGGATCAATAATCGGGTGAGTAAATAATCAGATGAGTCATAAAGAAAAACATAATTTAGAAAGGTGAATGTGGCAGTCAGGGTGATGAACTTATTCTTCTGGCAACATGTCTACTACTTTCCTCTTCCCTCTCCTTTTTGATTGTTCTAGCTAACATTCGCTCACTGAACAATTAAGACATATGAGTTGTTTCACCTATTTTCCTTTATGCAGGAATTTAAAGATGCTTCTCCATATTTGACTGAAACATAGATCAAACATAACATCGCTACCTCAGTAGTTACTCCCCTTGAAGTTTGTTTTATGCCATGCCAGCAACTAAGGCTATATCACAGCAAGAGAAGATTACAATACATTGAAAGGGTGAAAAACAAGACCACCAGGTGATATAATAACAATACATCTAACAAAATAAAATAACAGAAGGAAAAAAGAATAATATAAAAGGGTCAGTAAATAAACCAGAACCTAAAAAACCCAAAACTTTAAAACCAAGGATAAAGCCCTATCATCATTAAAAATGAAAAATTAACTGCTGTGAGATGGACATAAACAACAACAACAAAAAAAAACCAGCTGCAAAAAGAAAAAAAACTGCTGGCAGATACTCTGGATGCCAGGACAAGTAATTAAAACATGCAACAGTAAAGAGTCCCTAACACCAGAAACATACTGGTGGGGGACTTGCCTCATAAAAGGTGGAAATGCATGGCCTAGGTGGGGCCCATCCTAAGTATACTACTACCTGTTCCCACCGCACAGAATGGATAGAAGGTGGGTGGTGAGAAAGACTGGAAAGGCTGGCATGTGAGTTATTCTGGCCTAGAGTGTTCCAGTGGCATTGCCACAGGGACTGAATATAGGCTGTGAGGACAGACTCATGACACCAGTGACTACAATTAAATGACCATAAGACTGGTATGTGGACTTTGCAGCCTGGTCCGCTTAAACATTACCTGGGACACCAGCATGGCCAGAGGCCCAAATAAAGATGATGTTCTTGTTGCAACAAAGAAAAGCCGCCTGAATGGTATGGAGCTTAATCATGAGAGGGTGGTCAAAACGACAGAAAAGAAGAACTTGGAGAGTAGATAGCAAGTCTGAATGATTAAGAAGACCCACTTCAAAGTCTGATGAACATGCTGCAAGGCTAGTAAGATGGCACAAAATAACTGTTTCACAAATCCAAAAACACCATCTACATTTCATTTGGTATTCTCTTAAACAGACATGAATACCACTAACCCATTGTAAATTTTCAGGAAAGGGAACATACAAATGCATGCTCAGAAAACTAAAAACCAACAATTCCTATTGTTTAAGTCAAACAGGCTTAATGAAACAATGCATCTGCTGAAAATACTTGCTTCATTCCTTAAACACTACAGTACGTGTAACTATTTTCAACAGGACATAAGAAATTCTAGCATGCAGATGTAAGTGGCTTATTTCATCAACGTAAACATCTCAACACTTTCACTATATAAACATTGATGTTGAACTGTTCATTGTATATCTGGATAATAAAATAATTTAAAGATTGTAAAACGTTTCAAAATATATATATATATATTGCCCACTTTTACTTTTTGTATCGTTACTGAAGGGTTACATTTGATTTTTTTGAAGTGAGATACATGTAATTTAGTAAACTTGACTTTTCGTGGTCATAAAAAAGATATGGGACTTAATAGTTACCATTTTAATAAGATTTATTTAATAATTTTTGAGAACTAGAGTCAGTTGCCGACCGACCAAGGTTTACACTGTTTACATGGTCGTTTGTGAACGTAGAATTGCCGATAGTTCATCTTACTTTGTTTTACTGCAGATACTAATAATTCCAAGAACAGACTAACTAAGATTTCCTTTTATTTATAAATAACGGGATTAAGGCCTAAATAACTTTTATTATTAAAACAAACCGATCAGAACCTCAGGTGTAAACACAGAGACCGTGCTCCAGCAGCTTGGACCAGTAAGAACTACAACTCCGTATTGCTGTTAAGAGTTACCGCCTAATATGGCTGCCACTGATGCTGAGGATCCCTTTAAAATATACTCCTGAGTACTAAATGTTTGGTTCTGTTAAAGAAATAGGGATCGTTCGTAGGAGTGGAGATGTGTCATCATCTCGACATCTGATTGAACCTGACTTTACGCGCTCATCACTGGAAAATGTATATATTATATGATAACAAAAGAAGGATAAAATCACTAAGTACAATGTCTTGGTTTAGTCAAGAACGGTAGGATAAAGACTCAGTAACCAGTGCTCACAACCGTATTGAGAAAAGAATTGAAAAGTGGTAGAGTCTGTATAAATACATATGAAGTATATATATTCTGCACATTTAAAATATTTCAGCCAAGATACTGCTCAGAGTGTGAACGTCATTTAGTTTCCATATAATTCTCTTGACATTAGACAAATTGTATTTTGTGTTAAAAGCCTACAGCTACTCAGTAGTTTTCCCGAAATCGCTATCACTCTGGCTGTGCTACTTACTGCAGCAAATGAAAACAAACTTAGAATTATAAGTAATTGTGTGACATTCTCTTGAATAGCAGAACTTTGGCATAATGTCAACATTCGAGATATCTTTAGAGGAATCATAACACACTGTAGTCAATGAAGCACAGGTGGAAACCATACCTCTGTTATCCGTCTGTTCATTATGTTGCTATTAACACATCATGTTTAACTGCCGCGGCTGTAGAGTGTTCGGATGCCCTGTGATCCATTTGCTTTTGTTTGGTAATGGCTGTGCTCATTCTTGCTGCTGCACTGCTATGTTTAGGAGTGAAGTGACTCTTAATTGATTTAAAAGAATGCGGCATGAAGTCACCTTTAACTCTCAAAACTTTCTTTTTTGCTTTTTTCAATAGATCATTTTTCCTCTCTCTCTCGTGACTGGCGCGTTGATGAACAGTTAATCCTGACTTGAAACTGTGCTGGACTTGACTACTCATTGTGTGGAAGTTGTATATATATTATTTTACCAGGTAAAATGGCACATACCTGTAATGATGAACATTGATTTGGTCGACTGTGAGAAAGTGATTGCTGATGACTATATGTCTTCTGGTGTATGAAGTTTTCATGACTGCTGACAGCGAGTTGATATACTACACCTTTGTCCGACGAGGTGGTGTGATCTCTTCCTCCATGGGCCTGGATTCTCGTGCCAGGGTCGAACACCCAGCCTCCCTCTGGCTAGGTGACTGAGCTGGCCCACCCCTTTATCTTCCACTATTGTTTTTCTTTCTTACTGATACCTTCACCTATACTCTTTCCCAACAAACTTTCCCACTTTTACCCTACAGTTTTACCTTTCCTGTCTTCTATCCTGGTCTTTCTCCTTTCTTCTTTTCCATCACGCCTTCTTTCCCATGGGTCTCTTTTCTCTTCTTTAGGCCGACCAGTGTCGGAGGAAGATGGAATCTTGGAAGTTGAGGTCCCTGATGGGTTGCAGCCCTCTGGTCTCTCCTAGACTGGAGGTTCGTGTGGCCCACACCAGTAAATCGGCTGGTAATACAATGCCATATAGCATTGCTAGAAGGCTGCGGCCAGGGTCAATCTGGTCTCTATTTCTGAAGGCCGGAATACTGAAGGCCGCAGGTCTTACTGATTCTGTATCCTTAGTGTGACCTTGCTGGAAATACACTAGGTGGTACTGCTCGGTCGCATTCCCTTGTTGGACTCTGTGATGGGTGGGGAGCTGAAGGAACGAATCGTAAATCGTTTCACTATGGCTACCATAACATAACATTGGCAAACCATCAGAGAGACTGAGTTGTCTTCAAACAGTGAGGATGAAGGGAGAGAGTGTGTGTAAATCTGTAGAGGGGGCTCGGCCCCGCTTTCTTGTTACAAAGGGCCCAGAGATGTTTGTAAATCTTTTTCTTAATTGTGACGGCCACCGCAATGCTCTATAGCTATAGTTAGCAGTGGCCGTCGTTGCGATGATCCGCATTGCTACTCTCTAACTCAATCTTTTGCTGGTAGCTGCAGCTATGTTAGTCAGTTTGGTGACCACGCCAGGAGATGTTACAACTTGTCGCAAATGTTCTTCGCAACATAACCTAGTGTTTGTATCGACCTTTGTGTCTGTTCAC